>LR738711.1:266460119-266545077 GCA_902687465.1 Secale cereale | reverse complement strand
GGGGGCCCCCCCCCCCCCCCCTCCCTGAGTGCGCCCCCCTGTCTCGTGGGCCCCCCGAAGGCCCCCCGATGCCCATCTTCTCCTATATGAGGTGTTTTTACCTGGAAAAATCATAAGGAGGCTTTCGGGACCAGACGCCGCCGTCTCGTGGCGGAAACCAATCTAGGGCTCCGACAGAGCTGTTCTGTCGGGGATACTTCCCTCCAGGAGGGGGAAATCGTCACCGCCGTCATCACCAACAACTCTCCCATCTTGGGGAGATCTATCTTCATCAACATCTTCACCAGCACCATCTCCTCTTAAACCCTAGTTCATCTCTTGTATCGAATCTTTGTACCCAAACCTCAGATTGGTACATGTGGGTTGCTAGTAGTGTTAATTACTCCTTATAGTTGATGCTAGTTGGTTTATTTGGTGGAAGATCATATGTTCAGATCCATTATGCATATTAATACCCCTCTGATCATGAACAATATGATGTCTTGTGAGCGGTTACTTTTGTTCCTGAGGACATGGGAGAAGTCTTGCTATTAATAGTCATGTGAATTTGGTCTTCGTTCGATATTTTGATGAGATGTATGTTGTCTCTCCTCTAGTGGTGTCATGTGAACGCCGACTACATGACACTTCACCATTATTTGGGCCTAGAGGAAGGCAATGGGAAGTAATAAGTAGATGATGGGTTGCTAGAGTGACAGAAGCTTAAACCCTAGTTTATGTGTTGCTTCGTAAGGGGCTGATTTGGATCCACTTGTTTCATGCTATGCTTAGGTTTACCTTAATACTTCTTTTTGTAGTTGGGGAAGCTTGCATTAGAGGTTAATCATAAGTGGGAGTCTTGTCCAAGTAAGGACAGCACCCAAGCATCGGTCCACCCACATACCAAATTATCAAAGTACCGAACGCGAATCAGATGATCGTGACGAAAACTAGCTTGACGATAATTCACATGTGTCCTCGGGAGCGCTTTCCTTCATATAAGAGTTTGTCCAGGCTTGTCCTTTGCTACAAAAAGGACTGGGCCACCTTGCTGCACCTTATTTACTTTTACCTTTTGTCACTTGCTACCAATTACCTTATCACAAAACTATCTGTTACCTATAATTTCAGTGCTTGCAGAAAATACCTTACTGAAAACTGCCTATCATTTCCTTCTGCTCCTCGTTGGGTTCGACACTCTTACTTATCGAAAGGACTATGATAGATCCCCTACACTTGTGGGTCATCAAGACTCTTTTCTGGCACCGTTGCCGGGGAGTGAAGTGCCTTTGTTAAGTGGAATTTGGTAAGGAAAAATTTATATAGTGTGCTGAAATTTATTGTCACTTGTTACTATGGCTCATAATCCTTTGAGGGGCTTGTTGGGGGTATCTTCACCCCGACCAGAAGAGCAAAGAGTTGCTCCTCAACCTACTGCACCTACTAAAAATGTTTGCTTTGAAATTCCATCGGGTATGATAGAGAAACTGCTAGATAATCCTTTTACAGGAGACGGAACACTACATCCCGATTTACACCTAATCTATGTGGATGAAGTTTGTGTATTATTTAAGCTTGCAGGTATGCCTGAGGATGTTATCAAGAAGAAGATATTCCCTTTATCTTTGAAGGGAGATGCATTGACATGGTTTAGGCTATGTGATGATGTTGGATCGTGGAACTATAATCATATGAAGTTGGAATTTCATCAGAAGTTCTACCCTATGCACCAGGTTCATCGTGATCGTAATTATATTTATAATTTCTGGCCTCGCGAAGGAGAAAGCATCGCTCAAGCTTGGGGGAGGCTTAAGTTAAATGTTATATTCACGCCCCAATCATGAGCTCTCAAGAGAAATGATTGTTCAAAAAATGTATGCTCGACTTTCTCTTAATAATCGCTCCATGCTCGATACTTCTTGTTCTGGCTCTTTTATAAAGAAGACTATTGAATTCAAATGGGATTTATTGGAAAGAATTAAACGCAACTCTGAAGATTGGGATCTCGACGAAGGTAAGGAGTCAGGTATGACCCCTAAGTTTGATTGTGTTAAAGCTTTTATGGATACTGATGTTTTCCGTGAGTTTAGCACTAAATATGGACTTGACTCTCAGGTAGTAGCTTCTTTCTGTGAATCATTTGCTACTAATGTTGATCTTCCCAAGGAGAAGTGGTTTAAATACCATCCTCCCATTGAAGTAAAGTAGTTGAACCTATTAAAGTTGAAGAAAAGACTATCACTTATAATGTTGATCCTATTGTTCTTATTGCTTATATTGAGAAACCACCTTTCCCTGTTAGGATAAAGGATCATGCTAAAGCTTCAACTGTAGTTCGTAAGAGTAATACTAGAACACCTACACCCTCTGAGCAAATTAAAGTTGAACCTAGTGTTGCTATGGTTAAAGATCTCTTGGTAGAAGATTTAGATGGACATGTTATTTACCTCCAGGAGGAATCTGCTAGAATAGCCAAACCCAATGCTAGGAATAAACATAGCCCTATTGTAGGCCTGCCTGTTATCTCTGTTAAAATAGGAGATCATTGCTATCATGGTTTATGTGATGTGGGTGCTAGTGCGAGTGTAATGCCTATAAACTTGTATGATGAAATTATGCACGATATTGCACCCGTTGAGCTAGAAGGTATAGATGTTACTATTAAGCTTGCTAATGGAGACACTATCTCACCAATTGGGATTGTTAGAGATGTTGAAGTCTTCTGTGGGAAGGTTAAATACCCTACTGATTTTCTTGTTCTTGGTTCCCCCACAAGATGACTTTTGTCCCATTATATTTGGTAGACCCTTCTTGAATATTGTTAATGCTAAGAAAGACTGTGTGAAAGATGTTGTTACTGTTGGATTAGGGGATTGATTTTAACTTTGCTAAATTTCGTAGACAACCCCTTGATAAAGAACTACCTAGTAAGGATGAAATTGTTGGTCTTGCTTCTATTGTTGTGCCTCCTAAGGATCTTTTAGAACAATACTTGCTAGATCATGAAAATGATATGCATATGAATGAGAGAAGGGAAATAGATGAAATATTCTTTAATCAGGGACCCGTATTGAAAAACAACTTGCCTGTTGAAATCCTAGGGGATCCTCCTCCACCCAAGGGTGATCCCGTGTTTGAACTTAAACCTTTGCCTGATAATTTTAAGTATGTTTATCTTGATGAAAAGAAGATATATCCGGTTATTATTAGTGCTAACCTTTCAGAACAGGAAGGGGAAAAATTATTGAAAACTCTGAAGAAGCACCGTGCTGCTATTGGATATACCCTGGATGATCTCAAGGGCATTAGTCCAACCTTATGCCAACACAAGATAAAATTGGAAGAAAATGCTAAACCGGTTATTGATCATCAGCGTCGGTTAAATCCTAAGATGAAAGAAGTGGTAAGGAAGGAAATACTAAAACTTCTAGAGGCAGGTGTTATCTATCCAGTTGCTGATAGCTAGTGGGTAAGTCATGTCCATTGTGTCCCTAAGAAGGGAGGTATGACTGTCGTTCCTAATGATAAAGATGAATTGGCCCGCAAAGAATAGTTACAGGTTATAGGATGGTAATTGATTTCCGTAAGTTAAATAAAGCTACTAAGAAAGATCATTACCCTTTGCCTTTTATTGATCAAATGCTAGAAAGGCTATCCAAACATACTCAATTTTGCTTTCTAGATGGTTATTCTGGTTTCTCTCAAATACCTGTGTCAAAAGGGGATCAAGAAAAGACCACTTTTACTTGTCCTTTTGGTACCTTTTCTTATAGACGTATGCCTTTTGGTTTATGTAATGCACCTGCTACCTTTCAAAGATGCATGATGGCTATATTCTCTGACTTTTGTGAAAAGATTGTTGAGGTTTTCATGGATGATTTTTCCGTTTAAGGAACTTCTTTTGATGATTGCTCAAGGAACCTTGATCGAGTTTTGTAGAGATGTGAAGACACTAATCTTGTATTGAATTGGGAGAAGTGCCACTTTATGGTTAATGAAGGCATTGTCTCGGGACATAAAATTTCTGAAAGAGGCATTGAAGTTGACAAGGCTAAAGTTGATGCTATTGAAAAGATGTCATGCCCCAAGGACATTAAAGGTATACGAAGTTTCCTTGGTCATGCCGGGTTTTATAGGAGGTTCATAAAGGACTTCTCCAAAATCGACAGGCCCCTGACTAATCTCTTACAAAAAGATATTCCTTTTGTTTTTGATGATGATTGTCTAGAAGCATTTGAAATACTTAAGAAAGCATTGATCTCTGCACCTATTGTCCAGCCTCCTGACTGGAATTTACCCTTTGAGATTATGTGCAATGCTAGCGATTATGATGTATGTGTTGTTTTAGGGCAAAGAGGTGATAAGAAATTGAGTGTTATCCAGTATGCTAGTAAAACTCTAGATAGTGCCCAAAAAAATTATGCTACCACTGAAAAAGAATTTTTAGCAGTTGTATTTGCTTGTGATAAGTTTAGACCCTATATCGTTGATTCTAAAGTGACTAATCACACTGATCATGCTGCTATCAAATACCTTATGGAAAAGAGAGATGCTAAACCTAGACTTATTAGATGGGTTCTCTTGCTATAAGAATTTGACTTGCATATTATTGATAGAAAGGAAGCTGAGAACCCCGTTGCAGACAACTTGTCTAGGCTAGCGAATATACTTGATTACCCACAACCTATTGATGATAGCTTTCCTGATGAACAATTAGCTATCATAAATACTTCTCGTACTGCTCCATGGTATGCTGATTATGCTAATTATATTGTTTCTAAGTTTATACCTCCTAGCTTCACATACCAACAAAAGAAAAAGTTCTTCTATGATTTGAGACATTACTTCTGGGATGACCCACATCTTTATAAAGAAGGATTAGATGGTATTATTAGACGTTGTGTACCTGAGCATGAACAGGAACAGATCCTACACAAGTGCCACTCCGAAGCTTATGGAGGACACCATGCGGGAGATAGAACTACACACAAGGTATTGCAATCCGGTTTTTATTGGCCTACTCTCTTCAAGGATGCCCGTAAGTTTGTCTTATCTTGTGATGAATGTCAAAGAATTGGTAATATCAGTAGACGTCAAGAAATGCCTATGAATTATTCACTTGTTATTGAACCATTTGATGTTTGGGGCTTTGATTATATGGGACCGTGTCGGGGAAACTGGTCGCCCACGAACACCTATGGGACCGGAGCCCCTTTTCGGTCCGGCAAGGGAGCGGAGGGAGCACGAAGAGCAGATCGAGGGGCGCACGCGAGCAGTTTACCCAGGTTCGGGCCGCACGGATGCGTAAAACCCTACTCCTGCTTTGATTGTATTGAGCTCTTGGCTCGGGAGCAAGAAGATCTACAGTGCTAGCTACGCTGAGCGTGAGAGTGATCAAGTTTTTGGAACCGAACCCCCTCTACGTTGTGCATGGGCCTCCTTTTATAGCTCAAAGGGGTCACCGACAGGTGTCAACGTAGAGGAGGGTAAAAGCGTAAAATCGATGGTAGTTGTAACAGTGCGTGTACAGTGGTTTATACCTAACCCTGACGGTGGGGGGCAAGGGCATTGAATGCCCGTCGCCGTCACCCCAAAAGCGTCCGCCCGGGCGTCTCCATTCGCCACGATGGTGGCCTCGTCACCGTGGTTCGCCATCGTGTACCCCAGGCTGCACAGCCGTCTGCCACGTGCCCCTGGAAGGGCCCCGGGGCGACGCGTGGACAGATGAGCTGGAGCGCGGGCACACAGTGAAAGCTTCCCCCGGCAAGCACCTTGCCGGGGTTGCTCTCTTGCCGGGCCCGGAAGCTTGTCGCTCGCCGGGTCCTACCGGGGCGCGTGACGCGCCACGATATGTCTTCTGAGATGCTGTTTTCTGGTCTTCCTGGCAGGCTCCTCTTGCCAGGGTCCTGTGAAAATAGAGTGGTCTTGTGCTTGGAGCAGCCTTCCCGGCAAGCTCCTCTTGCCGGGGCCTTGTTCTTCTGACTTGTATACTTTGTTCTTGAATGGCTTTAAGGGAACTAGAGCGGGCCTTGGCGGGCACGTGGTGAGCCCGACCACGGGACGCTGCTACTGCCCGTGCACAAGTCGGGATACTAAGGTACCCCTACTTTAGTACACCGGCATACCGTTTCCTGCCTCTAATGGGTACACACATATTTTAGTTGTTGTTGATTACGTTACTAAGTGGGTAGAAGCTATTCCAACTAGTAGTGCTGATCATAACACCTCTATTAAGATGCTTAAAGAAGTTATTTTTTTGAGTTTTGGAGTCCCTAGATACCTAATGACTGATGGTTGTTCACACTTTATTCATGGTGCTTTCCGTAAAATGCTTGCAAAGTATGATGTCAACCATAGAATTGCATCCCCTTATCACCGACAGACTAGTGGTCAAGTAGAACTAAGTAATAGAGAGTTGAAATTAATTTTGCAAAAGACAGTTAATAGGTCTAGGAAAAATTGGTCCAAGAAACTTGATGATGCATTATGGGCCCATAGAACTGCATACAAAAATCCTATGGGTATGTCTCCATATAAGATGGTTTATGGAAAAGCTTGTCATTTACCTCTTGAGCTAGAACATAAGGCATATTGGGCTATTAAAGAGCTCAATTATGATTTCAAACTTGCCGGTGAGAAGAGGTTATTTGACATTAGCTCTCTTGATGAATGGAGAACCCAGGCCTATGAGAATGCCAAGTTGTTTAAAGAAAAAGTTAAAAGATGGCATGACAAAAGGATACAAAAGCGTGAGTTTAACGTAGGTGATTATGTCTTGCTATACAACTCTCGTTTAAGATTTTTTGCAGGAAAACTTCTCTCTAAGTGGGAAGGACCTTACGTTATCGAGGAGGTCTATCGTTCCAGTGCCATAAAAATCAACAACTTTGAAGGCACAAATCCGAAGGTGGTGAACGGTCAAAGAATCAAACATTATATCTCAGGTAATCCTATAAATGTTGAAACCAATGTTATTGAAACCGTAACCCCGGAGGAATACATAAGGGATACTTTCCAGAACGATTCAGCCTCCGAAAAGGAAGAGGTACGGTAAGTAAACCAACTCCAAAACAGTTCTAATGGCATTTTTCTCCGTTTTGGAATATTTAGAAAAATAGAAAAATAAGTGGCAGTCCGGAAGAGACACGAGCCGTCCACGAGGGTGGGGGCGCGCCCCCCTTCCCTGGGCGCGCCCCCCTGTCTCGCGGGTAGCTTGTGTGCCCCAAGGACTCCGATTTCTTGTATGTTACTCCTTTTGGTCCGTAAAAATTCATTATATATACTCCCGAAGGTTTTGACCTCTGTATCACGCAAAAATCCTCTGTTTTCGTTTCGAGCTGCTATTTTTGACAGATCTAGATCATCATGGCGTCCCCCAACATCCCAAAGGACAAGTTCTTCGAGAAGGTCATCAAACCCTACTTTGCGGAGGTTCTACATCACCCTAAAACCATGGAGTTGCATGAGGGGGTGCTGCACACCCGTGATGTTGAGGGGCCAAGGAGGACCGAAAGCGACAAGACTCGAAGCAATGGAGCAGCAAGTTTTCAAATGCCAAGGCATGGTGTAACGTGGACTCAACGCCAACCACATGATGATCTCGGAGCTCGCCAACAACCTCAAGCTGGACTCAAGGATCTTCGGTGGAGCTATCTCCAATCTTCAAGAGAAAATCAAACGCCTTCAAGCCCAGATCTATGACCTGCAAAACCAAAACTGTGAGTATGAATATAGATTCAAGAAGATGAGTTTGGCTGCAGATTTGAGTATCCCGGAGGCTCGATCATCCTGCTACGATGGTGAGCCCATGCCTTGGAAGGTGGACAACAAGCCTACATCCTCAAGAACTCCTACATCACCACCCCCGAAGAAGGAGACATAATCATATGGGTATGGGCACTCCCCTTGGCAACTGCCAGGCTTGGGGGAGTGACCCCGGTATCGTATCACCATCACTCCTATCTTTACCTTTTTCTTAGTTCGATCCTTTTGGTAGTACCTTGAACTAGTAGAATAAAGTTAGCATGATCTAGTTGTGAGCTTTTGCTTTATGATCTTTACCCTTTGTAATCGAGTCGGTGAGCTATATAATAAATGATTAGTGTTGAGTCAAGGGCTTGATTTCCTCACTTGGGTCATGATAAAAAGAAAGAAAACATAAAGAGTATCCAAGAGATCATATTGATCTTATGGGAAGTAATGACTTCACATATAAAGAGTATGATGAATAAAAGTTGTTGGGAGAGTTTTGGTCATCGTTGCAATTAATAGGAAGTAATAAAAGAAGAGAGGCTTCACATACAAATATACTATCATGGACATCTTTTATGATTGTGAGCACTCATTAAAATATGACATGCTAAAGAGTTGATGTTGGACAAGGAAGACAACATAATGGGTTATGTCTTCTTATATCCAAAATAAAGTATATTGTCATGGACCATCCAACATGTTGAGCTTGCCTTTCCCCCTCATGCTAGCCAAAACTCCTCGCACCAAGTAGATGTTGGGGATCGTTGCAGAAAATCAAAAAGATTCCTACGCATCACCAAGATCTATCTATGGAGTCTACTAGCAACAAGAGGGGAGTGCATCTTCATACCTTTGAAGATCGCGATGCGGAAGCGTTACAAGAACGCGGTCGGTGGAGTCATACACGAAGCGATTCAGATCGCGGCCGAATCTGGTCTACGCACCGAACAACGGTGCCTCCACGTTCAACACACGTGCAGCCCGGTGACGTCTCCCATGACTTGATCCGGCAAGGAGAGAGGGATAGGTTGGGGAAGACTCCGTCCAGCAGCAGCACGATGGCGTGGTGGTGATGGAGGAGCGTGGCAATCCTGCAGGGCTTCGCCAAGCACCGCGGCAGAGGAGGAGTAGTAGGAAGAGGGGGAGGGTTGCGCCAGGACTTGGGTGCGGCTGCCCTCCCCCCCCCCCCCACATATGTATAGGGGCCAGGGAGAGGGGGGCTGGCCCCCTCAGATGAGATCTGAGGAGGGGGCGGCAGCCAGAGGGGGGTGCCTTGCCCACCAAGGCAAGGGGGCGCCCCCCTTTAGGGTTCCCCCAAACCCTAGGCGCCTTGGGCCCTTGGGGCCGCACCAGCCCACCAGGGGTTGATTCCCCCCCCCCTTCACTTGGTCCACTTGGCCCACCGAGCAGGTGGCCCCACCCGGTGGACCCCCGGACACCTTCCGGTGGACCCCCGGACAATACCGGTGACCCCCAAAATCATTCTGGTGACCAAAACAGGACTTCCCATATATAAATATTTACCACCGGACCATTCCGGAACTCCTCGTGACGTCTGGGGTCTCATTCGGGACTCGTACTACATTCCCTATAACCCTAGTGTCATCGAACCTTAAGTGTGTAGACCCTACGGGTTCGGGAACCATGCAGACATGACCGAGACAGCTCTCCGGCCAATAACTAACAGCGGGATCTGGATACCCATGTTGGTTCCCTTATGTTCCACGATGATCTCATCGGATGAACCATGATGTCATGGATTCAATCAATCCCGTATACGATTCCCTTTGACTATCGGTATAGCACTTGCCCGAGATTCGATCGTCGGTATACCGATGCCTTGTTCAATCTCGTTACGGCAAGTCTCTTTACTCGTTCTGTAACACATCATCCCATGATTAACCCCTTAATCACATTGAGCTCATTACGATGATGTATTACCGAGTGGGCCCAGAGATACCTCTCCGTCATATGGAGTGACAGACCCCGGTGCCGGTTCGTGCCAACCCAACAGATGCTTTCAGAGATACCCGTAGTGTACCTTTATAGCCTCCCAGTTACGTTGTGACATTTGGCACACCCAAAGCATTCCTATGGTATCCGGGAGTTGCACAACCTCATGGTCTAAGGAAAGGATACTTGACATTGGAAAAGCTTTAGCATACGAACTACACGATCTTGTGCTAGGCTTAGGATTGGGTCTTGTCCATCACATCATTCTCCTAATGATGTGATCCCGTTATCAATTACATCCAATGTCCATAGTCAGGAAACCGTAAACATCTGTTGATCAACAAGCTATCCAACTAGAGGCTTACTAGGGACACATTTTGGTCTAAATATTCACACATGCATTACTGTTTCCGGATAATACAATTAAAGCATGAACAATAGACAATTATCATGAACAAGGAAATATAATAATAACCATTTTATTATTGCCTCTAGGGCATATTTCCAACAGTCTCCCACTTGCACTAGAGTCAATAATCTAGTTACATTATGATGAATCGAACACGCATAGAGTTCTGGTGTTGATCATGTTTTGCTCGTGGAAGAGGTTTAGTCAACGGATCTGCGACATTCAGATCCGTATGCACTTTACAAATATCTATGTCCCCATCTTGAATATAAATCCGGATGGAGTTGAAACGGCGCTTGATGTGCTTGGTCTTCTTGTGAAACCTGGGCTCCTTGGCAATGGAAATAGCTCTAATGTTGTCACAGAAGAGAGTCATCGGGCCCGACGCGCTTGGAATAACTCCTAGGTCGGTGATGAACTCCTTCATCCAGACTCCTTCATGCACTGCTTCAGAAGCAGCTATGTACTCCGCTTCACATGTAGATGCCGCCACGACGCTTTGCTTGCAACTGCACCAGCTAACTGCCCCACCATTCAAAATAAACATGTATCCGGTTTGTGACTTGGAGTCATCCAGATCTGTGTCGAAGCTAGCATCGACGTAACCCTTTACGACGAGCTCTTCGTCACCTCCATAAACGAGAAACATATCCTTAGTCCTTTTCAGGTACTTCAGGATGTTTTTGACCGCTGTCCAGTGCTCCATACCGGGATCACTTTGGTACCTCCCCACCAAACTAATGGCAAGGTTCACATCAGGTCTGGTACACAGCATGGCATACATAATAGAACCTATGGCCGAGGCATAGGGGATGGCACTCATCTTTTCTCTATATTCTACCGAGGTCGGGCATTGAGTTGTGCTCAATCTCATACCTTGCAATACAGGCAAGAACCCTTTCTTGGACTGATCCATATTAAACTTCTTCAATATCTTGTCAAGGTATGTGCTTTGTGAAAGACCAATGAGGCGTCTCGATCTATCTCTATAGATCTTGATGCCTAATATGTAAGCAGCTTCTTCAAGGTCCTTCATTGAAAAACACTTATTCAAGCAGGCCTTTATGCTTTCCAAGAGTTCTGCATCATTTCCCATCAGCAATATGTCATCCACATATAATATGAGAAATGCCACAGAGCTCCCACTCACTTTCTTGTAAATATAGGCTTCTCCCGAAGTCTGTATAAACCCAAACGCTTTGATCACCTCATCAAAGCGAATGTTCCAACTCCAAGATGCTTGCACCAGCCCATAGATGGAGCGCTGGAGCTTGCATACCTTGTTAGCATTCTTAGAATCAACAAAACCTTCTGGCTGCATCATATACAGTTCTTCCTTGAGGAAGCCATTAAGGAATGCTGTTTTGACGTCCATTTGCCATATCTCATAATCATAGAATGCGGTAATTGCTAACATGATTCGGACAGACTTCAGCATCGCTACGGGAGTGAAAGTCTCGTTGTAGTCAATTCCTTTAACTTGTCGATAACCTTTAGCGACAAGCCGAGCCTTATAGATGGTCACATTACCATCCGCGTCAGTCTTCTTCTTAAAGATCCATTTATTTTCTATGGCTTGCCGATCATCGGGCAAGTCAACCAAAGTCCATACTTTGTTATCATACATGGATCCTATCTTGGATTTCATGGCTTCAAGCCATTTGTTGGAATCCGGGCCCGCCATCGCTTCTTCATAGTTTGAAGGTTCACCGTTGTCTAACAACATGATTTCCAGGACAGGGTTGTCGTACCACTTTGGTGCGGAACGTGTCCTTGTGGACCTACGAAGTTCAGCATTAACTTGATCTGAAGCTTCATGATCATTATCATTAACTTCCTCTCTGGTCGGTGCAGGCACCACGGAAACATATTCCTGCGCTGCGCTACTTTCCGGTTCGGAAGGGGTGACAATCACCTCGTCAAGTTCCACTTTCCTCCCACTCACTTCTTTCGAGAGAAACTCTTTCTCCAGAAAGGATCCATTCTTGGCAACAAAGACCTTGCCTTCGGATCTGAGGTAGAAGGTATACCAATAGTTTCCTTATGGTATCCTATGAAGATGCATTTTTCCGCTTTGGGTTCGAGCTTTTCAGGTTGAAGTTTCTTGACATAAGCATCGCAACCCCAAACTTTCAGAAATGACAACTTAGATTTCTTACCAAACCATAGTTCATACGGTGTCGTCTCAACGGATTTAGATGGAGCCCTATTTAAAGTGAATGTGGCAGTCTCTAAAGCATAACCCCAAAATGATAGCGGTAAGTCGATAAGAGACATCATAGATCGCACCATGTCCAACAGAGTTCGATTACAACGTTCGGATACACCATTACGTTGAGGTGTTCCAGGCGGCGTCAATTGTGAAACAATTCCACATTTCCTTAGGTGCGTGCCAAATTCGTGACTTAAATATTCTCCTCCACGATCTGATCGTAAGAACTTTATTTTTCTGTCACGTTGATTCTCGACCTCATTCTAAAATTCCTTGAACTTTTCAAAGGTCTCAGACTTGTGTTTCATCAAGTAGACATACCCATATCTTCTTAAGTCATCAGTGAGGGTGAGAACATAACGATAGCCACCGCGAGCTTCAACACTCATTGGACCGCACACATCAGTATGTATGATTTCCAACAAGTTGGTTGCTCGCTCCATTGTTTCGGAGAACGGAGTCTTGGTCATCTTTTCCAAGAGGCATGGTTCGCACGTGTCAAATGATTCATAATCAAGGGACTCCAAAAGTCCATCCGCATGGAGCTTCTTCATACGTTTGACACCAATATGACCAAGGCGGCAGTGCCACAAGTATGTGGGACTATCATTATGTAATGCCCTAGATGTAACACTTTCCAAATATGGCAATATATAAACTTTGGCTTCATCAATTCCTTTCCGGGCTCTACTTTCATTTTGGGTTCTTCGTTTTGTCGTGTGCATGTGTGCATTTCATCCATGTCATTGTCATGTGCATTGCATTGCATTTGTTTTGTCACTTGCATCCGGTCCCACTCGTCTCTTCCCGTTGTCCATTTCGAGTTCCTACGCTCTCACACGTGCCCGTGGCATCCCCGAGTCCTTCTTTCGTGTCTGGCCGTGTAACGTTTCCGGAATGATGTGAGACTTGTCGTGCGATGTTGTTTTGGTACGTGTAAGCCGCCTGTCAATTTCGTCGCGTTTGGAGTTCGTTTGGTACTCCAACGGTTAACCTAGTGGGCTAAAAGAACCTCTTCTTTGAGGCCCAAGACCCCCTCCACAACAGCCCACTAACCCAGCACAACCCTTCCCATCATCTCGGTCATTGAATAGTGATTGCGTGGCCGAAAACCGCACCCCATTTGGAGTCTCCTAGCTCCTTGTGCCTATAAAAACGTCTCCCCCGTCCAATTTTCGGGCAAAAACCCTAGCTCCACTCCTCCCCGCCGTGCCGGACACGTCCGTCCGCCGCCGGACGCGTCCAGCCGGCCTCCGATCCAGTCGCCGCCCACCACGTGTCGCCTCCCTCCGCAGCGCCGCCGCGGGCCCGCGAGCCCGAGGCCGGCCCGCCCGGCCCGCGCGCCCCGGCGCCCCCTCGCCCGCTCGTTCCAGTCGCCACCGTCGCCTTCGGCGCGGTACGCCGACGCCGCCGCCGCCGGAAACCCTGACCCTGCCGGCCCGAGCTCGCCACCCGAGGTTCCTCGCCGGACCGAGGTCTCAGCCGCGTGAGGCTCCGTCGCCGCCGCCTCCAGCTCCCGTCGGTGCCACCGCGAAGCCCCGCCGCCCCGGCCGCTCCCGCTCGCCGCTCCGGGCCCTCGCCGCCGGCGCCCCGTCGGGCTGCCCTCGCCGGCGCCTCCAGCGCCCTCGCCGGCCGGGATCGAAGTCGCCGCCGGCCCCCGCTGCAGATCCGATCGCAGTCGGGCCGAAACCCTAGCAGGTCCGAGACCCGCTCCGACCCGCGTCGCCCGACCCGATCCGCTGGGTCAACCCGATCCGCGAGGTGGATTCCTGTTTTTTTTATCTAAGTCCCTATTTTTTGCATAATTTTGTTGCATCTTTGACTGCTGGTAACTATTTGTGTGCTTATCCAAATTGTGCATATGATATGTCAAAATGACCGTGGTGATGTGTACTACTTTTTGTTTCATTGTGGCATGCTTGTTTGAGTCCATCTAGATGTCTTAATCTTCGTGACAAGAGTGCTACTTGATATAAACTGCTGCTACTTGTTATTTTCATACCATGTTTGAGATGTGATAATTTGGTGCATGTTTTTCCAAATGAAGCAAATGAGATGTCAAATTGTTCCTCATGAGATGCTCTACATGATGGTTGTTGTAGAATGCATGTTAGGGTTCATATTTCCATGTTAATCTCTGTTGCAAAAGTGCATGTGGCTGTTAAGTCTTGTAACATGTTATGAGATGCTGATTTGAAGAGCTCGTTGCTATTGATGTGTTTGTCCCCTTGTCACATGTTAATATGTTTTAGAATCTCCTTCATGTGGTCATTGTTGTGGTGCAAACCATTTTCCATGATATGCCATGAGGTACCTTAAACATGCTTGCAAACATGCCATGCCAACATAACTGTTTTAACACTTAGTGAAATTTCTACTAAGTCTGGAATCTGTCATGTCCTGATGCTATGTTTGCTTGATGCCCTAGGCAAATCCATGTTAGTTTTGGGGTGGCCATTGATCATTACTTGTTGTATATGTTGTTGTCTATCCATTAATTCCTTCACTTGCTCATATGGGTTGCTGTAGCTTATTTATTTCTTGCTCCCAAGTTGCTATAAAATATTACTGTCAGGTTTTCAACGTCATGATCAAAATGTTGTAGCTTGTTGCTATTGATCCATGCCTCCTATGGAGTTGCTCCAATGGAGTTGTTTGCTGTAGGATATGTCTACTTCATGTCCATGCTTCTTATAACCATGTTTGAGTGATGTAGAGTATATATTTCTTGCTCCAAAGTTGCTATGTGGCTGTTAATTTCAGCTTTGCATTGTATCTTGTTTCGAGTGTATGTGTTGAACCGTTGCTCCCTTTTGAGCGTGCCCTACATGAAACTTGTGTTATTTTGCACGTAGAATCATAATATCATCTTGTTTACATGATTGTAGTATGTTTGCTTGATGTTTGGGTGCATCTTGCACCGTTGCCATGCTTGTCTTGTTTTGATCATATCTTCTAGACCGTAGCTCCGTTTTAAACAAACTTTATATGAAACTTGACTAGAATTTTGTCTAGATCATCTTGGTGCATGTTAAATTGATGTTTAACAACTTTAACTTAAGGTTTTTTCAGATCTGGACCAATTTCAACTTATGCATATGAGGGCTTACCGGATTCGTTATATGTGGATTCCGGCCTCATTTAAACTTGTTGTCTTGTGATGTTCTGGTGTGCTTCTTCCCTTGACATAAATTGCATCATACATGCATCATATGTGCATCATGTTGATGCTGCATTGCACCTTGTTTGATTCTCGTGCCTCGTTGTGTTCTTGTGTTGAGTAGAGCCGAAAGCCGAGAACGAGAACGAGAACGAGGTTACTACCGAGGTTGAGTACGAGGAGCCGTCTTACGATCCCATCGACGACTCAACAGGCAAGATGACCTGACCCAAATATCATTACTATCTTTGCCTATTGCTAGAAGTCTCGCTCTTTAGCTTATTGCCTCAATGCCCATGTTTGTTTGTCAGCCTCCTATTGTAACCATGAATCTGTCTAACCACCCAACCTAGCAAACCTTTGTTTGGCTAAGTAAGCTTTGCTCAGCCCCTCTTATAGCATTACTAGTTGCAGGAGAAGATTTGAAGATTCTTGCTTCATGTTGAAGCTATTGTTGGGATATCACACTATATAAACTCTTAAACTAAATCATCTATATATTGGTAATGGGTGGAAGGCTAAGCCTCTTGCTTAGTGATTTGTTCCTCTCATGCCGCCCTAGGAACCGTTTAAACCGGTGTTATGTTCCTTGATTATGCGTTCCTAACACGGTTGGGGTTATGTGACCCCCTTGATAACCCACTTAGCGCTAAAGCTTTTCCAGCAAGTCCCAACATTGGTACTCCATTTGCCTAATAACTAAAACTTGCATAGGGACTAGCTATCTCGTGATCTTAATTAACAACCCCGGGCCAGTGCTCCACATGAGTGTTGGTCCAAACTGGGGGTCCTGCAGGGCCGCCTTGGGGAAACCCGAGGTATCTGGTATAACCTGTAGCATCACCCATCCGGTCGTGGCCTGAGACTAGATACGCGCGGCTACTGTCAGGGTGTCGGCACGCCGGGAGGATTTGCTGGATTAGTTTTACCTTAGTCAGAATATCTTGAGCACGGGATTCCGAGAATACTCGGGCCTTCCCACCTTGGAGTTGCGACTCCGCAGATCGTGAGCTTGTCATGGGCTAAGTTGGGACACCCCTGCACGGTTTTGAACTTTCAAAAGCCATGCCCGCGGTTATGTGGCAGATAGGAATTTGTTAATATCCGGTTGTAGAAAACTTGACACCATGTTCTACCAGCGTGAGTAACCGTGACGGTCATTTTCCGAAAAGGGGTTCGGGAAGTGAACATGGTGGGGTTATGATTGACGTGCTTAGATAGGATCACTTCATGATCACTTTGACGCTCGTGGCACTTCTCTTCTCGCTCTAAACACGTAATCTAGTGCTAGTGCAGCTGCAACCTTTATCTTTCTTCAGCCTTGTTCCACACCCAAGGCTTAGATAGTTTTGCTACCCGGGAACGGGATTGCTGAGTCCTCCGTGGCTCACAGATTCTACACCACACCAGATGCAGGTACTTTGGTGGACTACTCAGGTGACGGCACCGAGCTGTACTGGGAGTACGATGAAGAACGTAGTCGATACTATGTGCACTATCCCGATGATCAGTAGTGGTTTCTACTAGGGGCGATTCGGACCTGTGGCTTTATGTATTTGGTATCTTTCATTTGGATCTTCACCCTTAGTCGGGTTGTGATGTTATGTGGATGATGATTTGCTTATGTAATGTATTGTGTGACGTGGCGAGTGTAAGCCAACTATCCTTTTGCAATTTCATCCCTATTTTTACATGAGTCGTGCAAAGATACCAAACTTGAGATCATTCTAGAATGGGCTTATACCTTTAAGTCATGCCTCGACACGTAGGAGGTATAATCCCATCCTGGGCATTACACATTGTCAACCTTACATCTTTTGGCATTCACACTATGAATATGTGTCACATCACGTTCGAGATTCATTAAGAATAAACCATTGACCAGCGGGGCATGACCATAAAACATTTCTCTCATATAAATAGAACAACCATTATTCTCGGATTTAAATGAGTAGCCATCTCGCATTAAACGAGATCCAGATACAATGTTCGTGCTCAAAGCTGGTACTAAATAACAATTATTGAGGTTTAAAACTAATCCCGAAGGAAGATGCGGAGGTAGCGTGCCGACGGCGATCACATCGACCTTGGAACCATTCCCGACGAGCATCGTCACCTCGTCCTTCGCCAGTCTCCGTTTATTCCACGGCTCCTGCTTTGAGTTACAAATGTGAGCAACTGCACCGGTATCAAATACCCAGGAGCTACTACGAGCGCTGGCAAGGTACACATCAATAACATGTATATCACATATACCTTTGGCGTTGCCGGCCTTCTTATCTGCTAAGTATTTGGGGCAGTTCCGCTTCCAGTGACCCGTTCCCTTGCAATAAAAGCACTCAGTCTCAGGCTTGGGTCCATTCTTTGGCTTCTTCCCGGCAACTGGCTTACTGGCCGTGGCAACTCCTTTGCCGTCCTTCTTGAAGTTCTTCTTACCCTTGCCTTTCTTGAACTTAGTGGTTTTATTCACCATCAACACTTGATGTTCTTTCTTGATCTCCACCTCCGCTGATTTCAGCATTGAATACACCTCGGGAATGGACTTCTCTATCCCTTGCATATTGAAGTTCATCACAAAGCTCTTGTAGCTAGGTGGGAGCGACTGAAGGATTCTGTCAACAACCGCGTCATCTAGGAGATTAATTCCCAGATGAGACAAGCGGTTATGCAACCCACACATTTTGAGTATATGTTCACTGACAGAACTATTCTCCTCCATCTTACAACTGTATAACTTGTCGGAGACTTCATATCTCTCGACTCGGGCATGAGCTTGGAAAACCATTTTCAGCTCTTGGAACATCTCGTATGCTCTGTGCTGCTCAAAACGCTTTTAGAGCCCCGATTCTAAGCTGTAAAGCATGCCACATTGAACCAGGGAGTAATCATCACTACGCGACTGCCAGGCGTTCATAACGTCTTGAGTTGCTGGGAAAACGAGTGCATCACCTAGCGGTGCTTCAAGGACATATGCTTTCTTGGCAGCTATGAGGATGATCCTCATGTTACGGACCCAATCCGTATAGTTGCTACCATCGTCTTTCAGCTTGGTTTTCTCTAGGAACGCGTTGAAGTTGAGGGCAACATTAGCGTGGGCCATTGGATCTACAAGACATATTGTAAAGATTTTAGATTATGTTCATGACAATTAAGTTCATCTAAACAAATTTAATGAACTCCCACTCAGATAAACATCTCTCTAGTCATATAAGTGATACATGATCTGAATCGACTAGGCCGCGTCCGATCATCACGTGAGACGGACTAGTCATCAATGGTGAACATCTTCATGTTGATCGTATCTTCTATACGAGTCATGTTCGACCTTTCAGTCTTCCGTGTTCCGAGGCCATGTCTGTACATGCTAGGCTCGTCAAGTCAACCCTAAGTGTATTGCGTGTGTAAATTTGGCTTACACCCGTTGTATGCGAACGTTAGAGCCTATCACACCCGATCATCACATGGTGCTTTGGAACAACGAACCTTAGCAACGGTGCAAAGTTAGGGGGAACACAATTCTTGGAATTTTAGTGAGAGATCATCTTATTTACTACTGTCGTTCTAAGCAAATAAGATGTAAAACATGATAAACATCACATGCAATCAAATAGTGACATGATATGGCCAATATCATTTTGCTCCTTTTGATCTTCATCTTCGGGGCTCCATGATCATCATTGTCACCGGCATGACACCATGATCTCCATCATAATGATTTCCATCATCATGTCTTCATGAAGTTGTCTCGCCAAACATTACTTCTACTACTATGGCTAACGGCTAGAAATAAAGTAAAGTAATTACATGGCATTTTCAATGACACGCAGGTCATACAATTAAATAAGACAACTCCTATGGCTCCTGCCGGTTGTCATATTCATCGACATGCAAGTCGTGATTCCTATTACAAGAACATGATCAATCTCATACATCACATATATATCATTCATCACATCCTTTTGGCCATATCACACCACACAGCACATGCTGCAAGAACAAGTTAGACGTCCTCTAATTGTTGTTGCAAGTTTTTACGTGGCTGCTATAGGTTTCTAGAAAGAACGTTTCTTACCTACGCAAAAACCACAACGTGATATGCCAATTTCTATTTACCCTTCATAAGGACCCTTTTCATCGAATTCGATCCGACTAAAGTGGGAGAGATAGACACCCGCTACCCACCTTATGCAACTAGTGCATGCCAGTCGGTGGAACCTGTCTCACGTAAGCGTACGTGTAAGGTCGGTTCGGGCCGCTTCATCCCACGATGCTGCCGAATTAAGATAAGACTAGTAGCGGCAAGTAAATTGACATGATCTACGCCCACAACAATCTTGTGTTCTACTCGTGCATAGTAACTACGCATAGACCTAGCTCATGACGCCACTGTTGGGGATCGTTGCAGAAAATCAAAAAATTTCCTACGCATCACCAAGATCTATCTATGGAGTCTACTAGCAACGAGAGGGGAGTGCATCTTCATACCTTTGAAGATCGCGATGCAGAAGCATTACAAGAACGCGGTCGGTGGAGTTGTACACGAAGCGATTCAGATCGCGGCCGAGTCCGATCTAAGCACCAAACAATGGTGCCTCCGCGTTCAACACACGTGCAGACCGGTGACGTATCCTACGCCTTGATCCAGCAAGGAGAGAGGGAGAGGTTGGGGAAGACTCCGTCCAGCAGCAGCACGATGGCGTGGTGGTGATGGAGGAGCGTGGCAATCCTGCAGGGCTTCGCCAAGCACCGCGGGAGAGGAGGAGTAGTAGGAAGAGGGGGAGGGCTACGCCAGGACTTGGGTGCGGCTGCCCTCCTCCCCCCACATATATATAGGGGTAGGGAGAGGGAGGCCGGCCCCCTCGGATGGGATCTGAGGAGGGGGCGGCGGCCAGAGGGGGGTGCCTTGCCCCCCAAGGCAAGGGGGCGCCCCCTTTAGGGTTCCCCCAAACCCTAGGCGCCTTGGGCCCTTGGGGGCACATCAGCCCACCAGGTGTTGATTCCCCCCTTCACTTGGTCCACTTGGCCCATCGAGCAGGTGGCCCCACCCGGTGGACCCCCGGACACCTTCCGGTGGCCCCTGTACAATACCGGTGACCCCCAAAATCATTCCGGTGACCAAAACAGGACTTCCCATATATAAATCTTTACCTCTGGACCATTCCGGAACTCCTCGTGACGTCCGGGATCTCATCTGGGACTCCGAAGAACATTCGGTAACCACGTACTACATTCCCTATAACCCTAGCGTCCTCGAACCTTAAGTGTGTAGACCCTACGGGTTCGGGAACCATGCAGAAATGACCGAGATAGCACTCCGGCCAATAACCAACAGCGGGATCTGGATACCCATGTTGGTTCCCACATGTTCCACGATGATCTCATCGGATGAACCACGATGTCAAGGATTCAATCAATCCCGTATACGATTCCCTTTGTCTATCGGTATAGCACTTGCCCGAGATTCGATCGTCGGTATACCGATACCTTGTTCAATCTCGTTATGGCAAGTCTCTTTGCTCGTTCCGTAACACATCATTTCGTGACTAACCCCTTAATCACATTGAGCTCATTACGATGATGTATTACCGAGTGGGCCCAGAGATACCTCTCCGTCATACGGAGTGACAAATCCCAGTCTCGGTTCGTGCCAACCCAACAGATGCTTTCGGAGATACCCGTAGTGTACCTTTATAGCCACCCAGTTACGTTGTGATGTTTGGCACACCCAAAGCATTCCTACGGTATCCGGGAGTTGCACAACCTCATGGTCTAAGGAAAGGATACTTGACATTGGAAAAGCTTTAGCATACGAACTACACGATCTTGTGCTAGGCTTAGGATTGGGTCTTGTCCATCACATCATTCTCCTAATGATGTGATCCCGTTATCAATGACATCCAATTTCCATGGTCAGGAAACTGTAACCATCTGTTGATCAACGAGCTAGTCAACTAGAGGCTTACTAGGGACACATTGTGGTCTAAGTATTCACACATGCATTACTGTTTCCGGATAATACAATTAAAGCATGAACAATAGACAATTATCATGAACAAGGAAATGTAATAATAACCATTTTATTATTGCCTCTAGGGCATATTTCCAACAGTAGAGATACTAGTTCTGCTTCCATACATCCTTAAACCCAGTTTTGCCATGAGAGTCCACCATACCTACCTATGGATTGAGAATGATCCTTCCAAGTAAGTTGTCATGTTTTAAACTCGCTAAAATATGTATGATTTATTAGTGTGGAGGAAATAAGCTTTATACGATCTTGTGATATGGAAGTAATAAAAGCGACGGATTGCATAATAAAGGTCCTTATCACAAGTGGTAATATAAAGTGTCGTTCTTCTATGCTAAGACTTTGTGCATCCAACCATAAAAGCACATGACAACCTGTGCTTCCCTCTGCGAAGGGCCTATCTATTATTCTTGCCTTACAAGTGTCAAGGTGAAATTCACCTTTCCTTTTTACATTTTATCATTCGGCAAGCACACTGTGTTGGAAAGATCCTGACATATATACCCACCTAGATGTAAGTTTTCATGGTCTATTACTCTTGACATTACCCTTGAGGTAAAAGGTTGGGAGGCAATACCATAAGCCCCTATCTTTCTCTGTGTCCGACTAAAACTCCATAAACATAATTATTGCGTGAGTGTGAGCAATTGCGAAAGACTATATAATAGTTGAGTATGTAGGCTTGCTGAAAAGCTCTTATATTGACTCTTTCCGGTGTTACGATAAATTGCAATTGCTTCAATGACTGATATCAAAGTTTGTTAGTTTGCAATGAAGTTTCTGATCATGCTTGATATTGTGAATGAATTATTACTTTAGCATAAGAATCATATCACTATATATATATATATATATATATATATATATATATATATATATATATATATATATATATATATATATATATGTTGTTGTTATAGGAATGATCATGATGCCCTCATGTCCGTATTTTTTTATCGACACCTCTATCTCTAAACATGTGGACATATTTTCCGATATCGGCTTCTTGAGGACAAGTGAGGTCTAAGCTTGGGGGAGTTGATACGTCCATTATGCATCACGCTTATATGTTGATATTTATTGCATTATGGGTTGTTATTACATGTTTTGTCACAATACTTATGCCTTTTTTCTCTTATTTTACAAGGTTTACATGAAGTGGGAGAATGCCGGCAGCTAGAATTCTGGGATGGAAAAGGAGCAAACTCTAGAAACCTATTCTGCACAACTCCAAAAGCCCCGAAACTTCACAGAGCTTTGTTTCAGAAAATATAAAAAATATGTGGCGAAAGAAGATCACGAGGGGGGCCACCTGCTATCCACGAGGGTGGGGGCGCGCCCCCCCTGTCTCGTGGGCCCCCCGAAGGCCCCCCGATGCCCATCTTCTCCTATATGAGGTGTTTTAACCTGGAAAATATCATAAGGAGGCTTTCGGGACAAGACGTCGTCGTCTCGAGGTGGAACCGAGGCGGAAACCAATCTAGGGCTCCGGCAGAGCTGTTCTGCCGGGGATACTTCCCTCCATGAGGGGGAAATCATCACCGCCGTCATCACCAACAACTCTCCCATCTTGGGGAGAGCTATCTTCATCAACATCTTCATCAGCACCATCTCCTCTCAAATCCTAGTTCATCTCTTGTATCCAATCTTTGTACCCAAACCTCAGATTGGTACCTGTGGGTTGTTAGTAGTGTTGATTACTCCTTGTAGTTGATGCTAGTTGGTTTATTTGGTGGAAGATCATATGTTCAGATCCATTATGCATATTAATACCCCGCTGATCATGTACAATATTATGTGTTGTGAGTAGTTACTTTTGTTCCTGAGGACATGGGAGAAGTCTTGCTATTAGTAGTCATGTGAATTTGGTCTTCGTTTGATATTTTGATGAGATGTATGTTGTCACTCCTCTAGTGGTGTCATGTGAACGTCGCCTACATGACACTTCACCATTATTTGGGCCTAGAGGAAAGCATTGGGAAGTAATAAGTAGATGATGGGTTGCTAGAGTGACAGAAGCTTAAACCCTAGTTTATGTGTTGCTACGTAAGGGGCTGATTTGGATCCACTTGTTTCATGCTATGGTTAGGTTTACCTTAATACTTCTTTTGTAGTTGTGGATGCTTGCATTAGAGGTTAATCATAAGTGGGAGGCTTGTCCAAGTAAGGACAGCACCCAAGCAACGGTCCACCCACATACCAAATTATCAAAGTACCGAACGCGAATCAGATGATCGTGATGAAAACTAGCTTGACGATAATTCCTATGTGTCTTCGGGAGCGCTTTCCTTCATATAAGAGTTTGTACAGGCTTGGCATTTGCTACAAAAAGGGTTGGGCCACCTTGCTGCACCTTATTTACTTTTACCTTTTGTCACTTGCTACCAATTACCTTATCACAAAACTATATGTTACCTATAATTTCAGTGCTTGCAGAAAATACCTTACTGAAAACTGCCTATCATTTCCTTTCGCTCCTCGTTGGGTTCGACACTCTTACTTATCGAAAGGACTACGATAGATCCCCTACACTTGTGGTTCATCACCCACCAGGGTGCACCGAGGAGCTGAGGCGTGCCCTGATGGATTGTGCCCCCCATGGTGGCCTCCCGCACCGCCTCTCGGCTCTATAAATATCCCAATATTCCAGAAACCCTAGGGGAGTCGACAAAATTTTGTTCCAGCCACCGCAAGTTCCAGAACCACAAGATCCAATCTAGAGACATTCTTCGGCACTCCGCCGGAGGGGAACACGGTCACGGAGGGCTTCATCATCCTCATTGGTGCCTCACCGATGATGCGTGAGTAGTTCACCACAAACCTACGGGTCCATAGGCAGTAGATAGATGGCTTCTTCTCTCTTTTTGATTCTCAATACAATGGTCTCTTCGAGATCTATTACAATGGTCTCTTCGAGATCTATTTGATGATGAATTTTGTGGTGTGTTTGTTGGGACCCGATGAATTGTGAGTTTATGATCAGATTTTTCTTATTTTAATATCCATACTTGATTGTTATAGCCTCGTATTTCTTCTCCGATATTTGGGTTTTGTTTGGCCTACTTGATCTATTTGTCTTGCAATGGGAAGAGGTGCTTTGTGATGGGTTTGATCTTGCGGTGTCCTTTCCTAGTGACAAAAGGGGCAGCAAGGCACGCATGTATCTTTGCCATTAAGGATAAAAATATGGGGTCTATTCCTACATGAATAGATCTTGTCTACATCATGTCATCATTCTTATTGCATTACTCCGTTTCTCCATGAACTTAATACATTAAATGCATGCTGGATAGCGGTTGATGTGTGGAGTAATAGTAGTAGATGCAGGTAGGAGTCTGTCTAGTAATCTTGGATGTGATACATATACCAATGATCATTGTCTTGGATATCATCATAACTATTCGCTTTTCTATCAATTGCCCAACAGTAATTTGTTTACCCACAGTGTGCTATTTCTCGAGAGAAGCCACTAGTGAAATCTACGGCCCCGGGGTCTATTTTCCTATCATATACTTTCAAATCTACATTGCAATTTGCCTTTTCCTCTATTTGCATCTTTTATTTTCGGATCCATCGTCAAAAACCCAAAAATATGTTGCTGCGTTTTATTTGTCGTTGTTCCATTTGCTTTTACCCATCTACCTTTTTGTTGATGTTTTACCCGAAGGGATTTACAACCCCTCTTACGCGTCGGGTTACAAGTATTTGTTATTTGTGTGCTGGTACCGTTTACATAGTGTTGTGTGGTTCTCCTGCTGGTTCGATAACGTTGGTTTCATAACTGAGGGAGATGTGCTACATTATCCCTTCCTCTTTGGGGAAATACCGACGCAGTCTCAAGCGACGTCAAAGGAAATTCTGGCACCATTGCGGGGAGACATCATCAACTTCTATCAGGTTGATAATCACAAATCTCATCTCCCTGCAATTTACTTTATTTGCCATTTGCCTCTCGTTTTCATCTCCCCCACTTCACAAAAATTTGTTGTTTTTATTCGCCCTCTTTTTCGTTTGCCGTTTTCTCGTCAGATCTATCTTTTTAGCATGCAATCTTGTTTGCGTAGTCACAATGGCTCAAGAAAATACTAAGTTGTGTGATTTTTCCAATACCAACAACAATAATTTTATTAGTATGTCGATTCCTCCCGCCACTAGTGCAGAGTCTTATGACATCAATGCTGCTTTGTTGAATTTTGTCATGAAAGAGCAATTTTATGGTACTCCTAATGAGGATGTCGCGTCCCATCTAAGCACTTTCATGGAATTATGCGATATGCTAAAGAAGAAAGATGTGGACAATGATATTGTGAAGCAGAAATTAATTATGTTTTCTTTGCGTGATCGTGCTAAAGTTTGGTTTTCTTCTTTGTCGTGCAATAGTATAGATTCTTGGGATAAGTGCAAAGATGCTTTTATCATGAATATTTTCCTCCCGCAAAAATTATTGCCCTTAGAAATCAGATCATGAATTTTAAACAACTTGAGCATGAGCATGTTGCCCAATCTTGGGAAAGAATGAAAATGATGATAAGAAATTGCCCAACTCATGGCTTAAATCTTTGGATGATCATACAAAAAAATTACGCGGGGTTGAATTTCGTTTCTAGAAATCTTTAGATTCCACCGCAGGTGGTACTTTTATGGAGATTACTTTGGGTGATGCTACCAAATTGCTTGATAATATTATGCCTAATTATTCACAATGGCATACCGAAAGAGCACCTACTAGTAAAAAAATCGGTTGAAGAAATTAGTACTATGGGTGAAAAAGTCGGTGCTCTTGTGAAATTGGTTGCTAGTAAGCATGCTCCTATTGATCCTAATGATGTGACTTTGTCCACTTTGATTGATAAAAATAGTGATCCCGTAGATGTGATTTTTTTTCTCTCGAAACAATTTTAATAACAATGCTTATAGAGGTAATTTTAATCCTAGGCCTTTTCCGGGAAATTCCTCTAATAATTATGGCAATTCCTATGGTAATTCTTATTACAATAATAATAGGAACCCCTCTAATCTTGAGAACAATATTACAGAATTTATCAATGCTCAAAGGGATTTCAACACTGCGATAAAGGAAAATTGAATAAGCTTGATGATATGTCTAGAAGCATTGATATAATTTCCCATGATGTAGAAAATCTCAAGATGAATGCTTTTCCACCTAAGATTGATGAATCAATTAAGTTTTTGTATGTTTCTATGGATGGAAGTGAGAAAAGAACTGCTATGCTTAGAGCTAAAAGAGAATTTTTAGAAGAAAAAAATGTTTTCTAGTGATTGCTTTCATGAAATGATGAAGATATTAAAGTGATTGGTGTTTCTTCTATTGATTCCTTGTTTAGTAAAGTTAAAATTGATGATAAAGGGACTGAAGAAGACTCAACTTTATCTAGAAGGCATCCCGATGATTCGAAGGGTGAAAATCTTGATGAAAAAATTGATAAAAGTGGGTTTGGGGAGGTCAAAACTTTAACTAGTGATGTGCCCACTCTTTTGGATTGCAAAGACTTTAACTTTGATAGTTGCTCTATGATTGAGTGTATTTCCTGGCTGCAATCTATGTTGAATTCACCACATGTTTATGAACAAAACAAAGCTTTTACCAAACATATTTCCGAAGCAGTGATAAAATCTTTGGAAGAAAATTTGGAATTAGAGATTTCAATTCCTAGAAAATTATATGATGAATGAGAACCTACCATTAAAATAAAATTCAAGAATTATGAATGCAATGCTTTATGTGATTTGGGTGCTACTGTTTCCACGATTCCAAAATCTCTTTGTGATGTTCTCGGTCTTACCAATATTGAAAAATGCTCTCTTAATTTGCACTTGGAGGATTCCACTATTAAAAAGCCTTTGGGAAGAATTAAAGATGTTCTTATTCTTGCTAATAGGAATTATGTTCCCATAGATTTTATTGTTCTTGGTATTTATTGCAATCCGTCTTGTCCCATTATACTTGGTAGACCATTTTTATGCACTATAGGTGTCGTGATTGATATGAAAGAAAGGAATATTAAATTTCAGTTTCCAGTAAGAAAGGGTATGGAACACCACTTCACTAGAACCAAAATTAAACACCATATGAATCAATCATGAGGGCAACCTATGGATCAACAACCAAAGATGACAACATGTAAGAATCTATGCATTATGCATGTCTAGGGGTGTAAAACGATAGCACTTGTTGGGAGGCAACCCAATGAATAAAAATATTTTTGCCTTTTTTATTCTGTTCTTGTGTGTTTTCAAAATTATGTCTCTATTATGATTGTGTTTTTAATTTTTTTTAATTAGTGTTTGTGCCAAGCAAAGCCTTTGGGATGATTTGGTTGATAGTTGATTTGATCTTGTTGAAAAAGAGAAACTTTTGCACCGAGTACAAAGTTCTAAAAATCAGCAGAGCGTGATGATTTTCTGAAATTTTTACACAAGATTGATATACAAATTTCCCATGGTGTCCTAATTTTTCAGAAGTTTTAGAGTTTCATAAGTATGGTAAATTTTCAAATTGCTGTAGAGTGTTCTGTTTTTGACAGATTCTGTTTTCGTTACATTGTGTGCTTATTTTGATGGATCAATGGTTCGTATTGAAGGGTATAAGCCATAGTAAAGTTGGAGTACATTAGGTATAATGAAATAACAAAATATAAGTGGGTTTGCAACAATACTTAGAGTAGTGATTTGTTTTATTATACTAACGGATCTCACGAAGGTTTTGTTAAGTTTTGTGTGATTGAAGTTTTCAAGTTTTGGGTGAGATCACGATGGATGAAGGAATAAGGAGTGAAAAGAGCCTAAGCTCGGGGATGCCCAAGGCACCCCAAGATAATATTCAAGAAGTATCAAGCAACCAAGCTTGGGGATGCCCCCGGAAGGCATCCCCTCTTTCTTTTAACGATCATCGATGTTTTACTTGGAGCTATATTTTTATTCGTCACATGTCATGAGTTTTGCTCGGAGCGTCTTGTATTATATGAGTCTTTGCTTGTTTTGATTTTTAGTTTTTCACAATCATCCTTGCTGGACACACTTATTTGAGAAAGCCAAATTATGCTATGATTTGTTAGAATTGCTCTGATGCTTCACTCAAATTTTTTGAGAGCAACGGAATTGCTCTAGTGCTTCACTTATATCTTTTTGAGCATGGTGTGCTTTAATATTTTTGAAGAAACACTCTCATGCTTCACTTAGATTTATTTGAGATTTAGTAAAAAAATGAATAAATTCTCTCATGCTTCACTTAGATTTATTTGAGATTTAGTAACTATCTACCTGTCTCCGAAGAGGATGTCAACCTCGGAGACGAGCAATTCATCGCCCCAGAGGAACCCCTCGAACAAAAACGCTTTCAGCAACAGCTTATTGCCATAACAAGGAGCCTGAAAAACAGCAACAACGGCTTAAAGCCGAGCATGATATGCTCAACGACAGATGGAATGAAGTTCTAGATGCTGAAGAGAGATACGGCCGTGAGCGCCAAGCAAAGAGCTATCCCAAGAGTAAGTTGCTGCCACAATTCAACGACGAAGCCCTTGCGCCAATTCCGTCGGGGCATGATCAGGCCGATCAACCGGACCGACCACCTCGTGGACAGGACAAAGCGGCTAGCAATGCCGTACACCAGCCCGCACCTCCCCACCATAAAGGAAAGGATACAGTGGCTCTGGTCCGTAAGTACGATCTACGTCAGGACCTGAATAAAAAAGCCGGTCACGCCAGATCGATCTATGGATCAAGAGAACGTGCTCCCACATGGGATGGTGGCTATCAAGCCAAGCACACCGGATACAATCAGGCTTGGAGTCAACACAAAACACAGATGTCGTACGAACTACGTCACGATGTTGCACGATATAGGGGCGCTGCACACCCTTTGTGCTTTAGCAATGAGGTGATGGATCACCAATTTCCGGAAGGGTTTAAACCCGTAAACATCGAGGCATGTCACGGAAGGACAGATCCCGCTGTATGGATTGAAGACTTTATTCTTCACATCCACATGGCTCGTGGAGATGACCTCCACGCCATCAAATACATACCTTTAAAGCTGAAAGGGCCAGCTCAGCACTGGTTGAACAGCCTCCCAGAGAACTCCATTGGAAGCTAGGAAGATTTAGAGGACATTTTTCGAGCTAACTTTCAAGGGACCTATGTTCGGCCACCGGATGTTGATGATGTAAGTCACATAATCCAGCAACCTGCCGAGTCAGCCCGCAAGCTTTGGAATGTGTTCTTAACTAAAAAGAACCAAATTGTCAACTTTCCGTATGCCGAAGCCTTAGCAGCATTCAAACATAGTGTCCGAGATGAATAGCTCGCAAGACACCTCGGCCAGGAGAAGCCGAAGACAATGACATCCCTTACTACACTTCTGACCCGCTTTTGTGAAGGTGAAGACAGCTGGCTAGCTCATAGAAGCAACAGTACCAGCAACCCTGGCACTTCCGAAGTCAGGGACGGCAATGGCAAGCCACGACGCAATAAGAACAAGCGTCAGAACAATGCGAGAGAAATAGATGACAAGGCAGTAAACGCCGGATTCAGTGGCTCCAGGCCCGGTCAACGGAAGAAGTCGTTCAAAGGCAACAGAGACATTCCATCCAGCTTGGACAAGATATTAGAGAGACCTTGCTAGATTCATGGCACCCCTGACAAACCTACAAACCACACCAACAGAAATTGTTGGGTCTTCAAGCAGGCTGCCAAGTTAAATGCAGAACACAAGGGGAAAGGACTTCAAAGCGAGGATGAAGACGAGCCTCGCCAACCGAACACTGGGGGCAGAAGAAATTTCCCCCTGAGGTTAAAACGGTGAATATGATCTACACCACCCATATCCCCAAGAGGGAGCGCAAGCGCGCACTAAGGGACGTTTATGCCGTAGAGCCCGTCGCCCCAAAGTTCAACCCATGGTCGGCTTGCCCGATCACCTTTGATCGTATGTATCACCCAACCAGTATCCATCATGGAGGTTCGGCGGCATTAGTACTCGATCCCATAACCGATGGATATCACTCGAGTCCTTATGGACGGCGGCAGCAGTCTCAACTTGATATATCAAGACACTGACTGCAAGATGGGGATACACCCGTCAAGAATCAAGCCTAGCAGCACTACCTTTAAAGGAGTAATATCCGGCGTAGAGGTCCGCTGCATGGGTTCATTAACACTGGAAGTGGTATTTGGCTCTCCAGACAATTTTTGAAGCGAAGAGTTAATCTTCGACATCGCTCCTTTCCGAAGTGGCTATCATGCACTACTCCGAAGATGTAATGCCCAGGATGGGACTATGCCTCCTACGTGTCGAGGCACGACTTAAAGGTATAAGCCCATTCTGGAATGATCTCAAGTTTGGTATCTTTGCACGACTCATGTAAAAGTAGGGATGAAATTGCAAAAGGAGATAGTTGGCTTACACTCGCCACTTCACACAATACATTACATAAGCAAAACATCATTCAAAACAACACAACCCGACTACGGGCGAAGATCCAAAAGAAAGATACCAAAAACAACATAAAGCCACAGGTCCGATCGCCCCTAGTAGAAACCACTACTGATCGTCGAAAACGTCACAAGCATACGGCCACTCTCTTCATGGAACTCCCGGAAGTTCTGATCCATCTCCTGCATCAATCTCGGCTGAACCAGCATCTGGTGTTGTAGTATCTGTGAGCCATGAGGACTCAGCAATCCCATAACCATGGGTATCAAGACTAGCAAAGCTTTATGCGTAGGAGGAGGTAAAGTGGTGAGGTTGCAGCAGCGGCTAAGTATAATATGGTGGCTAACTTACGAGTACAAGAATAAGATGAGCATCTACGCAAACATTCGCAACTAGTAGTGATCGCTAAAGATCCTGAACTACTTACGAGTCAAACATAACCCCACCGTGTTCTCTTCTCAAAGTGAAAAGAGACAGTCACGGTTACTCACACAATTGTGTGTTTTACTTCAGATCCTCTGTCAAGTTTTCTACAACCGGACATTAACAAATTCCAATCTGCCACATAACCGTGGGCACGACTTTCGAAAGATCATAACCCTGCAGGGGTGTCCCAACTTAGCCCATCACAAGCTCTCACGATTAGCTGAAGTGATAAATATAATATCATCACCCCTTATCTTAGGGAAATCCGATCAGGCTCGGCATCCCGGTGCACAAGACATTTCGACAATGGTAAAACAAGTCCAGCAAGACCTCCCGGCGTGCCGACACCTTGATAGTAGCCGCGCGTATCTCGTCTCAGGCCACGACCGGATGGGCGATTCTACAGGTTATACCAGATACCTCGAGTTTCCCCGTGGCGGCCCCGCAGAACCCCCGTTTGGGACCAACACCATCAGCACTGGGCCCCCCCTGCTATGTAGAAAGAATCCCCGGGGACGCGACCCCCTATGCAAATTTAATTAATTAATTAAGTTGTTATTATGAGGCAAATTAAAACCAATGTTGGGCCTTGCTGGAGGAGTTTTATTCAAAGTCGAACTGTCAAGGGGTCCCCATCCACCCATCGTGTAAGGAACGCAAAATCAAGGAACATAATGCCGGTTTATCGGCGCCTAAGGTGGCATGAGTGGAACAAAACACCGAGCAAAAGGCCAAGCCTTCCACCCATGCCCGGTATATAGGTGTGTTAATAATAATAATAGATATTGTGATATTCCAACAACAAGTTCCCTCCTGGAACGATCTTCATCTTCACCTGCAACTAACAACGCTATAAGAGGGGCTGAGCAAGCGGGTAACATAGCCAAACAGTGGTTTTGCTAGGAAGGTGTCAAAGGTTAGAGGTTTCATGGCAACAAGGAGAGGCTGACATAAAAGATGGGTAGCGCGACATGTAACGATAGCATCGAGACAACTAAGCATGGCAATGGTAGTAAAGGTATCCAAGGGTATGATCATCTTGCCTGGGATTCCGCAAGGAAGAAGAACGGATCCATGAAGTAGACGGAGCAACATAGTCGAGCGAATCCTCACAACTCCGGAACGAAACCGAAGCTAACAAGAGAAGCAACCGGAAAGAAGCAAACAACACGGTAAACACACAAGCATAAACATGGCATACGATGCACAAACAAGTATGATGCATGTCCGGTTTAATTATGCCTGGCATGGCAAAGTGCACAAACAAGACTACAAGTTAAGTGGAGGTCAATATGCAACGAGTTGCATATTGACGAAACACCACATGTTATTTATTTAGTTGACTCTCGTTTATTTACAAGACAAGATTAAATGTTTGTTAACATGGCAAGAGGTGAATCAAAAGCAAACTACCTATCTAGTCATTTTAAATGAGGCCGGAAATAACAACAACAAAATTCCGGGAAAATCCCCATATGCATGTTTAGCAATTTTAAGCAAACAACAATATACACGTTTTAATGTTGTTAACATGATGTGGATGACATGAACAAGTTTTATGCAATTTTTATTAACAGTGAACATGAAGAGATAAGGAGTATATGTCACCGTGGTGGAAGGAAAAAGGTGCCACGGCAGCGATCCGAAAATGATGCCACGCAACATATCGGTTCCGGTAACTCATTGAGAGACCGGTGCAAAAGGTGACGGAGAGCGTGCGCGAGCGAAACGAGATGAAAGGTGGGGTGATCCCGTCACCAGGTTCCCATGAGTCGGCGACGAGGCAACCGAGGAGCACGACAAAAGACGATATGGGCACGGAGCACACAAGGGAAACATCTCATACAACACAACATTCCACGGGTCATCGTCTCGGGGTTATACCTTCGAAGCGTTCGTTCTCGGAGGGGTTCGAGTCGTAGTGGAAGTAGTCGTTCTTGCGAGTCGTGGTACACGTTCATAGAGGGAAGTGTTCCGTTCGTAGTCGTTCACGTTCGTCGAGGAAGTAGTGGAAGTAGTCGTCGCGACGGTAGTCGTACATGCACGTAGTGGGAAGTAGTTGTTCTCGTTTCGAAGATGAACATGACGTCGAGGGTCTCCGAGGTCGACGGTAGTGGTACTTGAGGTCTCCGAACTTGTCGTTCTTGTTAAACGAAGGGGTACTTGGTGTTCGACGGGCGTCGTTCACGGAGATCGTTTTTCCGTTTGGGTCGTCATGGTACTTGTCAAAAACAACATCGGATGTAGTCGTACGTGAAGAGGAACTTGGCGGATCCAGTCGTCGCGGTACTTGACCTCCGGGTCCTGGGATAAACAACAACAACAACAAAACACCGAGCAAAGGTCTCGGTCACGGCAAGCTGGGCGACGCAGAGGCCGGGCCTGGCGACGGAGGTGAGGGGCAGCACCGGCGGGAAGCGGAGGACGGCGGGGTCGACAAGTAGTTGGACGTCACGGGCGCTGGAGCGAGTCGGCAACGAGGTGCTGGAGCTGCGCGCTGCGGCGGTGAGGCAACGCATCGCGCTGCCGCGGCGAGGAGGCGCTGGCTGGCGCTGGCGGCCTTGGACGGGGAGGACGGGGCGCTGGCTGGTCGTCGCTGGCGGCCTTGGCGGCGGACGGCGCGCTCCTGGCCGGCGCTGGAGCTCCTGGCACGGAGGAGAGAGGCGCGCGGCACCAGGCGACGGAGGAAACCGGAGGGAGGCGCGCAGGGAGCCGGCGCGAGGCTGGCTGGAGGCCGGAGGGGAAGGGCACAGGGCGCTGCGGCCTTGCTCGAGGGCACGAGGAGAGGGAAATCGAGATGGGGACGAGGGAGGACGAGAGGGACGAGCGGCGCTGCGAGGGAGATCGAGGGAATCGAGGCTAGCGGCGGCTCTGTGAGGACGAGGGGAGAGCTGCGTTGGGCTTAGGGTTTGGGGAAAAGATGGGCCGGCCTGGTCCGACAGGCCCAAGAGGCATGGGCCGGCTTGGCATCTAATAGGCCAGCTGCCTAGGGAAGCCTGGGCCTAGGAGGGATGGGCCCGAGTGGCTCGAGGAGGCTGGTTGGGCCTGATGGAGCGGCTGGGCCTGGCTGCTCTTCCTCTTTTACTGCTATTTCCCAAAACAGAAAAAAAATAGCAATGAAGAAAAAGAGAAGAAAGGAAGGGTTACAAAAAGAGTTTGAACAAGAGGTTATTTTTCTCGGGCTCATAAAAATGTGCGTAGTGTCAGGACCCCGATCCTAAGTCACACTGATCTAGCTGTAACACGTCATATCACTTTGCGGCCTCACGCACGGTAACCCCACGGGTGCCACCTTACCTGGCCCGGGACCGTTTGCGCATTTTGGCACACGTATATGACAGTGTCGCTAGCATCCATATGACAGAGAACCCGGGCCGACATGGCTAGTTATAAACCAAAAGTGGCACTAAATTACAGAGACAGACATCCATGACCCAGCAACGAACGTGTCGGTCATCAACGTATGAACCCAAGTCGTAGCAAGCTACATGGACTTAAAGGAACAACGCGTGACATTTCCCCTAAGGGACAGACACAGGAACGAACAAGGACACATGCCGGCCAGCCTACGTGTTCCGAGCAGTAGCAAGCTACCAAGGCTCATTGGAGACACTAGGAGGCATTTCCCTTTAAGATAGGCTACCAAAGGAAAACAACTAGGTGTCGGATCCCACACATACCAAGCATTTCAATCATACACGCAATATGCTCAATATGTGCAAATACAACATTGCATCACAACAGAACTCTATGACTCAAGGTACTTTATTTAAAAGGCTCCAAGAGCCATACATAACATATCCATACAGGTAGGGGTCACATGACCCAACACTCAAGTCATACAGTCATACAAACACAAGCGGAAGCTACATGTCTGAGTACAGACAACTTAGAAAATAAAACAGGCTTGCTGTAGCCTGACTATCTACAAGGCCCTTCACAAGCTCCAGATCTCCGTCTGGGTGTCAAGCTACTCGTCGATGTCAACGTCTATGTAGAACCCATCAGCAGGGGCAGGGTTCTCCTCTGCAACAGTTATTAAGCAAACATGAGTACAAAGGTACTCAGCAAGTCTTACCACAGAACCTATCATACATGCAACATTATCAAAGGGGGTAGTGGAGTTTATAGCAGAATGCCAGCTTTGACCTTGGCTAACCTATACTACAACTCTCAACAGATTGCAAGATGTTATTACGAACACGAGTCCTCTACTCACCACATCAATACACTACTGAGGATCCTCTTCCGTCATCCTACGGAAGGGCCATCCACGGCACTCACACTTATCTTGAGGCTTTTAGTAGTATCCATCAACTTGTCTATGAACTGTAACAGTAACCAAGTTGTTCGTACCGCGAACAACGGCTATTCGAATAGATTGATAACCCTGCAGGGGTGTACTTCTTCACACACGCTTCCACCACTTATCGCCGTTTACTCGGCGTGTACTCGGCAACCTTCAAGCGGAAGCCCAGCGAGGGTGTCGGCCACGACCTGACTAACTACTCAAGTCTCTCGTCCAGGTTTATCGCCTATTTGGGTTCCATCCGTGGGGAGATCCGGCCGGGGTGTCGCTCACGGCCCCAAACGATATGTACAGGGTTCCCGAGTCACCAAACGGGCAACCGGTACACCGTGCCACGTACCTGTCGCATCACAACCCATCCCGAGGGTCAGCGTTGTGCACGACCTCCAGTAAGCTATAAACACCAGAAACTAGTTGCAACTCCTGGACAGAGATCAAGGGTAATTAATAAGCCGAGAGGGTCAATTAAGGATCCCAATGTGTGGTAGTAGCTGTAACTTGAACCACACATACAGATCTCGGGTCCAATGGACGATTCCAATGAAACAACCCACCATGTACTCCTACATGGCCTTTCATCGATACCTTTACCAAGCGTATTCCACACTTCCTTCTCTTTATCGGTATGATCATTTCACTCTGATCCATCACCCAGATGAACCAGACCAGACACAACTTTAAGCATAGTAGGCAACATAAACAAATAGCATGGTGGATCACACATCACATGGCTCAATCAACTCCTACACATGCTAGTGGGTTTCAACTATTTACTGTGGCAATGACAGGTCATGCAAGGGAATAGGGTTCAACTACCGCAGCAAGTAGCAGTTCATGCGCTGTTGCCTTAATGCAGTAAAAGAGAGTAGGAGCGAGAAGATTGGGTTTCTATCGGAATGATCAATGATTGCTTGCCTGACAAGGTAGTTGTCGGGTACTGCTCTTCAACTGGATACGCAGCAGTATCCTCAGGAGCAGGACCTAACACAGAGAATACCGGCGATACAATCATTAACAAACAAATGCAACAATATGATGCATGCTCATGACATGGCAAGATGCATGTGTGTTGGCTAATGCAACTAGAACCAGAAGAGTTTGAACCTATTTGAATCAAAGATTCCATTTGGAGTTCAAACTATTATTTAAATAAGTGCATTATCATGTTTTTGATGTATACAGCAAGTTAACTTGTTAAAACATGCATGAAACCAGTGCCATTGGAAAGATTGGATTTTTCTGATCATTTTTCATATATAAATCTTTTCCATCTGAGCTATGGTTGATTTTATATGATTTTTAGAAGTTTTGGGTATTCTCTGGAATTTCCTGAATTATTTTAAATCTAAAAATCCCAGAAAAACCTTTATTGCATCAGCATGACATCATGCTGACGTCAGGCAGTCAACAGGGCCAGTCCAAGTCAAACCTGACCAGTGGGACCCACTGGTTAGTGTCACAGTTAACTAATTAACTAATTAGAATTAAATTAACACCTAAACTAGGTTTGACTTGCGGGCAGGGCCCACATGTCAGTGACCCAGGGGGTCAAACCCATGGTCAAAACAGGTCCAACTCGCCGGCGTTTAGCCGCCGGCGAGGCCAAACAGGGTGGCGTGCTTCGGAAATCGCCTACGGTGCACGGCTCGAGCTGTGGCTAGGCGCCTTGGAAAGCCCTTGCTGTTGCGCGTCGGATGGTGGTGGTCGTCGGACCTGGGGTGGCCGGAGACGACGGCAACAAGCTCGACGGCGGCGACCGGCGTCGGGCGTGTGTGGAGATGCAGCTGCAGGGACCTAGGCGATGCGTGCGTAGCACCTTTCGCATCTACGTGTTGCGGTGAGTGTGATGGACGGGTGCCAGTGACCAAATGGTCACCGGAGCATCACCGGCGGTGAGCACGGTGGCAGTGCGTGCGGTTGAGCTTTGTGCAGTGCGTTCCAGGGCAAAAGAGAGCCAACGGAGAGGGGGAGGATGAAGCTAGGCTCATAGGGGTTGCAGCAGGCGCCGGAGCGAGCTCGGAGGTGGTCGGAGCTGAGCGGGACGGCGAGAGGGATCTCCGCGGCCGAAGTTGGGGAACAAGAGGTCGGGGGCGTCTCCAGGGCGGGCGAGCGCTCGGGGCTCGGCCTGTTCGAAGCAGTCGAGGACGGCGGAGACGATGGACACCAAGGCGGGGCTCAGAGACGACGGTGGGCGCGGCTTCTACGACGGTGCGAGCACGACGGCGTCGGCCATGGCGCGGGGAGAGTGAAGGAGAGGAACTGGGGAGAGGTGGAGGTGTCTGCGGGGTCGGGGACGACGTGAACGACCGGTCCAGCCCTCCAGGACGGCGAGGGGAGGAAGCAGGGCGGCGGGCAGCGGCGTGGCGCGCCATGCGGTCGCCGTCGAGCACCTGCCTGCCTGCCTGGCCGAGCCAAGCAGCTCGCTGGAGCGGCAGCTGGGCTGGGCCGGCAGGTGGGCCGGGTGGGGCGCCAGGTAAGCTTTTCTCTCTCCCTTTTTTCTATTTTCTTTTCTGTTTCATTTCTTTTGCAGCTTTGTTCATTTAAATAAAATTCCAGAGCATTTTTGTAACTCATAACACTTGTCATACCTACTGTATATATTATGAACAGTAGGAAACATTATAGTTTATGATTATTTGAGCATTGAAAATGTTTTATAGCATTTAAATGCCCAAATTCAAATACCATAAGATTTAATCCAAAGCCCTAGATTGTCCTAGAAAATTGTGCACCATTTTTGGCAGAGGTTTAAGACCAAGGCAGAAATGATGAACATTTTTGAAGGGCATTTTGGGTACATTGGAAAATATTTTAGCAAACCCTAGTTGTTAGGAGAGGGGTGTTGGGGTTTCTGTTAATCCCATTTCAAGTTTCTTTGAATGTAGACATGATGCACACTCTAGCTAGGTACTAAAGCAAGTGCTAACTAGGGATGTGACAACTCACCCCGACTTAAAAGAATCACGTCCCGAGATTCGGGTTCCTCCGGAAAGAGGGTGGGGTACTCAAGTCGAAGACGATCCTCCCTTTCCCAAGTAGCTTCACTCTCGGAATGATGTGACCATTGAACCTTGAGAAACTTGATATTGTGGCGTTGAGTGGTGCGCTCAGTTTGATCAAGAATACGAACGGGGTATTCTCGATATGTGAGATTGTCTTGGAGATCAAGCGTTTCGTGGTCCACTCCGCGGATAGGATCCGAGAAGCAACGCCTGAGTTGAGAAACGTGGAAAACATCATGAACTCTGGAGAGGTGCGGAGGTAGTTCCAATTGGTAGGCAACTTCTCCTCGTTTGGCAAGAATGCGAAAAGGACCGATGTAACGAGGGGCCAATTTGCCTTTGATACCGAAGCGATGGGTTCCCTTAAGAGGAGTAACCCGAAGGTAAGCCTTATCGCCGACTTCAAAAGTCACAGCCTTATGATGACTATCATATTGGCTCTTTTGGCGAGACTGGGCTGTTTTCAATCTCTCACGAACGATGCGAACTTGCTCTTCTGCTTCCTGAATCATATCCGGGCCAAAGAATTGTCTTTCCCCGGTCTCCGACCAGTTAAGAGGTGTTCGACACCTTCGTCCATATAGAACTTCAAAGGGAGCTTTACCCAAGCTGGCTTGATAACTATTGTTATAAGCGAATTCGGCAAATGGAAGACATTTTTCCCATTCCATGCCGAAAGAAATGACAGAGGCTCGAACCATGTCTTCCAGAATTTGATTGACTCGTTCCACTTGACCACTTGATTGCGGATGGAAGGCAGTACTGAAGGAGAGATGAGTTCCCATAGCATTCTGGAAACTTTCCCAAAATCGTGAAGTGAAAAGACTTCCACGGTCCGAGTTAATCTCCAACGGCACACCATGAAGTGATACTATTCGAGAGATATATAAGTCTGCTAGCTGGCTAGCGGTAATACTCTCTCGAACAGGCAGGAAATGAGCTACTTTAGAGAGAAGGTCGATAACGACGAAGATAGCATTATTCCCTTTCCTGGACCTGGGAAACCCGGTAATGAAGTCCATACCGACTTTGTCCCATTTCCATTCAGGAATAGCTAAAGGTTGAAGGGTGCCAGCAGGCCGTTGATGCTCTGCTTTGACTCGACGGCAAACGTCGCAGTTAGCAATGAATTGAGCGATTTCTCTCTTCATCCTAGTCCACCAGAATCTCTGACGTAAGTCCTGATACATTTTGGTACTACCGGGATGAATCGTGAGAGGAGATTCATGAGCCTCCTTAAGAATCATTTGTCGTAGTTGTGGTTTCTTGGGTACCACCAAGCGGTTCTCGAAGTACACTACACCTCGATCATCCATAGAGAAACTTCTAGCAACTCCGCTAGCAATGTTCTCCTTGATCCGAGATATGCCTTTATCATACCGCTGGGCAACTATGATTTGATCCATAAGGGTAGGTTTCGCCGCCAAGGTGGAAAGGAATCCTCGAGGAACAATGTGAAGGTTAAGCTTACGAAATTCCTCGTGGAGAAGTGGTTGACTTTGTTGTAACATTAAATTGTTACAATATGACTTACGACTTAGTGCATCAGCCATGACATTGGCCTTTCCAGGGGTGTAAGTGATTCCTAAGTCGTAGTCCGTAAGCAACTCAACCCAACGTCTTTGCCTGAGATTCAAATCCGGTTGGGTGAAGATATACTTCAAACTTTGATGATCAGTGAAGATTTCACAGCGATTACCAAGGAGGTAATGTCGCCATGTTTTGAGTGCATGGACTACAGCTGCAAGCTCTAGATCATGAGTAGGATAGTTATCCTCATGTGGACGCAACTGTCGAGATGCGTATGCAATCACTTGACGATCTTGCATGAGAATGCAACCTAGTCCTTGTCGCGAGGCGTCGCAATAGATTATAAAATCCTTGGAAAAGTCTGCTGGTACCAGTACAGGTGTAGATGTCAGGCGTCTTTTCAGTTCCTGAAAACTAGACTCGCACTGTGGGGTCCACTCAAACTTTTTATCTTTCTTGAGGAGTTCGGTTAGAGGTTTAGCAACCTTGGAGAAATTCTCGACGAAACGTCGGCAATAGCTCGCTAAGCCAAGAAAACTCCTAACTTGCTTGACCGATTCAGGGGGAGTCCAATCAAGTACGGCTTGAACTCGCTCGGGATTGACGGCAATACCCTTGCCAGAGATCACATGACCTAGATAGGTTACTTCTGGCAACCAAAATTCACATTTAGAGAATTTGGCATAAAGGCAGTGCTCTCGAAGTTTCGTCAATACCAGCCTTAAATGCTCGGCATGATCTTCCTTGTTCTTGGAATAGATGAGTATATCATCGAGGTATACCACGACGAATTTATCCAAATACTCCATGAATATAGAATTCATTAACCGAGAAAAGGTAGCTGGGGCATTGGTTAATCCGAAGGACATAACGGTGTACTCATATTGGCCATAACGAGTAACGAAAGCCGTTTTAGGAATGTCCTCGTTCTTGATTTTGATTTGATGGTAGCCCAACCTCAAATCCATCTTAGAGAAGACTGAGGATCCAGCGAGCTGATCATACAGGTCGTTGATCCTGGGGAGCGGATACTTATTCTTTATGGTGACCAGATTGACAGGTCGGTAATCTACAACCATCCGCTCCGTTCCATCCTTCTTCTTGACGAAGAGGACGGGGCAAGCCCAAGGGGAAGAACTAGGACGGATGAAACCTTTTTGCAAGGACTCATCGAGTTGTTTCTTTAGCTCAGCTAATTCTAGTGGTGCCATCTTATAAGGTCTCCTAGAGATTGGGACAGTTCCTGGGATAAGATCTATCACGAACTCGACATCTCTGTCAGGTGGAACTCCTGGCAGTTCTTCTGGAAAAACATCCTTGAAGTCACGGACTACCGGGATATCTTCGAGTTCTGGTAGAGGGCTGGCATTAAGAGAGTAGAGCTGACGCTCGGCCATTTCGGTCAAGACATTAACTATCTTGCCGGATGGATGTGTAAGTTGAACGGTCCTAGTAAAGCAATCAATCTTGGCGTAATGAGTTGTCATCCAATCCATACCCAAGATGATGTTTATGTCCGAGGACTTGAGAGCGATTAAAGATGCTAGGAAAACAAGTCTATCGACAAGGATTTCATTTCCATGGCTTACCCTAGAGGTTTGCCACTTTGAACCAGGAGTTTGAATAACCATGGAAGTAGGCATGTCGCAAAAAGTCATGTTGTGCAATCGAGCATAGCTCTCAGATATGAACGAATGGGATGCTCCAGTATCGAAAAGAACAGATGCCGGATGGCAGTTTACGAGAAGCGTACCAAGGACGACGTTAGGATCCTCATAAGCCTCTTCGGCAGAAACATAGTTGACATGACCACGTGCAGTGGGGATTGGCTTGACATAGTTCACCTTGCCGGTTGGCTTACCACGGCCAACGGGTTTTCCTGGCTGGTTCTGGGGACAATCACGCATGTAGTGTCCCGGTTCTCCACACTTGAAACATGTCACAGTGGTGGGGCGTGGAGCAAAGTTGGAGGGTGGTCCTCCATAGGTCTTAGCAGGTGCAAACTATTGAGTTGGGTGAGGCGCCTCATATGATGGCCTCGGTGTGTACTTGGGTGGCAGAGCAGTGTTAGGAACCCACACACGGCGCTTGTGAGAGCCAGAGCCGGATGAGGAACCAAAGTCTCGAGTATGCTTGCGTGTGGCCTCGAAGTCGGTCTGGCCTGTTTCAGCACTGATAGCCTTGTTTACCAACTTCTGGAAGGAAGTGCACTCGTGCAGACGTAGATCTCGGCGGAGTTCAGGGCTGAGTCCCTTGCGGAACCTCGCCTGTTTCTTGGCATCGGTGGATACTTCTTCAGGTGCATAGCGCGCCAGGTTACCAAACTCGCGGCTATAGCCATCCACAGTTAAACGGCCCTGGGTGAAATTGCAGAATTCCTCCCGCTTGCGATCCATGAGACCTTCCGGAATGTGATGTTCACGGAATGCCTCACTGAACTCAACCCAGGTAGTGACTTGGCCAGCAGGACGCATAGCTTCAAAGTTTTCCCACCAAAGACTGGCAGGGCCCTCAAGATGGTAGGCGGCGTAGATAACCTTGTCAGCTTCGGCCACACGGGCAGAGTGTAGCTTGTGGGTGATACTACGTAGCCAGTCATCAGCATCCAGAGGTTCAGTGGAGTGATGGAACTTTGGTGGACACATCTTGATAAAATCGTGGATTGACACCATGTCATTCCTCTGACGGAACCCAGTGTTCTGCTCTATGCGTTCCAGTAGACGGTTGGTCTCTCTCTTGTTCCGTTCTGCTTCAAGCATAACTTCCGCCAAAGAGGGTGGCTGGGGCAGATTCCCATCTCTAGCCCCACTAGCCTCACCCTGCTCCTGAGCAGCAGGAGTGTTGCGAGTGTTGACCATCCTAGGAAAACAAAACAACGGTTTAGACAAGGATGGCAAAAATTTGACATAGAAGTGCATAATGTAATGGATGACACAGAATGCAGAGATGTTCATCTGTACGACATGGTAATATAGGAACTGCTATATATACACCAGTGGTCATACACACCATACAAAGTTTAGTTCAAGCCAAGGCTAAAGTACAACTGCGGTGAAAGACGATACATCCCATCAGAGGCATTCCAAGCTCCTATACATTATTTAACTACACCTCCGGAACTCAGTACACACTAAGTCATATTCCACAAGACGCGCAGGACTGTGGAAATACAACTACTACAATACTACTACTACCACGGACTAGCTCAGACATTCGCGTAGTAATCCTCGTAAAGATTACCACCGTAGCCTGGAAGTGGTACAGACGGATCTTGGAACTCGCGATCACTCGAAGGCTGTGGACCATAGGGGCATGGGTGTGGTCTCGGTCCCGATGCTGGTGGTAACCGACGCCCACGTGGAGGTGTAATACCCCCAACGTCACGCCAATCCATGCGATCAGGCAGACGAGTCCGCACAGGGTACAAATCTCGCATGTCCAGATATCCGGCCTGCACAGCAGGTGCAAGCCGTGTCAAAGTAGTCCAATGAGCGGCTCGAGTGTTATACAGCTCCATTCGGAGGGCACGGACCTCACGGTCCCTATCCTCCAACATCTGAACAGTAGTCTGAAGCAGTGGCTCTTCATGAGCAGCATCAGTATACAGACCAGTGTAGTAGCCTTCCTCTCCGGGAAGTGAGGCTGGCATGTAACAGAACTCAGTGTTCAGCAACAGGGCATGCCTAGCACGAAGAATGGTCATCATCGAATAAGCGGCATCCTACACTGCCATCTCGATGGTAATCCCGAGTCCATAAGACCAATGGATGGGATCATTAGCTCCGGGATATGAGGGGTATATCCGGACTGTGCAGAAATACTGACTTTGATTGAAATCCCGGTACTGTTCCTCCATAGTGTATTCAGGATACCAGCGATAACCGGTCTCAGTCAGCACACGGACTAGCATGGCCGTGTGACCGGGCACATTAATGCACCAAGTCAAACGAACCACTTGGTGAGGGATGCGGCCAGACATCTGAAACACGAAATAATGCAAAGGCATTAGAGTTTCTGGAACAAATCGGGCAGCATAACAACTGTAAATGCTCAAACAAAGATTTGAGACATCATACAAATGATAGCATAGCCACTCAACAATTCCATATCAAGGTTCCGGGTTCAACAATCATCATACTAAAAGGATAGAAACTGAACTGAGGCTTGAAACCAACAATCCTAAGAGTCTACGGATTAGTAACACGTGAACCTAGTAAGGATAAGAGGCCTAGTCCTAAATCCCCGTAGAAAGAATAGACTGACTCAGATCAGAAGGGCATAAGGTAAAGGAGTAAAAAGAGCCTTACGTTCCCTTCCACAATCAATTCCCCTACATATAACTAAGAATTTTTCTAGACTCAACATCGACCAGTTTGGCTTGAGAAACCTACAGGCAGTCCAGCTCTGATGCCAACGCTGTCAGGACCCCGATCCTAAGTCACACCGATCTAGCTGTAACACGTCATATCACTTTGCGGCCTCACGCACGGTAACCCCACGGGTGCCACCTTACCTGGACCGGGACCGTTTGCGCATTTTGGCACACGTATATGACAGTGTCGCTAGCATCCATATGACAGAGAACCCGGGCCGACATGGCTAGTTATAAACCAAAAGTGGCACTAAATTACAGAGACAGGCATCCATGACCCAGCAACGAACGTGTCGGTCATCAACGTATGAACCCAAGTCGTAGCAAGCTACATGGACTTAAAGGAACAACGCGTGACATTTCCCCTAAGGGACAGACACAGGAACGAAGAAGGACACATGCCGGCCAGCCTACGTGTTCCGAGCAGTAGCAAGCTACCAAGGCTCATTGGAGACACTAGGAGGCATTTCCCTATAAGATAGGCTACCAAAGGAAAACAACTAGGTGTCGGATCCCACACATACCAAGCATTTCAATCATACACGCAATATGCTCAATATGTGCAAATACAACATTGCATCACAACAGAACTCTATGACTCAAGTACTTTATTTAAAAGGCTCCAAGAGCCATACATAACATATCCATACAGGTAGGGGTCACATGACCCAACACTCAAGTCATACAGTCATACAAGCACAAGCGGAAGCTACATGTCTGAGTACAGACAACTTAGAAAATAAAACAGGCTTGGTGTAGCCTGACTATCTACAAGGCCCTTCACAAGCTCCAGATCTCCGTCTGGGTGTCAAGCTACTCGTCGACGTCAACGTCTATGTAGAACCCATCAGCAGGGGCAGGGTTCTCCTCTGCAACAGTTATTAAGCAAACATGAGTACAAAGGTACTCAGCAAGTCTTACCACAGAACCTATCATACATGCAACATTATCAAAGGGGGTAGTGGAGTTTATAGCAGAATGCCAGCTTTGACCTTGGCTAACCTATACTACAACTCTCAACAGATTGCAAGATGTTATTACGAACACGAGTCCTCTACTCACCACATCAATACACTACTGAGGATCCTCTTCCGTCATCCTACGGAAGGGCCATCCACGGCACTCACACTTATCTTGAGGCTTTTAGTAGTATCCATCAACTTGTCTATGAACTATAAGAGTAACCAAGTAGTTCATACCGCGAACAACAGCTATTCGAATAGATTGATAACCCTGCAGGGGTGTACTTCTTCACACACGCTTCCACCACTTATCGCCGTTTACTCGGCATGTACTCGGCAACCTTCAAGCGGAAGCCCAGCGAGGGTGTCGGCCACGACCTGACTAACTACTCAAGTCTCTCGTCCAGGTTTATCGCCTATTTGGGTTCCATCCGTGGGGAGATCCGGCCGGGGTGTCGCTCACGGCCCCAAACGATATGTACAGGGTTCCCGAGTCACCAAACGGGCAACCGGTACACCGTGCCACGTACCTGTCGCATCACAACCCACCCCGAGGGTCAGCGTTGTGCACGACCTCCAGTAAGCTATAAACACCAGAAACTAGTTGCAACTCCTGGACAGAGATCAAGGGTAATTAATAAGCAGAGAGGGTCAATTAAGGATCCCAATGTGTGGTAGTAGCTGTAACTTGAACCACACATACAGATCTCGGGTCCTATGGACGATTCCAATGAAACAACCCACCATGTACTCCTACATGGCCTTTCATCGATACCTTTACCAAGCGTATTCCACACTTCCTTCTCTTTATCGGTATGATCATTTCACTCTGATCCATCACCCAGATGAACCAGACCACACACAACTTTAAGCATAGCAGGCAACATAAACAAATAGCATGGTGGATCACACATCACATGGCTCAATCAACTCCTACACATGCTAGTGGGTTTCAACTATTTACTGTGACAATGACAGGTCATGCAAGGGAATAGGGTTCAACTACCACAGCAAGTAGCAGTTCACGCGCTGTTGCCTTAATGCAGTAAAAGAGAGCAGGAGCGAGAAGATTGGGTTTGTATCGGAATGATCAATGATTGCTTGCCTGACAAGGTAGTTGTCGGGTACTGCTCTTCAACTGGATACGTAGCCGTATCCTCGGGAGCAGGACCTAACACAGAGAATACCGGCGATACAATCATTAACAAACAAATGCAACAATATGATGCATGCTCATGACATGGCAAGATGCATGTGTGTTGGCTAATGCAACTGAAACCAGAAGAGTTTGAACCTATTTGAATCAAAGATTCCATTTGGAGTTCAAACTATTATTTAAATAAGTGCATTATCATGTTTTTTGTGTATACAGCAAGTTAACTTGTTCAAACATGCATGAAACTAGTGCCATTGGAAAGATTGGATTTTTCTGATCATTTTTCATATATAAATCTTTTCCATCTGAGCTATGGTTAATTTTATATGATTTTTAGAAGTTTTGGGTATTTTCTGGAATTTCCTGAATTATTTTAAATCTAAAAATCCTAGAAAAACCTTTATTGCGTCAGCATGACATCATGCTGACGTCAGGCAGTCAACAGGGCAGTCCAAGTCAAACCTGACCAGTGGGACCCACTGGTCAGTGTCACAGTTAACTAATTAACTAATTAGAATTAAATTAACACCTAAACTAGGTTTGACTTGCGGGCAGGGCCCACATGTCAGTGACCCAGGGGTCAAACCCGTGGTCAAAACAGGTCCAACTCGCCGGCGTTTAGCCGCCGGCGAGGCCAAACACGGCGGCGTGCTTCGGAAATCGCCTACGGTGCACGGCTCGAGCTGTGGCTAGGCGCGTTGGAAAGCCCTTGCTGTTGCGCGTCGGATGGTGGTGGTCGCCGGACCTGGGGTGGCCGGAGACGACGGCAACAAGCTCGACGGCGGCGACCGGCGTCGGGCGTGTGTGGAGATGCGGTTGCAGGGACCTAGGCGATGCCTGCGTAGCACCTTTCGCATCTACGTGCTGCGGTGAGTGTGATGGACGGGTGCCAGTGACCAAATGGTCACCAGAGCATCACCGACGGCGAGCACGGCGGCAGTGCGTGCGGTTGAGCTTTGTGCAGTGAGTTCCAGGGCAAAAGAGAGCCAACGGAGAGGGGGGGGATGAAGCTAGGCTCACAGGGGTTGCAGCAGGTGCCGGAGCGAGCTCGAAGGTGGTCGGAGCTGAGCGGGACGGCGTGAGGGATCTCCGCGGCCGGAGTTGGGGAAGAAGAGGTCGGGGGCGTCTCCAGGGCGGGCGAGCGCTCGGGGCTCAGCCTGTTCGAAGCAGTCGAGGACGGCGGAGACGATGGACACCAAGGCGGGGCTCAGAGACGACGGTGGGCGCGGCTTCTACGACGGTGCGAGCACGACGGCGTCGGCCATGGCGCGGGGAGAGCGAAGGAGAGGAACTGGGGAGAGGTGGAGGTGTCTGCGGGGTCGGGGACAACGTGAACGACCGGTCCAGCCCTCCAGGACGGCGAGGGGAGGAAGCAGGGCGGCGGGCAGCTGTGTGGCGCGCCGTGCGGTCGCCGTCGAGCACCTGCCTGCCTGCCTGGCCGAGCCAAGCAGCTCGCTGGAGCGGCAGCTGGGCTGGGCCGGCAGGTGGGCCGGGTGGGGCGCCAGGTAAGCTTTTCTCTCTCCCTTTTTTCTATTTTCTTTTCTGTTTCATTTCTTTTGCAGCTTTGTTCATTTAAATAAAATGCCAGAGCATTTTTGTAACTCATAACACTTGTCATACCTACTGTGTATATTATGAACAGTAGGAAACATTATAGTTTATTATTATTTGAGCATTTAAAATATTTTATAGCATTTAAATGCCCAAATTCAAATACCATAAGATTTAATCCAAAGCCCTAGATTGTCCTAGAAAATTGTGCACCATTTTTGGCAGAGGTTTAAGACCAAGGCAGAAATTATGAACATTTTTGAAGGGCATTTTGGGTACATTGGAAAATATTTTAGCAAACCCTAGTTGTTAGGAGAGGGGTGCTGGGGTTTCTGTTAATCCCATTTCAAGTTTCTTTGAATGTAGACATGATGCACACTCTAGCTAGGTACTAAAGCAAGTGCTAACTAGGGATGTGACACGTAGTCCAAGAAAAATATAAGTGGCAAGATTGAAAGATGAAAATTCAAACTCATTGAATTTTATTCAAATAGTTTGAACTAGGACTAGGTTTTAGAAGTGTCCAAAAATGTTCGAATTTTTGGAGGAGCCTCAATACAACGGATAAGAATTATAGGCAAGGTTGACGGAGAAACTTGAAGTAGAAAAGGCATGGGGAATAATTGCAAGTGTGTTTGGGTTAATTCCCAACAAACGGAATATTTATTGATAATAGCTCCATAATATTAGGAGGATATGTTTTATAGAGAAATCACACTTCCCTCAATTTAAATGGATCGAAGATCCACACGATTTATTTAAGTGAGAAGCAAAAGATTAAAGACATGATGGCATGATGACACGATGCAATGCAAAAATAAATAAAGCAAGCACAAAAGAAACACACGGGAAAACCGGAACATCTGGAATCTTCTGGGACGTCGGTCTTCGGGCGTCACAACTCTCCCACACTAACAGAGGATCTCGACCCGAGATCCTAGAGATGGCACCGGAAAAAAAAACGGAAGAGGAAGAGGTAAAACAAAGTTGCTTCTTTGACAGACGAGTGAAACCAAAGAACCTTGAGGGGTTTAACAATCTTGAAAGAAAAGAATGCAACGGATATGAATGAAGTTAAGAGCACTCTGGTAAAATGAGGGACAAGGAACATTACAAGAACCTTGTAGGTTGAAGGACATGAAACAAGAGCTTATGAACCAAAAGAATATGAAACTGCAACGGTATAACCAAGGAATAAGAATGACAGAATTCGGACAGCACTCCGACTGAAAATGGAAGGAATTAACATGAGCTTGAGGAGATGGAATGATACTTGCTAAAATTTACAACATATTGCCTCCGAAACAATTAAAAGAATGGCACAAGGGGTAAGGAAGCCTTCAGACAGCACTCCGGTTGAAAATATAGGAAAAACTAGATAAGATGACGTAACTTGAATGGAGGACACAAAACTCCGGTTAAATAGACAAGCAAGGGAGAATATGATCTTGATAAAAACGAGATGATGGTTTGGAGAGAGCAACATCACAAAGCCTCCGGAACGAAGAATAGATGCTAGATCCTTGGGAAGAAAAGAACGGAGAAGAAAATGACAACTTCTCCCACGAATGAATTTGAAAGAGCATCTTTACCAAGATGGGTTGAACAGAGTTGTTGGAAGAATCAACAAGCACAGAATAAACTTGTAGTGGGCTTATGGAAAACATCTCAAAATTATGAGGTGACAATCGGCCACTAACGAAAAACAATTAATTTGATTGAGATCAACAAGGAGACGAAAGAGTTATTTCACGGAGAGGATAATTAAGAACTTGGGTCATTTATAAGCACCATAATAGCAACAATTCTTAGGGAAAGCTTTAGGTGAAATAGAACCCAAGATAACTCCAATGAATAAATTGAAGGGTTGAAAAGATCTCCTGAACAAGGAAAATGATGGGTTTAAATATCTCATTCCTGACAACTTGTGAGTCATGAAACATGAAGGGAAAATTGTCAAGAATGACATAACACCATCTCAAACAATAAGGTAGAAAGAATTGCACTTGGAAAGCATGATGAAGAATGCTTGAGCTCCAACAAGAATCTTGATGAAAACTTGGAGGATGAATTAAAACTTGATGAACCACCATGAGAACTCCGGTAATGAAAGCATGAGAAGCGAAAGATGAAAAGAATAAGATTCAAGGCCTGCGATGAATTAGATGGAGCTTTGAAATGATATAATTAAATAACTTGGAACTCCGAAAAACAAGATGAACAACTTGAAACCTAGAATTTATTCCTCATGAATAAACTCTAAACGAAGGGATTAATCCACTTGGATGAAATAAAAATTATGTCATGCACATCCTTCACCAATTTAAATTGATGACAACCAAAGGATTTGGCATACCACTTATTCTTCTTGAAAAGGATTAGAGAGAGATATAGCCAAACTTGAGAATAATCTTGAACGACTCACCGGTAGGATTATGAAAAGAACAAATGAATTGATATGATAACAAGGAAGAGTAAACTTGAATGAACCACCGTAAGAATATGGAGACGAACGAAGAGACATCGATGAAGAATATTTGGAGGGCAAAGTTGAAAACTGAGAACGAAGAAATATTCTGAAATGATGGCCTTCGGAGGATCACAAAGAAAAGAATTCATGAAATGCTTCGGACGGGTATAAAAAGAATTCCTCACAATCGGAACAATAATGAGGATGGCATGAAGCTAGAACCACGAATCTTCAAGAGGACGGCCAATGATTTAAGAGAAACTCTTCTCCGGTCTTCAAATGCTGAGAATGAAGACGAGAAATGCCATAAGAATTATTGAGCACTCCGGAATGAAGAATTAAAAGGTTGAAACAATGGTGAAAAGAATTGAACGCGATCTTGGAGAAGGTATATGACTGATGTAATCCATTCTTACGTCACATTTGAAAAGAATTCTCCGGAAAAAAAAGAGTCAGGTAAGATCCTGGGAAAAGACCTGTGGGTTAGGGCCCACTAAAGAAATCACCACTGAAAAAGATTGCTTAAGATGTATTGCACCGGTTGAATTGCATGGCTTGAGTAAGATGACAATCCTCAAAAATAATTTGAACGGATTAAGAATGGAATTATGAATCTTCAGCACTCCGGATATGAATAACAAGAGGAGAATGATTAATTGGTGCACCGGAATAAGAAAGCATTGTGAAAAGAGGAAAAAGGATAAGATCAACACCGAATTCTTGAATTACATCCACCAGCAGAATTTGAGAACAAAAGAATGATGAACTTGGAGTTTCCTGAGCATCTTCCTGAGAATCGCTGGATAATGAAATTGAGCGAAACGAATGAAGAAACATCACATTAATAAAATGGATATTTCGTTTAAGAATTTCTGTCTCCGAGAAGAAGAAGGGAGGGAGGGCGGGGAAAAACAAAGGCAACTTGGGATGAATGAAACAGACAAATCGTCAGATTTCTCAACGGCGTCCGTATGGAATAACTTGAAAAGAAGGCACACCGGTTGAAAAGGATTAACATGAAGATCATGATGGTCAAGAAGAATTAGCACTCCCATAGAAATATGAGAACACCGATTAGGAAGGTATGGAATCAACATTTGACATCGAAGCAACTTGAATACCAGAATCAAAACAAAAACAAAGGATAGATATGTTGCAACATAATCTTCACAATATCATCTGAACAGAGAATTGAACGAATGAATTCCGTAGGTACATCAACTTGACGAGAAGCCACTTGGGAGAACAAAAATAAATAAAAGCAACAAGGAGCAGATAGAACAAATACAAGATAGAAGCTTCGTTCCACATATTCGTGCTGAAAGCTCATGGAACGTGTTACAAAAGGGTTTTGCAATCCCCGGATCAGCATAGCCAAGGACCCTTTAAGATGCAACTCCCGATCGGAAGAAGCCCATAAAACCACTTCACTCAATGTAGAACCCCGAACTCCATATCATGGATTCGTTGGGAGAATGCCTACGAGCTACTAGATGAACCCACCTATTAATTTCCGAAAGTTTCCAATTATGCAATCAGGTGTTGGGGATACAGGGGAAGCACCGCGCACTCAACTCTAATCCTACATCCAGATGTATCCATCCTTCAACACATAACCAGTTGTTTCCGGAAACCGTTTACCTCGGACCTTCGAAACGCATCTACTATACAAGCTATGGCAATACTCCCGAACTACCTCCCCAGTACTGGGTGATGTCGGGGTTATCCTGCCACTAACCGCATAGGAGAGTTTTCGATGTCGGCCGTCTTAAGTATTCTAGAACTGTTGCGATATATTTGTGATGACAACACCTCGGAGCTCAACTCCCCGAGACACTGCCACAACCCCTATTGTCAGGAGCCATCGAGAAAAATATTCTCGTCACAAAGACATCGAAACAATCCAAACATTACTCGCGAGATCCCTAAAAAAAAAATTGGTGAAATTTTGAGAGTAGAAGAGACAAGAGTAATCGTCAGGAGTCCTCACCAGAGTGAAAAGAGATGAGAAGCAAAAGAAATCCTACTCTCCGATATATGTATAGGACTCAAAACATTTTCAAGTGTGTGCCTAGACTTAACCGTCAATGATTCGATCAATCAGTGGGGGCTCCTAGGTCGGAGAAGGCTCTGATACCAACTTGTAATGCCCAGGATGGGACTATACCTCCTACGTGTCGAGGCACGACTTAAAGGTATAAGCCCATTCTGGAATGATCTCAAGTTTGGTATCTTTGCACGACTCTTGTAAAAGTAGGGATGAAATTGCAAAAGGAGATAGTTGGCTTACACTCGCCACTTCACACAATACATTACATAAGCAAAACATCATTCAAAACATCATTCAAAACAACACAAGTCGACTACGGGCGAAGATCCAAAAGAAAGATACCAAAAACAACATAAAGCCACAGTTCCGATCGCCCCTAGTAGAAACCACTACTGATCGTCGAAAACGTCACAAGCATACGGCCACTCTCTTCATGGAACTCCCGGAAGTTCTGATCCATCTCCTGCATCAATCTCGGCTGAACCTGCATTTGGTGTTGTAGTATATGTGAGCCACGAGGACTCAGCAATCCCGTAACCATGGGTATCAAGACTAGCAAAGCTTTATGGGTAGGAGGAGGTAAAGTGGTGAGGTTGCAGCAGCGGCTAAGCATAATATGGTGGCTAACTTACGAGTACAAGAATAAGATGAGCATCTACGCAAACGGTCGCAACTAGTAGTGATCGCTAAAGATCCTGAACTACTTACGAGTCAAACATAACCCCACTGTGTTCTCTTCTCAAAGTGAAAAGAGACAGTCACGGTTACTCACACAGTTGTGTGTTTTACTTCGGACATTAACAAATTGCAATCTGCCACATAACCGCGGGCACGACTTTCGAAAGATCATAACCCTGCAGGGGTGTCCCAACTTAGCCCATCACAAGCTCTCACGATTAGCTGAAGTGATAAATATAATATCATCACCCCTTATCTTAGGGAAATCCGATCAGGCTCGGCATCCCGGTGCACAAGACATTTCGACAATGGCAAAACAAGTCCAGCAAGACCTCCCGGCGTGCCGACACCCTGATAGTAGCCGCGCGTATCTCGTCTCAGGCCACAACCGGATGGGCGATTCTACAGGTTATACCAGATACCTCGAGTTTCCCCGTGGCGGCCCCGCAGAACCCCCGTTTGGGACCAACACCATCAGCACTGGGCCCCCCTGCTATGTAGAAAGAATCCCCGGGGATGCGACCCCCTATGCAAATTTAATTAATTAATTAAGTTGTTATTATGAGGCAAATTAAAACCGATGTTGGGCCTTGCTGGAGGAGTTTTATTCAAAGTCGAACTGTCAAGGGGTCCCCATCCACCCATCGTGTAAGGAACGCAAAATCAAGGAACATAATGCCGGTTTATCGGCGCCTAAGGTGGCATGAGTGGAACAAAACACCGAGCAAAAGGCCAAGCCTTCCACCCATGCCTAGTATATAGGTGTGTTAATAATAATAATAGATATTGTGATATTCCAACAACAAGTTCCCTCCTGGAACGATCTTCATCTTCACCTGCAACTAACAACGCTATAAGAGGGGCTGAGCAAGCGGGTAACATAGCCAAACAGTGGTTTTGCTAGGAAGGTGTCAAAGGTTAGAGGTTTCATGGCAACAAGGAGAGGCTGACATAAAAGATGGGTAGCGCGACATGTAACGATAGCATCGAGACAACTAAGCATGGCAATGGTAGTAAAGGTATCCAAGGGTATGATCATCTTGCCTGGGATTCCGCAAGGAAGAAGAACGGATCCATGCAGTAAACGGAGCAACATAGTCGAGCGAATCCTCACAACTCCGGAACGAAACCGAAGCTAACAAGAGAAGCAACCGGAAAGAAGAAAACAACACGGTAAACACTAAAGCATAAACATGGCATACGATGCACAAACAAGTATGATGCATGTCCGGTTTAATTATGCCTGGCATGGCAAAGTGCACAAACAAGACTACAAGTTAAGTGGAGCTCAATATGCAACGAGTTGCATATTGACGAAACACCACATGTTATTTATTTAGTTGACTCTCGTTTATTTACAAGACAAGATTAAATGTTTGTTAACATGGCAAGAGGTGAATCAAAAGCAAACTACCTATCTAGTCATTTTAAATGAGGCCGGAAATAACAACAACAAAATTTTGGGAAAATCCCCGTATGCATGTTTAGCAATTTTAAGCAAACAACAATTCACACGTTTTAATGTTGTTAACATGATGCGGATGACATGAACAAGTTTTATGCAATTTTTATTAACAGTGAACATGAAGAGATAAGGAGTATATGTCACCGTGGTGGAAGGAAAAAGGTGACACGGCAACGATCCGAAAATGATGCCACGCAACATATCGGTTCCGGTAACTCATTGAGAGACCGGTGCAAAAGGTGACGGAGAGCGTGCGCGAGCGAAACGAGATGAAAGGTGGGGTGATCCCGTCACCGGGTTCCCACGAGTCGGTGACGAGGCAACCGAGGAGCACGACAAAAGACGATACGGGCACGGAGCACACAAGGGAAACATCTCATACAACACAACATTCCACGGGTCATCGTCTCGGGGTTATACCTTCGAAGCGTTCGTTCTCGGAGGGGTTCGAGTCGTAGTGGAAGTAGTCGTTCTTGCGAGTCGTGGTACACGTTCATAGAGGGAAGTAGGTGTTCCGTTCGTAGTCGTTCACGTTCGTCGAGGAAGTAGGGGAAGTAGTCGTCTCGATGGTAGTCGTACATGCACGTAGTGGGAAGTAGTTGTTCTCGTTTCGAAGATGAACTTGACGTCGAGGGTCTCCGAGGTCGACGGTAGTGGTACTTGAGGTCTCCGAACTTGTCGTTCTTGTTAAACGAAGGGGTACTTGGTGTTCGACGGGCGTCGTCTCGTTTTTCCGTAGATGTTCGGGTCGTCGTGGTACTTGTCAAAAACAACATCGGATGTAGTCGTACGTGAAGAGGAACTTGGCGGATCCAGTCATCGCGGTACTTGACCTCCGGGTCCTGGGATAAACAACAACAGCAACAAAACACCGAGCAAAGGTCTCTTGGGCCTCTGCGTCGCCAGGCCGGGCAAGCTGGGCGACGCAGAGGCCCGGCCTGGCGACGGAGGTGCGGGGCAGCACCGGCGGGGAGCGGAGGACGGCGGGGTCGACGAGCAGTTGGACGTCACGGGCGCTGGAGCGAGTTGGCAACGAGGTGCTGGATCTGCGCGCTGCGGCGGTGCGCTGCCGCGGCGAGGAGGCGCTGGCTGGCGCTGGCGACCTTGGACGGGGAGGACGGGGCGCTGGCTGGTCGTCGTTGGCGGCCTTGGCGTCGGACAGCGCGCTCCTGGCCGGCGCTGGAGCTCCTGGCGCGGAGGAGAGAGGCGCGCGGCACCAGGCGACGGAGGAGACCGGAGGGAGGCGCGCAGGGAGCCGGCGCGAGGCTGGCTGGAGGCCGGAGGGGAAGGGCGCAGGGCGCTGCGGCCTTGCTCGAGGGCACGAGGAGAGGGAAATCGAGATGGGGACGAGGGAGGACGAGAGGGACGAGCGACGATGCGAGGGAGATCGAGGGAATCGAGGCTAGCGGCGGCTCTGTGAGGACGAGGGGAGAGCTGCGTCGGGCTTAGGGTTTGGGGAAAAGATGGGTCGGCCTGGTCCGACAGGCCCAAGAGGCCTGAGCCGACTTGGCAGCTAATAGGCCAGATGCCTAGGGAGGCCTGGGCCTAGGAGGGATGGGCCCGAGCGGCTGGAGGAGGCTGGTTGGGCCTGATGGAGCGGCTGGGCCTGGCTGCTTGTGACGCCCCCGATTTTTCCGTACACTAATCATGCACGTAAATGTGTACGACCAAGATCAGGGACTCACTGAAAGATATCACAACACAACTCTAGACACAAATTAAAATAATACAAGCTTTATATTACAAGCCAGGGGCCTCGAGGGCTCGAATACAAAAGCTCGAAAACACAAGAGTGAGCGGAAGCAATAATATCTGAGTACAGACATAAGTTAAGCAAGTTTGCCTTAAGAAGGCTAGCACAAAATTAACATCGATCGAAAAGGCAAGGCCTCCTGCCTGGGACCTCCTAACTACTCCTCGAAGCCGAACTCCACGTAGAAACATCATCGGGTTCATCTGGGTCCTGGACTCCACCGATCTGGTTGCATCATCCGAGAAGAAGGAACAGGAAGGGGAAAAGGGGGAGCAAAGCAACCGTGAGTACTCATCCAAAGTACTCGCAAGCAAGGATCTACACTACATATGCAATGATATATGTGTAATGGGGCAATATCTGTGGGCTAAACTGCAGAATGCTAGAATAAGAGGGGGATAGCTAATCCAATCGAAGACTACGCTTCTGGCAGTCTCCATCTTGCAGCAGTAGAAGGGAGTAGCTGGAAAGTATCAAGTATCCTCGCTTCTGGCAGCCTCCGTCTTGCAGCAGTAGAATAGAATAGATGGTAAGTTCACCAAGTAACAACGTATAGCATAATCCTACTCGGCGATCCTCCCGCACATCACCCTGTGAGAGAGCAACCACCGAGTTGTATCTGGCACTGGTAAGGGTGTGTTTTATTAAGTATCCGGTTCTAGTTGTCATGAGGATGGAATACAACTCCGGGTCGTCCTTTTACCGAGGGACACGGCTATTCGAATAGATTAACTTCCCTGCAGGGGTGCACCACATAACCCAGCACGCTTGATCCCATTTGGCCGGACACACTTTCCACGGTCATGCCCGGCCTCGGAAGATCAACACGTCGCAGCCCTACCTAAGCACAGCAGAGAGCTCAGGACGCCGGTCTAAGTCCTAGGCGCGCAGGGGTCCGGGCCCATCGCCCAACGCACACCTGCATGTTGCGTACGCGGCCGGTGAGCAGACCTAGCAACCTCCATTACTAAGGAAGTTGCGTTACGCGGTCCAACCCGGCGCGCGCCGCTAAGTCGCTGACGTCAAGAAGGCTTCGGCTGATACCACGACGTCGAGTACCCATAACTATTCCCACGTAGCTGGTTAGTGCGTATAGGCCAATGGCCAGACTCAGATCAAATATCCAAACTCGTTAAGCATGTTATTATGAAATCACCACGGACAACGACCAGGGCCAGGCCACCTCTCGATTGGGTGTCTCAACCTGCCCCTGTCGCTCCGCCATAAAGATCCACTCGGGGGTCGTCGGGAACTCAGGCCCACCACTGCCTGGATGGAGCCACCTGTCCTTTCAGCCCCCACATCGGAATCACTTGCGGGTACTCAATGAGCCGACCCGACTTTAGTCATGTAAAGTATGTATAAAGTATATACCCGGGATCACCACCCGAGGTGATCACGGCCCGATAGTATAGCATGGCAGACGGACAAGGATGTGGGGCCACTGATGGAATACTAGCATCCTATACTAAGCATTTAGGATTGCAGGTAAAGTATCAACGGTGGTAGCAACAATGACAGGCTATGCAGCAGAATAGGAGTATCGAAAGCAGTAACATGCTACACTACTCTAATGCAAGCAGTAGAGAGAAGAATAGGCGATATCTGGTAATCAAAGGGGGGGGGGCTTGCCTGGAAGCTCTGCAGACAAAAGGAATCTTCGGAAGCGTAGCCATAGTCGAACACCGAAGCATCAATGGTCTCGGGGTCTATCACAGTATCGGAGTCTACCGAAAATAAGCAACGAAGGGGAAACAAATAAATAACAAAGCAAACAATAGCATCACAAAGCATAACATGGCAAAAGGCGGTGCTACGTGTGACCTAACGCGGTGCTCGGTGATACAGATGAAGAGGAATAACATCCGGGAAAGTATTCCCGGTGTTAGGCATTTTCGGGCAGATGAAACGGAGGGGAATGTTGCATGTTCGGTATGATAGAGAGGTGTGGCGGACGAACGGACCGCGTATTCGGATTCGTCTCGTCATTCTGAACAACTTTCATATATAAATTATTTTCATCGGAGTTACGGATTATTTTATATAATTTTACAAAGTTTAATTGAATTTCTGGAATTATTATTATTTCGAATTTAAAAGCAGAATTTACTTTAGTCACCTAGTGCTACACTAGCCCGTCTGTATGACAATGGGGCCAGTGGGGTCCAGTCAATAGGGTCAACAGCAGTTGACCAGCCAGTGATGAATGGTCAACAAGTGAACAGTGAACGTGGGACCCGTATGACATGGACTTAGGCATCCTTAATTTATTTTATCTCTTTAATTCAACAGCAAGCCCCATGTGTCATAGACTAATTAGGAATAGAATTGGCACTTAACAGTAATTAGCCTAATTAGGCCCGGCCCCATGTGCAATGGCACAAGCCGTTCTCATGGCTGTGCATTACACGCATGCACACAGCCATGGCCATGGCGATGGCCAGAGCTAGCGGCGAGCATGGGATGCAATAGCTAGCATAGAGTTCTATGACACGGGGCACACGCAGACGAGCGCACACGGGGGCACGCGTGAGGCGCAGGGCACGTCCATGGGCGGCACGACCGTGCGGGCGGGCGAGCGCGGACAGTGTCCAGGGACGAGCAGCGGCGCTAGCAAGCATCAGCAGACGCATAGCAAGTAGCCATAATTTAGCAGCGACAACACAAGAGCAGTAGCAGTAGTGAGCAGCACAAGCAACAGCAGTAGCGAGCAGAAGAGTAGCTGCGACAGCAAGCTATAGGCAGTACACACGAACGTACATACGCGTACGCGCGAGCTCGGATGTGCTCGAGGACGGCAAACGGCGACCGAATCGGAACAGGGGAAGGGGGATCCGGAGGAGTTGCTCACTACGAGTCCATTGGCGCGCTCGGGGAGGGTCGGGGTGGACCGGAGAGGTGGCTGTGACGGCGAGGTTGTGGCGGCCGAACAAAGGAGACGATGATGATGTCGGCAACACAGCGCCCCGACTCGAGCTGGTGCCCTGAACGGACGAAGCCAGCCTCGGCGGACCTCCTGGACATGTTCCCGAGCGACGAGCGACGGCGACGACGGTGGCCGCGGCAAGAGGGCGAGGCAGTGGTGACCGCAGAGCAAATCGAGCTCGAAATCAAGTGGAAGAGGAGGGTCCGATGGGGGATCCTGTGGGGATTGGACGAGGGCGGTCTAGGGTTTCACGGGGGCGTTCTTATAGGACCAGAGAGGCGACGTGGAGGCCAACCTTGGACAAGGCGCCATGGATGTCTGCCACGCCTCTGTTCGGTGAACAGAGGAAAGGGGAGACGGGAATAGGTGGGTCGGCCTGCCTGGCAGGGACCAGCTGGGCCAGTTGGTCCAGCGTGGGGTGGTGTTTCCTTTTTCAACTTTAGTTTTGTTTTATTTCCTGTTTTCTTTATTTTAGTTACAAAATTAGTTTTACAAAAAGCTAACCCTTGCTCCTAAATTAGCATAACAATATAGGCCACTCCCACAAAAAGTTTGGTGACTAAACAAACTAGTTTAATATTTGTTTATCATTTAAAAGCATTTAAATAATAGTTTTCGCTACTGTTTTATTCATTTTAGTGTATTTAAACATTTTATAAAAGTGTGGTTTCTCCACCATAATAACCTACGAATTATTTGTCACATTTAGAACATTTTATTTTTGAAGTTTGAACACTTTAATTGTTCGCTTCATTTTGAATTTTAATTCGAACCGGTTTTGAACTAACACGAGATTACCAACAGTAATTGCGGTGACGTGTCGTCATTAGTAGAGGGTTACTGTAGCTTAACTATCCGGGCGTCACAATTCTCCTCCACTACAAGAAATCTCATCCCGAGATTTAAGCGGTGGAGTAAGGGGGGGGAATGCTGATAGCGAAAACATAACGAGTCTTCTCGGTCTTGGCTGCCCTTCCAAAGAGTTTGATCCCTTTCGTTGATGTCTTCATTTCTCTGCTTCAAGTCATCGTGATCAAGTCGTCATCCTATCTTCGGGATCTCCATCGTCCTACGAATGCGACCAGGGGGGAAAACTCCGAAAGAACGTAACTCCACAAAGGTGGGTATCTGACGGTGAACTCAATGGGAAACACTCGAGGTAGCCCACGAGTTGTATTTCAGTGTATTCGTTGAGTGCAACATACGGTGGTACCAAAGTTTCAAATTGGTAGGCAATCATTCGATGCCTAGACAGAAGCTGGAACGGGGGCTTGAACAACAAGAATAACATGGTGTTTGATTCCAGGATGAATAATTGTATAGAATTTAGCTCGTGAATCACATACTAAGCCAGGTGCAAAGGATACATTTGAATCCGGGTTGTAAAGAAGAGTCAGGTTTCGATCCAGTGGACCTGTGGGTTATGGGCCCACCATGTGGATTAAGGAGTAGGAAGGGCGATGAAATCTTGCACAGAAAGCAAGGCATGTCAGAGGATAGTCTGTTAGCTAAGCTGGCAACAATGTCAGTACCAAGGACGGGGGGCGGGGGGCGGAGAGAACCATTTTCTTGCTCGTTGAAACCAGGCAGACCAGTAGGTAAAGTTTTCTTCCATCGGTACCGGAATGTTGTCAATAATAGAATCAAGGTCGTACTGACAGAGTTGTACAACGAGGTGTTTACATAAGCAGAGAATTATTACTGCTTAGATTATATTTAGATCAAAGAAAGGTTAAACAAACAAATGGAAAGGAAAATAGTGATTATACACTATTATTAGGAGTATATCCTTCCCATGGACAAGAAGAACATGGCATACAGGGTAGGAGAGCAAGTACCCAATCATTCAGTTAAAGAGGCAAGGATTAATCATGATGGTACCCATACAACGGTGTTTGGATAACTGAACAAGAAACATTTATCATTGGGCTTCAAATGCTCTTGTTGAAAATCGGAGTACCACAGACATGCTTCGAGATAGCATTGGCATGGTCTTGAAGCAAAGGTCGGACTTGGATACATAAAGGATTCATCAGGTACAACTTATAGAATAAGTCTTATAATTTCCTCCTGGAAGAATGATTATACTTGCAAAAGAAATTATAATGATAGGTCCTCCAGCCAGGGGTGCCAGGCATGACATCATATTACCGGGTCATCAACGGACCAACATTATAACTCTTGGAAAGTTGCCCCAACCATCATATCTGACCGAGATTCAGATCTGATTCGTGTCATGATACCCCAGACTCACGATGTTCGAGAAGAAAAGGTGCAACACAAATCATCGAGATGACATTTCAAGATTCTCGAGAATGGACTATGGGAGCGGGTTCCCGAAACAATAGTTCATCATTAAACCAAGGAGAGGATGAAGCGGTGGCTGATGGGCTCAGCGACAATTCATCGAGAGTTCCAAACGGAGGGATTTCCACAATAATGTGAACAAGAAGACGACACTTATCAATTCAAATGATATAATGTTTTATGCTCGAGGAAAACATACACCATTAATCATTAGTTGGAAGGTGTGCCCGAAATATGACCTTAGGCAGCAAGATCAATGTTAGAAGGACGGTTCAATAACCAACAGTCTAAAAACAAACTGTCGGTCATTAACTTCATAGCAATAGGGTTGCTAGAAGTATAGAACTCAAGCAGCATCGTTAACATATTGATATCCCGGTTAGAAACAACACGGGGCCAAGGAAGAATGGTGATGGTGAGAAGTATCATCATACCGAGAATTTCTAAGAGGTGGAGCAATCCCCACAACATTCTCGACATAAAACACAATAATACTTTAAGGCAGAACACAACACTAGCTGGAGAGCAAGTTGTATTAATAATGTGGACAAGTTCGCGATGAAAGGGAGTCAAGGATGTTGTCGATGATAATAAAAATCATCAAGGGCAAGGAGGGTATTTCTCATCATGAACACAGTTAACATCTCGGAAGAAGTCAAAGTGTTGAAGGTGATCCGACACATTTGCCGGGAGGTTTCAAGAGGATGCAATGAAACAACAACGGTAACAAGCAAGGGAATGACGAAGTGGCAAGTTATTGGATCAATATAAAAGATGCAAGCTCGGAATCAAAGTTGCCTTACTGAACAATCAAGCCGATGCTGAAGCTCGACGTAAGTTGTGCTCAATCTCTGAAGAATTCGTGCACCAAAGAAGGACGAGGTAGCACAGTCAAAGATAGCTAGACAAGGGATGTACCCGATAGTCTAGGAATAAACCAGATTGAGTTTAAAAATTTCCCAGTAACATCTACTAGGGGGGGTTGAATTTTTAGAGCAGATTTGATTTACTAAACGGTGTCCTCGGTTGACGGCAACCTAGAACCTGTAGAGTGATTACGACAAGCAAAGGTATTACTTCATCAAAAGTTCAAAAGGTGTATTGTAAAGGCATGATATCCTCGAGATATCAGAGGGTAAAACTCGAAGGTAGAACACGATAGAAGTTGAACTGAATCATTGACCTATGACAGTAGATACTTCAACCTTGCCAAAAATAGACGAGGCACTGGAATAAATTACCAACAGATATATTAAATCAGGACAGCATGGTCGGAACCATAACTGTAAGGAATCAATTCAAGAATACCGAAAGAATCATACAGGTGGATAATCATTTTGCAAGAAGCTTCCGAGACGGTCTACATCATTTTCATGGGCATGAACACAAAGTTCAAGGTCGACTCCCATTCCTCCAATGCATACGTTTCATTTACCTCTTGCTTTGATAAAACTGTAGTGTTGGAATTTTATCCGGTAGAACACCGGAAGGGTATGACTTGTGAAAACTTTCGGGTTCTCACGAGTTAGGTGAAGGCATAGGTTCAACCCATCGGGCATCTTAGTAACATATACCACAAGTTTCAAAAGTAAAAACACAAGCTCGAAACCAGAGCATGGTTGGCCAAGCAAATGATACAATTTACCAAAGGCATTATGTATCAGGGGAAGAACTCACAAGGTGATTGAATATGAAGGACACTGTCGGATAACAATCCAACAATGGATCGGGCTATCCACAACGGAGCTGATGTGAGTATCGGTACTCCCTCAGAGGAAGAAGAATGCAGAGGCATCAGATTCAAGAATCACCTGATTAGTATGAAGCTTAAATAGAAAGAAATCATGGTTTCCAAAACGAAGGATCAGAAGCAGACGCTCTGATCCAGGATGGATAAGCTGAAACACTTAGTTGGATAATCAATAAAGGTTTGAATTGCCGAGAACCAACTCATGTCCGGAATGACGTCTGAGTCGGAAAGATAATTTCAAAAAGGATAACCCGATGACTGCGTGCATACGCACACATTGAATCAATAGGCTCAAAATGGCTAAGACAAGGATGCTAACGAAGACTACTAGTCACATGGAATTAACCATAATGCAAGCCCGCAAGAATTTTAAGAGTAACTGGCTGCAGAGGATTTTTTAAAGATCAAAAAGTATTCAGAAGAATTTTGTGGGACACATGGTCAATTGAGAAAAACGGATCCCCGATAAATGTGAGGAAATAACCATAAGGGTTTTCATGTGAAATAAAACTGCAAGACAATAACATCAAAGGATTCTCGGGACAACGGAGAATATTTCGAGGCATGTTGTAACAACAAGAGCGACGAGGAATGATCATGAGAATGACAAGTGCATGCAGATAACCATAGGTGTCATGCCCGAAGACCGACGTCCCAGAAGATTCCAGAAGATTCCAGATGTTCCGGATTCTCCCGTGTGTTTCATTGTGCTTGTGTTATTTATTTTTGCATTGCATCATGTCATCATGCCATCATGTCTTATTTATTTTTGCATCTCAACTTAAATAAATTGTGTGGACCTTCGGTCCATTTAAATCGAGGGAAGAATGACTTCTCTTTAAAACATATCATCCTAATATATGGAGCTATATAAATATTCCATTGTTTGGGATCACCGTAACACACTTGCATTTTTTTCCCATGCCTCTTAATTCAAGTTTCTCCATCAAAACCCTGTCTTCAATTCTTTTCTCGTTTATCGAGGTTCCTCCACAAGACCCTCCAACAATTTTATTTAATTCCTTACATTTTTTGTGAGTCTAGGGAATTTTACCCTGTGTCCTAATTCTATCCCTAGCCACCTCCTTCCTTTTCTTTTCTTCGGTGTGGTTTTCTGTTTTTTTTTGGAAAACAACTGCTTAGAGAGAGAGTTGGAGCAGTCTAGCTTGGGCCTCCAGCAGCAGCCAGCCTCCCTGGCCCAATTCCTCCTTCCCCCCTTAGGCCTAGCCGCACCAATCTCCAGATACAGGCCTCCTTTCTGGCCCATTGGTCCAGCCCAGTCCCCATTCCCAAACCCTAGCCGCACCTACCCCGTTCCCCTCGTCCGCATCTCAGCCGCCGCCACTCTCTCATCGCTCGACCCCGCCTTCCTCGCTCTCTCGCCCGAACCCCTCTGCCCGATTCCCTCCGTCGCCTCGCCCACCGCAGCGCCGCGCCATGGCCCTGCTCGTCCTCCAGGCCTCCACCTCGCCCCCTCCTCTCCATCTCCAGCAAGGCCCCGACGCGCCGGCCTCCCTCCCCGCCGGCCGCAGGCCACCAGCCTCCAGCGTGCCCTCCGTCGCAGCTCGACGCGCCGGCCGCCGTCCTGCTGCCTCCATCGTCCTGCACCCGACGTCTCCAGCGCCAAGGCCACGTCCCCGCCCCTCCGTCCGTTCTCCAGTGCCACGCCAGCGGCTCGCCTCCCCATCGCCTCCAGCGACGAACGACGCCCTCCAGGCCGAGTGGTCGCCTGCGCCTGGCGCCCCGCGAGCTGGCAGCGCCCCTCCGTCCTCGAGGCCGCCCCGCAGCTCACCTCCAGCACTGTTCCTCCCCCCGCGCAAAGGCAGCAGCCCCGCGGCCACCGCAGTGCCTCTTCCTCGCCGGCCCGACTGCCGCTGCCATGGCCTTCAGTGCACCTTGCTGTTGTTTTTTTTCCTTTGTTGTGAAGACCGCAGCCGCAAGACCGAGATGGTGCCAAGTACCTCGTCGACCCGTGAACGACTCCGTCGACCCTCGAGGGACCCCAAGACTGGCAAGATCGACAAGTTCCAAGACGACACGCCAAGTACCCCTCCGATGACATGAACATCTACGAACGAGAACACCGACACAAGACGACGCGACAAGTACCTCTTTGAACGGAAACGCCAACGTGAACAACTACCGTCGCCGAGACCCTCAAGTACCTCTACGAACGGAACGGCTACTCGTTGGCGACCTCGTGTACGACTACTTCCTCTCCGAACGGAACGTATACTTCCTCTACGACCCGTGTACCACTACTTCCACTACTACCACTACGTCCCTCGACGACCTCGAACCCCTCCGAGAACGATGTTCCGAAGGTATAACCCCGAGACGATGCCCCGTCGAATGCTTGCTTGTGTTGTATGAGATGTATCAATTGTTTGCTCCGTGCCCGTTTCATCTTTTGGCGTGCCCCTTGGTTGCCTCGTCGCCGACCCGTGGGAACCCGGTGACGGGTTCGCCCCACCTTTCATCTCATTTGACTCGCTCACGCCATCTTTCCTTTTGCACCGGACTCTCAACGAGTTACCGGAACCGATATGTTGCCGTGGCATTATTTTCGGAATTGTTGTCGTGGCACCTTTTTCCTTCCACCACGGGGACAATACTTCATATCTTCTTCTTGTTCACTTTTAATATAATTGCATAAACTTGATCATGTCATCCGCATCATTTAACAACATTATAATGTGTGAATTGTTGTTGCTTTAAATTGCTAAACATGCTCATGGGGATTTTCCGGATTTGTTGTTGTTATTTTCTGGCCTCATTTAAATTGTCTAAATAGGTAGTTTGTTTTTGCTTCACCTCTTGCCATGTTAACAAACATTTAATCTTGCCTTGTAAATAAACGAGAGTCAACTAAATAATAACATGTGGTGTTTCGTCAATATGCAACTCGTTGCATATTGAGCTCCACTTAACTTGTAGTGTTGTTTGTGCACCTTGCCATGCCATGCATAATTAAACCGGACATGCATCATACTTGGATGTGCATCGTATGCCATGTTTATGCTTGTGTGTTTACCGTGTTGTTTGCTTCTTTCCAGTTGTTTCTCTTGTTAGCTTCGGTTTCATTCCGGAGTTGTGAGGATTCGCTCGACTGTTGCTTCGTCTTCTTCGTGGATCCGTTCTTCTCCCTTGTGGAATCCCAGGCAAGATGATCATACCCTTGGATACCTTTACTACCATTGCCATGCTTAGTTGTCTCGATGCTATCGTTACATGTCGCGCTACCCATCTTTTATGTCAGTCTCTCCTTGTTTCCATGAAACCTCTAACATTTGAAACCTTCCTAGCAAAACCACTGTTTGGCTATGTTACCCGCTTGCTCAGCCCCTCTTATAGTGTTGTCAGTTGCAGGTGAAGATGAAGATCGTTCCAGGAGGGAACTTGTTGTTGGAATATCACAATATCTATAATTATTATTAACACACCTATATACTGGGCATGGGTGGAAGGCTTGGCCTTTTGCTCGGTGTTATGTTCCACTCATGCCACCTTAGGCGTCGATAAACCGGCATTATGTTCCTTGATTTTGCGTTCCTTACACGATGGGTGGATGGGGACCCCTTGACAGTTCGACTTTGAATAAAACTCCTCCAGCAAGGCCCAACATTGGTTTTAATTTGCCTCATAATAACAACTTAATTAAATAATTAAATTTGCATAGGGGGTCACACCCTCGGGTTCTTAATTCTACATAGCAGGGGGGGCCAGTGCTGATGGTGTTGGTCCCAAACTAGAGCCACTTGCGGTGCCACCCAGTTATCTGGGGTCTTCGGTTGCTGTACGTATTGCTCATCCGGTCGTGGCCTGAGACGAGATACGCGCGGCTACTATCAGGGTGTCGGCACGCTGGGAGGTCTTGCTGGACTTGTTTTACCAATGTCTAAATGTCTTGTGCTACCGGGATGCCGAGCCTGGTCGGATTTCCCTAAGATAAGGAGTGATGATATTATATTTATCACTTCAGCTAATCGTGAGAGCTTGTGATGGGCTAAGTTGGAACACCCCTGCAGGGTTATGATCTTTCGAAAGCCGTGCCCGCGGTTATGTGGCAGATTGGAATTTGTTAATGTCCGGTTGTAGAAAACTTGACAGAGGATTCGAAGTAAAACACACAACTGTGTGAGTAACCGTGACTGTCTCTTTTCACTTTGAGAAGAGAACATGGTGGGGTTATGTTTGACTCGTATGTAGTTCAGGATCTTTAGCGATCACTACTTTTGCGACCGTTTGCGTAGATGCTCATCTTATTCTGGTACTCGTAATGTAGCCACCATATTATGCTTAGCCGCTGCTGCAACCTTCACCACTTTACCTCTTCCGACCCATAAAGCTTTGCTAGTCTTGATACCCATGGTTATGGGATTGCGGAGTCCTCGTGGCTCACAGATACTACAACACCAGATGCAGGTTTAGCCGAGTTTGATGCAGGAGCTGGTTCAAGTACTTCACCAGGAGCTCGATGAAGAGAGCATAGCCGTATGCTTGTGACGTTTCGACGATCAGTAGTGGTTTCTACTAGGATTCGATCTGGACCTGTGGCTTTATGCTGTTTTTGGTATCTTTCTTTTGGATCTTCGCCCGTAGTCGGGTTGTGATGTTTTGGATGATGTTTTGCTTATTTAATGTATTGTGTGAAGTGGCGAGTGTAAGACAACTATCTCCTTTTGCATTTTAATCCCTCTTTTACATGAGTCGTGCAAAGATACCAAAACTTGCGATCATTCCAGAATGGGCTTATATCTTTAAGTCGTGCCTCGACACGTAGGAGATATAGTCCCATCGTGGGCATTACAATAGGGATATATCGGTGGCAGTGAATTACAAAGGCGATGAACACAAGTTCTCGGGTTAACAGCGGAGAGTATCTTCAGGGTCTTCTGGTGCAGCGGACGATCATCGATCATAAGGTGCTCTTTGGGTGAAACTGATAACAAGATCCTAATGTTAGATTTTGCAAAATTCATTTATCCCGAATAGAAGAGAGATAAGAGTCCCAGAGTATAGACGAGGAGTAAAAGATCCTAATACCACCCAATGGTGCTGTGGGCCCGTAAGCCACACAACAACTTGGCAATTTTGTTTTTCAAAGACTACACTCAACTTCGGCCAAGGAGTTGGAAAGGGGGATTCCTATAGGCAGTCGGCTCTGATACCAACTTGTGACGCCCCCGATTTGTTCGTACACTAATCATGCACGCAAATGTGTACGACCAAGATCAGGGACTCACTGAAAGATATCACAACACAACTCTAGACACAAATTAAAATAATACAAGCTTTATATTACAAGCCAGGGGCCTCGAGGGCTCGAATACAAAAGCTCGAAAACACAAGAGTCAGCGGAAGCAATAATATCTGAGTACAGACATAAGTTAAACAAGTTTGCCTTAAGAAGGCCAGCACAAAATTAACATCGATCGAAAAGGCAAGGCCTCCTGCCTGGGACCTCCTAACTACTCCTCGAAGCTGAACTCCACGTAGAAACATCATCGGGTTCATCTGGGTCCTGGACTCCACCGATCTGGTTGCATCATCCGAGAAGAAGGAACAGGAAGGGGAAAAGGGGGAGCAAAGCAACCGTGAGTACTCATCCAAAGTACTCGCAAGCAAGGATCTACACTACATATGCAATGATATATGTGTAAAGGGGAAATATCTGTGGGCTAAACTGCAGAATGCCAGAATAAGAGGGGGATAGCTAATCCAATCGAAGACTACGCTTCTGGCAGTCTCCATCTTGCAGCAGTAGAAGGGAGTAGCTGGAAAGTATCAAGTATCCTCGCTTCTGGCAGCCTCCGTCTTGCAGCAGTAGAATAGAATAGATGGTAAGTTCACCAAGTAACAACGTATAGCATAATCCTACTCGGCGATCCTCCCGCACATCACCCTGTGAGAGAGCAACCACCGAGTTGTATCTGGCACTGGTAAGGGTGTGTTTTATTAAGTATCCGGTTCTAGTTGTCATGAGGACGGAATACAACTCCGGGTCGTCCTTTTACCGAGGGACACGGCTATTCGAATAGATTAACTTCCCTGCAGGGGTGCACCACATAACCCAGCACGCTTGATCCCATTTGGCCGGACACACTTTCCAGGGTCTTGCCCGGCCTCGGAATATCAACACGTCGCAGCCCTACCTAAGCACAGCAGAGAGGTCAGCACGCCGGTCTAAGTCCTAGGCGCGCAGGAGTCCGGGCCCATCGCCCAACGCACACCTGCACATTGCGTACGCGGCCGGTGAGCAGACCTAGCAACCTCCATTACTAAGGAAGTTGCATTACGCGGTCCAACCCGGCGCGCGCCGCTAAGTCGCTGACGTCAAGAAGGCTTCGGCTGATACCACGACGTCGAGTACCCATAACTATTCCCACATAGCTGGTTAGTGCGTATAGGCCAATGGCCAGACTCAGATCAAATATCCAAACTCGTTAAGCGTGTCATTATGAAATCACCACGGACAACGACCAGGGCCAGGCCACCTCTCGACTGGGTGTCTCAACCTGCCCCTGTCGCTCCGCCATAAAGATCCACTCGGGGGCCGTCGGGAACTCAGGCCCTCCACTGCCTGGATGGAGCCACCTGTCCTTTCAGCCCCCACATCGGAATCACTTGCGGGTACTCAATGAGCCGACCCGACTTTAGTCACATCATGTATCATGTAAAGTATGTATAAAGTATATACCCGGGATCACCACTCGAGGTGATCACGGCCCGATAGTATAGCATGGCAGACGGACAAGGATGTGGGGCCACTGATGGAATACTAGCATCCTATACTAAGCATTTAGGATTGCATGTAAAGTATCAACGGTGGTATCAACAATGACAGGCTATGCAGCAGAATAGGAGTATCGAAAGCAGTAACATGCTACACTACTCTAATGCAAGCAGTAGAGAGAAGAATAGGCGATATCTGGTAATCAAAGGGGGGGGCTTGCCTGGAAGCTCTGCAGACAAAAGGAATCTTCGGAAGCGTAGCCGTAGTCGAACACCGAAGCATCAATGGTCTCGGGGTCTATCACAGTATCGGAGTCTACCGAAAATAAGCAACGAAGGGGAAACAAATAAATAACAAAGCAAACAATAGCATCACAAAGCATAACATGGCAAAAGGCGGTGCTACGTGTGACCTAACGCGGTGCTCGGTGATACAGACGAAGAGGAATAACACCCGGGGAAATATTCCCGGTGTTAGGCATTTTCGGGCAGATGAAACGGGGGGGAATGTTGCATGTTCGGTATGATAGAGAGGTGTGGCGGACGAACGGACCGCGTATTCGGATTCGTCTCGTCGTTCTGAACAACTTTCATATATAAATTATTTTCATCGGAGTTACGGATTATTTTATATAATTTTACAAAGTTTAATTGAATTTCTGGAATTATTATTATTTCGAATTTAAAAGCAGATTTTACTTTAGTCACCTAGTGCTACACTAGCCCGTCTGTATGACAATGGGGCCAGTGGGGTCCAGTCAACAGGGTCAACAGCAGTTGACCAGCCAGTGATGACTGGTCAACAAGTGAACAGTGAACGTGGGACCCGTATGACATGGACTTAGGCATCCTTAATTTATTTTATCTCTTTAATTCAACAGCAAGCCCCATGTGTCATAGACTAATTAGGAATAGAATTGGCACTTAACAGTAATTAGCCTAATTAGGCCCGGCCCCATGTGCAATGGCACAAGCCATTCTCATGGCCGTGCATTACACGCATGCACACAGCCATGGCCATGGCGATGGCCAGAGCTAGCGGCGAGCATGGGATGCAATAGCTAGCATAGAGTTCTGTGACACGGGGCACACGCAGACGAGCGCACACGGGGGCACGCGTGAGGCGCAGGTCACGTCCATGGGCGGCACGACCGTGCGGGCGGGCGAGCGTGGACAGTGTCCAGGGACGAGCAGCGGCGCTAGCAAGCATCAGCAGACGCAGAGCAAGTAGCCGTAATTAGGCAGCAACAACACAAGAGCAGTAGCAGTAGTGAGCAGCACAAGCAACAGCAGTAGCGAGCAGAAGAGTAGCTGCGACAGCAAGCTACATGTAGTACACACGAACGTACATACGCGTACGCACGAGCTCGGATGTGCTCGGGGACGGCAAACGGCGACCGAATCGGGACAGAGGAAGGGGGATCGGGAGGAGTTGCTCACTACGAGTCCATTGGCGCGCTCGGGGAGGGTCGGGGTGGACCGGAGAGGTGGCTGTGACGGCGAGGTTGTGGCGGCCGAACAAAGGAGACGACGATGATGTCGGCAGCACAGCGCCCCGACTCGAGCTGGTGCCCTGAACGGACGAAGCCAGCCTCGGCGGACCTCCTGGACATGTTCCCGAGCGACGGCGACGACAGTGGCCGCGGCAAGAGGGCGAGGCAGTGGTGACCGCAGAGCAAATCGAGCTCGAAATCAAGTGGAAGAGGAGGGGGTCGATGGGGGATCCTGGGGGGATTGGACGAGGGCGGTCTAGGGTTTCACGGGGGCGTTCTTATAGGACCAGAGAGGCGACGTGGAGGCCATCCATGGCCAAGGCGCCATGGATGTCTGCCACGCCTCTATTCGGTGAACAGAGGAAAGGGGAGACGGGAATAGGTGGGCCGGCCTGCCTGGCAGGGGCTAGCTGGGCCAGTTGGTCCAGCGTGGGGGGTGTTTCCTTTTCCAACTTTAGTTTTGTTTTATTTCCTGTTTTCTTTATTTTAGTTACAAAAATAGTTTTACAAAAAGCTAACCCTTGCTCCTAAATTAGCATAACAATATAAGCCACTCCCACAAAAAGTTTGGTGACTAAACAAACTAGTTTAATATTTGTCTATCATTTAAAAGCATTTAAATAATAGTTTTGGCTACTGTTTTATTCATTTTAGTGTATTTAAACATTTTATAAAAGTGTGGTTTCTCCACCATAATAACCTACGAATTATTTGTCACATTTAGAACATTTTATTTTTGAAGTTTGAACACTTTAATTGTTCGCTTCATTTTGAATTTTAATTCGAACCGGTTTCGAACTAACACGAGATTATCAACAGTAATTGCGGTGACGTGTCGTCATTAGTAGAGGGTTACTGTAGCTTAACTATCCGGGCGTCACACTGCTCTTCTTCTTTTACTGCTATTTCCCAAAACAAAAAAAAAATAGCAATGAAGAAAAAGAGAAGAAAGGAAGGGTTACAAAAAGAGTTTGAACAAGAGGTTATTTTTCTCGGGCTTATAAAAATGAGCGTAGTCCAAGAAAAATATAAGTGGCAAGATTGAAAGATGAAAATTCAAACTCATTGAATTTTATTCAAATAGTTTGAACTAGGACTAGGTTTTAGAAGTGTCCAAAAATGTTCGAATTTTTGGAGGAGCCTCAATACAACGGATAAGAATTATAGGCAAGGTTGACGGAGAAACTTGAAGTAGAAAAGGCATGGGGAATAATTGCAAGTGTGTTTGGGTTAATTCCCAACAAACGGAATATTTATTCATAATAGCTCCATAATATTAGGAGGATATGTTTTAAAGATAAATCACACTTCCCTCGATTTAAATGGATCGAAGATCCACACGATTTATTTAAGTGAGATGCAAAAGATTAAAGACATGATGGCATGATGACACGATGCAATGCAAAATAAATAAAGCAAGCACAAAATAAACACACGGGAAAACCAGAACATCTGGAATCTTCTGGGACGTCGGTCTTCGGGCGTCACAGAAGAACGGGCCTCGCCCACTTGAATGCAGTTCCACACTATGCTTACCTAAAGCTTAAAATGCCTAGACTCTGTGGCGTCATCACGGTCAATGGAAATATGGAGCACTCTCTCTGTACAGAGGAGGATATTGCAGCCCTAGCAGCCAAAGTTCAAGGCGGCCTATTCAAACCGAACAGTTCATCGGTTGTCAAGACAAGAGACACTGCTCAACGCGTCCAGCCTACATTGCAATGCGGCAGCTTAGAAGAACCTGAGCTTGACTAGCAGTTACGCCCCCGCCAACTACCTTACAAGGTGGTAGCATGCGTACCTCGTGTACACAACTAAGCCCTTAAAATACCATGGGCAGCGCCGGGGGCACACTACCAATATATAGTCCATTGTCCGGCTTGACCCTATTCGGACTCTAAAATATATTTTCATTAAAAGGTTCATTAAAAACCCGCATTATCTATGGTTGTGCGGGGCACTCTTTTCAAATATCCCCTCCCTTTTTCACAGGCGGCCATCAAACCTCCCTCCTTTAAGGACGTGTTACAAGGGAGAAACGACGCAGACGTGCAGTAGGGCCCCATCGAGATCCTTAAATCGTTAATTTTAGGCTTTGTGTAAACCTCTCCCCTTATTACTCTTCTCCTTTTTGGCATGTAAAATGCCCAAGATGTTATTGGCACTATCTATAACCACGTGGCTCGCCGTATTAAACGAGATATAAAAGAAGCAGTTTGTTTCCAATTTGTTTGGAGTTTATTTTATTATTATATGTGTTCTCTCCCTACCTCAGATTGCCACATGTGCTTCAAATCTGGATTTAATACCAGGGATGTATTCGGCCTGGCACACTTCAAAGTCCAAAAACCTACAGGGAACTGTTCGGCGTCCCGGATATTGCGTTATATGAATCGGCTCTGAATCATGTCTTGGGTCTATAGTTGGGTTGCCCGGCTCCTGTGCTTACTACCTTACGTTCCGCATTGTTCGGCTAAGGTGGTAAAGGGAGAACTACTACGATTGTATTTCTGGTTCATCGGGTCAAGTACCTCAGTAGATAAAGCCAAAAACTGAATGTCATGAGAAGCGAGAGCTGGTCGGCGATTGGGCGACTTAGTGTTATACTATGATCGTTAGCAATCTACTCCGTGTTATACGGGGGGGGCGATCTTCGCCCAGCCGCGTAAAGTGGGCACCGTAATCCGAATAGCCTCACACGCACTAGGGGCTAGTACTTAGCCCCACAAGTCAAGCTCCTATGGCTAAGTGAAAGCAATAAAGCCATATAGTCTGATTGCCTGGTTCGCTCCACGGACACCTCCTTTATGGACCAAGACGTTGGGTAAAGAGTGATCACGCGCAATACCAAACACCCCTGTAGTATCTACATGGGGGCTGAAGCCGGCAACTGGAACCTTTCAGATATAATAAACAGCCGCAGAGGAGGAAAAGTCGCTTGAAATATAAGGCGCAAAAATATATACATATCGGTTCATAAGCATAGTCTTTACAATCCGAATACAGTTACTCAAAGGCCACGTCCTTTGAGCACTGGCCCTCTACAATGTGGGCTCCTTCTAGGACGTCATCGAAGTACCTCTCTGGCCTCCGATGATCCTTGCCCTCCGGTGGGCTAGCAGTCGCCACTTCGGCGGCCTTCATCTTCACCCAGTGCATCTTGACGCGGGTAAAGGCCATCCGGGCACCTTCTATACAGGCCGAACGCTTCACATCCTCGACCCGCGGCCTCGCATCGACGAGCCACTTCACCAATCCAAAGTAGCTACTCGGGATTGGCTCGGCAGGCCAGAGCCGGACTATCAATTCCTTCATGGCTGCACCCGCCATGTTATGCAGCTCAACCGGCTGCTTCAACTAGTCGTTCAAAGGTACTGGATGTTCTGGTGCAAGGAATTGCGACCAGAACAGCTTCTTTGTGCTATTCCCCTCCTGGGCTCTGAATAATTGGGCGGTGTCGGCGATGCTCTTTGGGAGATCTGCAAACGCGCCTAGAGAACTCCACAATCGCGTCAGCCATATATACTTCTGACCTCCAAAGATACTCTGCAGAAGAAAGGCCTTACCAGCCGCTATCTGTCGCGCCTGTTTGATCTCCTCGCGAGCACTCCGGGACTCGACCCGCACCTCCTTGGCATCTTTGACAGCCTTATCGAGTTCGGATGTTTGATCCAAAGTCTTTTGCTCTAGCTTCTCACACTTGCGAATAGCATCTCACAGCTCTTGTTCGACTTCGGCCACCCGAGACTCATGTTTCCAGCGGAAGGCCTGTTTGGCCTCCAGATCGGCAGCCGCTTTGTCGGCGTCCGCCTTGTTTATCTCGGCCTCCTTCTTAGCCTGTGCAAGTGCGCCCTTGAGGGTCTCGACCTTGGCTGCGCCAACTGTGAAATAATCACACCGCACAATGAGTTCACACTCTTACATTCAAACACATCGTATTTTGACATAATAATTCTTTAAAAGTCCGTGTACCTTGCGTTTCATCAAACCGCTTGTTGACGCGGTCAAGCTTCTTGTCAGCTAGTTGAAGCTTCCGATTGAGCTCGGAAACCTCTGCGGCCTGGGCAGATGCCGCTACCAGGGAAGCATGTTCAAATATATGGCACATTATGTTCTATTAGATGATACTATATGGATCCTCTGACCGATTCTCTTCAGAATCAAACAAACCATCAGGGGGCTACTGTCTGTATACAGGTTTGTTATCCTATACATATAAAATGTAAAAGTTCTTTTAGAATATTACGTCGCATACCTCAAAGCCTGTCAGTAGGCTGTTGAAGCCTTCATTCAGTCCGCTTTTTGCGGACTGAATCTTTCCCATGACCGCACCCATCAGGGTGCGGTGTTCTGCCACAATGGAAGCACCTCGCAGTGCTTCCTCCAGCATGTTCGGCGCCTCCGAATTGATGGAGGGCGCCGTTGGAGCTGATGCTCCTCCCCCTATCATAGAGGGATATCTTCCCGATTTCGGAGTCATACTGGCCTACGGAATAGTGTTTGGTGGGGGGCCCGTATTGTTTGGGCTCCCTGACGTTGGTCTCCATGGGGATTGTCTCCCCTTGGCTAACGGTGGCCGAGGTGTCCACCTCGGGAACATGTCCATCTGCCCCGCCTCCACCTCCTTGTGCAGGGGATGCCCGTAGGGAAGACATTTCGGTGTCCCCTAGGATGGGAGATCGGGCCCGTGGTGGCGTATTGCTCTGCACCATTTCAGCTGGCAGAGAGCTCCCTAATGATAGTGAAGCATCAGGGAATGTGTGGGAAGGGCTGCAAAAACAACAAATAATGTTGCTTAAGCAATGATAGCTGCCTAAACCGAACACAACAAAAAAATCTGAATACTCACGATTCGGCCAAGGGCTTGACCCTCGGCTGAACTCGAAAACTGGCCTCGGACGTTGAGTCCGAGCTGTCTGGGATGTTCACATTCTTCCTTGGTATCCCCTTTCCCATATCTTCGGGGGGCGCCCTCTTCTTCCCCTTTCCCTTAAGGGGGGAGTCGCTTTCTACCTCCTCCTCCTCCTCTTCTTCTTCGTCGTGGGAGGAGTGGGCGTCGGTCTCTCCGGACACAGTATCCAAAGGACCCTTAGGGCGGGGGCCGCTCTTGACCTCCTTGCCCTTCTTCTTCTTGGCCTTCTTCTCCGGCGCCTTGTACGGTGCCGGAACTAGCATCGCCGTCAGTTGAGGCGTGACTGGGTTTTGGGGCAACGGAGCCGGACAGTTGATCCGCTCCACTTTCTTTGTCCAAGCTTGTATGGAATGTAAGAGTTCTAACTCCTGTTATAATTGAAATATGTACATGATACGTATTCGACAAAATTGTGCTTACCTCTGAGGCCGAGGACACGCTATTGAAGCCTTTGTCTTCGGTCTCCTCAGGCCACTCCTTCTGGGCCTTGAAAAGCTGCTTCCAAAAGTCTTCGTGCATAGTGTCGAAGAAGTGTTTCAAGGTCCGTGGTTCTTTGGAATTGAACTCCCATAAGCGGGAGGCCCGGAGTTGGCAGGGGAGAGTGCGGCGGGAGAGCATCACCTAAATCACGTTAGTGAGGTGGGTGCCCTTCGCCATCATGCTGGAGATGTGGTTTTGGAGCATCTTCACCTCCACCTGAGACCCCTAATCAAGGCCCTTGGTGGTCCATGAGGTGAGCCTCTCTAGGGGTCCTGATCCGAATTCGGGCGTAGCCGCCCACTTGGCATCACGGGGTTCGGTGATGTAGAACCACTCCTCCTGCCATATCTTATTGGTCTCCACAAAATCCCCTTTGGGCTAGGTTGCGTTTGGGAGCTTGCTCACCATAGCTCCCCCGCAGTCCGCGTGCGGCCCATCGACCACCTTCGGCTTCAGATTGAATGTCTTGAGCCATAGGCCAAAGTGTGGAGGGACGCGGAGGAAAGCTTCACACATGACTATGAAAGCCGATATGTGGAGGATAGAGTTCGGGGCCAGATCATGGAAATCTAGCCCGTAAAAGAATAGGAGACCCTGAACAAAAGGGTGAAGCGGAAATCCCAGCCCCCGAATAAAGTGAGGGATGAATACCACCCTCTCGCCTGGCTCGGGGATGGGGATCACTTGATCCTCGTCAGGAATCCGGTGTGCTATGTCATCGGCAAGGTAGCCCACGCTCCAGAGACTCTTCACGTTCTTATCCGTAACAGTGGAGGCCTCCCACTTGCCTTTGGAACCGGATCTAGCCATTGCTGGAGAAGGAGGCGGTGATGGAAGAGATGGGAGTTGCAGGTGCTGGAGCTGTGGGCGCTGGAGCTTAGAGATTGGGGAGCAAGGGCTTGAGGAGAGTGTGAGGTAAAAGGGGAAGGATTTGTGTCCTTTTATAGACGGTAAATACCAAACGTCCCCCATTCCAGCCGTAAAACTCGCATGTTCCCAATGTAATCATGCGTAAGGCGCGGTTGGGTTACCCATGTCATATTGATGAGGATCCCATAATAAGCGGGCACAATCTTTGCTTCGACAAGACATGCCAATGGAGACTATTGAAAGCACATTTGCTCCCTGGGTGGTTTTGGTAATTAATGACAACATACTTTGTGGTTGGACTAATGCTTTTATCAAGTATGTTTCAGGAAATTCAATCACATTGGCATGGCAAGAGGACTGAAGAAGTGGACCCCTCAAAATGCTAAGGCAAGCATTGGCAAAAGCTCAAGACTCCATTTTTGGTTTAGTGATCCAAGATCACATTGAGTCCATAGGAAAAGCCAATACTATTAAAAGGGGATGAGGTTGTGTTGATGATCTGGTTGCTCAAGTGCTTAGTGATATATCTCCTTTAACTATCAGCAACTTTCACTACAATACACACTCATAAGTAATCTCGGACCAACCGATTTTCCAAACTCAGTCCCACCGAGATGAACCACCTCAGCCATAAGCCAAACCCTAGAAAAATCGGTCATTCCGAGTTTGAGATCGGTCTCACCGAAACATGGGCTGCCAAGCTTCTGTAACCGTTTGTCATCATTTCGGAATAACCGAGTTGATGATTTCGGTCCCACCGAAACTGGCAAGTTCCTGTCTTTGCTCAAATCGGACTAACCGAGATGGTATTTTCGGTCCCACCGAAAACCCCAACGTTCACTATATTTGAACTTTCGGTTTGACCGAGTTGTCCACTTCGGTCTCACCGAGATTGCTCAATTATGTGTGTAACGGTTGGATTTTGTGTGGAGGCTATATATACCCCTCCACCCCCTCTTCATTCGTGGAGAGAGCCATCAGAAAGAACTACCACTCCTACCTTACACTTTCTGAGAAGAGAACTACCTACCCTTGTGTTGAGATCAAGTTGCTCCATTCCTACCATATGAAACTTGATTTCTAACCTTCCCAAGTTGCTTTCCACTCAATCCTTTCTTCCACCACAGCCATATCAGTGAGGAGAGTTGAGTGTTGGGGAGATTATCATTTGAAGCACAAGAGCAAGGAGTTCATCATCATCTACAACATCTATTACCTTTTGGAGGGTGGTGCCTCCTAGATTGGTTAGGTGTCGCTTGGGAGCCTCCGTCATCGAGATGTGGAGTTGAACCAAGAAGTTTGTAAGGGCAAGGAGATCACCTACTTCGTGAAGATCTACCCCGAGTAAGGCTAGCCCTCCGTGGGCGTAGGCCATGATGGAATAGACAAGGTTGCTTCTTCGTGGACCCTTTGTGGGTGGAGCCCTCCGTGGACTCGCGCAGCCGTTACCCTCTGTGGGTTGAAGTCTCCATCAACGTGGATGTACGATAGCACTACCTATCGGAACCACGGGAAAAATCATTGCGTCTCCAAATTGCGTTTGATCTTCTCCACCTCTCTTTACTACATGTGCAATTTACTTTCCGCTGCCCATACTCTAGAATTGCATGTGTAGTGTGCTACTTGACTTGTGTGTTATGCAAAATCTGCCAAAATCTGTCCTTGATAAAAGACAGAATTTTTACCTTGTCGAGTAGTCTAATCACCCCCCCTCTAGACACTCTCACCTTCTTCGATCCCTCAACTATGCCTCGAATCATGAAACCAGAGCCAAGAAAATGGTTCAAAATAGTAAAGGGACAGACATGACGTTTCGCTAGAAAAGTTGTCAGTAAAGACACGGTGTTTGTTTTGACACATTGCCTTCGTGGCTAAGGGTTGTACTAATCACACAGAGCCGGACGTAGTTCCTTTGTGCAGGAAATAACACTTCATATGTTCGGAAGAAGGAACCCGCCTTGCAATGCCGAAGACAGTACAAGTGCCGGACTCATCGTCATCGAAGACTGGTTCAGGGGCTACTGAGGGAGTCCTGGATTAAGGGGTCCTCGGGTGGCCAGATTACTCGTTATGGACCGGACTGGTGGGCCGTGAAGATCATCACAGCAGATTGTCCCCTGTATCCGGGTAGGACTCCTATATGTGTAGAATGGCAAGTTTAAAGTCCGGGTGTAATGTTTCCTTCCTCTGCAAGATGATCATGTACAACCCTAGGTCCCTCCGGTGCATATATAAGCCGGAGGGTTTAGTCCGTAGAGGCAGAATCACAATATCATAGGCTAGACTTCTAGGGTTTAGCCATTACGATCTCGAGGTAGATCAACTCTTGTAACCCTATATTCATCAAGATCAATCAAGCGGGAAGTAGGGTATTACCTTGATAGAGAGGGCCCAAACCTGGGTAAACATCGTGTCCCCAGTCCCTGTTACCATCGGTCCTCGGACACACAGCTCGGGACCCCCTACCCAAGATCCGCCGGTTTTGACACCGACAGGGGCTACTGAGGGAGTCCTGGACTAAGGGGTCCTCGGGCTGCCAGCCTACATCTCATGGGCCGAATAGGCGTGCTTCTGTGTTATTGTTGTAGGGCCGAACTACCAGGTGGCTCCGTGACTGGACAAGAAACCCTCGGAGGCTTGGTGTGTCCTCCAAGTCGGGATAGCAGATTCGCCAGGTTATTTCCTTTGTTGTAACCAACCATGTGTAACCCTAGTATCCCTAGTGCCTATATAAACCAGAGGGTTTGGGTCCTTAGAGTCTAGAACAACAACCATCGCCCTACTAACCTAAGGTTTAGTTCATCTGATCTCGAGGTAGATCAACTCTATAATCATCCAATATACTTCAATATAATCAAGCAGGGCGTAGAGTTTTACCTCTTAGAGAGGGCCCGAACCTGGGTAAACATCGTGTCCTTCGTCTTTTGTTCCCCATTGATCCAAGATCCACAGCTCGGGACCCCCTACCCGAGATCTGCTAGTTTTGACACTGGCACCATCCCTGTCCGCAAGCCTATTGTTTCTCCGGGGAATGCTCTCCGGAGGTGAGCGTGGTGGCACCATCCACGCTCGCGCCCATGGCCATCGACCTCAACGCCACACCGGTGGCTGGTGGATGATCCTCCACGGGCCGAGAAAACGCCCGCAGGAGATCCCAGCCGACATGCATCCTGACACCCACAACCTATTTGACAGAATGCTGGCGACGGACCATGAGACGGCCAACCATTTCATCATCGAGAACATTACCTTTGAAGGTGGTGCGGGCGCCGCTGCCATCATAGTCGGTGTTGCGCGACTGCCTTTGATCCCAACGAGAATCAAAGCCAAGATGGTCGAGCCCCCTTCATGCCCGACACCTTTGATCAAGGCAATAGTGGCATGGCCGACCCATGTATGCTATACCAAGTCGCCATGGGTAGCACCTTCCTGCTCGACCATCCCGGACGACTACGACCTTGAGGAAGAAGATGAAGCGGACATTGATGGGGAGCCTTTGTTTGAAGATGAGCTCTCCACCCAAACCGGCGCAAAGGGAAGCGTACGAAGGCGTACATGTAACCGGAGGACAAGTTCCTTTGTGAACGTTGGTGGGATATTGGACAAGATCCCAAGGTCAGCGTCGAGCAAAAGACATCAACCTTTTGGCTACGGGGTCATCGCGAATATCATGAATGCAAGAAATTTGCGCCGTACCAAATGGAGAGCAAGCGCGGGTGGGTGTCACTCTCAAAGCGTTGGAGGGTGATACAACAAGAGTGTAACAAGTTTTGTCCCACACTTGAGAGCATCGAGGGACGTCCCATGAGCGGCCACAACATCAATGATATGGTATACATGCGTTCATCTTCGTTTTCGTTGTGCTTGAATGTCCATGTGCACGTCCATTTGCCAATATGCTTGCATGTCCATTTGCCCACATGATTTCATGCTATTCGTTTGTAGGCATTCCAAGCTTTGGAGGCATTCAAGGCATAATATGATGGCAAGTCCTTCAACCTCACCCATTGTTGGATTGTCATCAATAGGGATGTAACACCTCAAATTTTCAATTTGGAATGTTATACATTAGATCATCATGCATATCATATTTTCTTGCTTTTGGTGATCCAAGAAAATCCTAAGCAACTCAAGGACCCTCGGAGAGAGTTGGGGATTTCAATATTTTCATATTTGAGGTTTCTCAAATTTTGAAAATACGATCATTTGATTTTATTTATTTTATCTTCACGTATTTCTATCATACAAATATGAGAGAGGGAGTAAAATGACTCTCCCAAAAATAAAGAAATACGGAGGATTTAATAAAAAAATCAAATAAGTTTTTTTTTTGGAGTTTTATTTGAATTAGGAAAAATTTCATGTTTTCAAAAATGCATTTTAGTGCCAAAAAAATGTTCGTCTTGTTCTAAATATTCCATTTAGACGATGGAAATTTGTTTTGGCAATTTTAGATTTTTATTTCTTTTTCTAGAGTTTTCTTTCTTCGTAGCGCCGGCGTAATTAGAAAAAAAAAAGAGGACCCGACCGGACTGGGCCGAAGCCCAGCCGAGCCAGGCCCATGCCGCCGCGCCGCCTTCCTTCCCCGGGCCGCCGTGCCCGCGTCGGACACCGCCCCGCCGCCGGTTTGCTTGCCCCCTCCCCCAAGTCTCCAAGTCCCCTATATATATAGCCCCCCTGCCCCTTGTCGCACCCCGCCGCCGCAAGCCACCGCCACCGCAAGCACCGCCGCCGCAGCAGCACGCCATCGCCGCCGTAGCGCGCCACCGCCGTCGCAGCCGACGCCGCCGCCAGCCGACCATTCGACGAGGTAGCCGCCCGCCGGCCGGTTTTCTGTAGAAGACCGTCGGTTTTTCTTTTAGAACCCTAGTTCGTTTTTTTTATTACATCGGTTTTCTATTTTTTTCGGTCTAGTTAATGTCACACCCTGCATTTTGTAACATGTTATTTGCATCAATGAAGCATGAAAATTTGGACCAACAAAATTTTTTGGCATCATTTGGCTTTTATTTGGAATTGAGCTTTTTCTCATATGATTTTCATGTGCTCATTAAAGTCAACTATTACCTCTCGTAGAATTCATCTCCATACCCAAAACTTCTGCCCAATGATCATGCCAAGTGTTATATAACAGTATAGTATTTTCTTACAAAATTAATTTGGCCAAAATGTATTTTATAAATTTAGTTTTCCAAAACCCCTGAATTGAGATTTGCACTGCAAGTGCTTGATTTAGGGTGAGAAAATTATTTCAAAAGGTACATTTGAGACCTAGTAGTCATAGGATTCCTAGAAACCACGAAAGTATAATTTTAAAAGTTATTTTCCTATTTTATTTAAAAGCTTTTTCTTAAGGCCAGAAATAGTCTTTAATAGGGGAAAATTATTTAAGTATTTCAAAAATATTTGCCAAAATTCAGGGAGACTCATAGGACATATATTGTCTATATATAAGAGTTTCAACACTTGGTCATGTTCAAAATAATGGTCTAATCCCTCTAAAACCCTTTCTGGATATTTCAAGCTTTTGAATATTTACAAAGGAAATATTCTCCAAAAATTCCAGGGAAATTCTATTATGTCACTTATGACATATATGATGATCTTGCCAAGTCCCATGCCTTGGGAAGCAAGAAAACATCCTCAAAACCCTTCATAACCATTCTGTTCATATTTGAAGTTTGAGCAACTCTACATTGCCAAACTTGTCCAATGCTCTCAAATTTGGTGCACATGCTAGAATGGCCTAATAAGGCATCAAGACCAAATGGCATAAGATTTGGAGTAGAGAAACTTGGTCAGAATACCCCAAAACCCTTTCTGTTCAAATGCAAATTTGAACAACTTTACATTACCAACTTTTTACCTGGAGCTTCAAACTTTGTGGGCATAATCAATACCCCAAATGATGAAACTACACCAAGTGGTGCATCAAGGGAAGATGATTAGCTTGACTCAAACAAGATGAAGCCATTTCTGTTGATTTCTAGGGTTCACCAAAGTTACATTGGCTGGTTTCTTCAAATGAGCCCAAATTTGGTGAAACACCCTATTTTCACATGTCATTCAATCCAGTTAAGTGTCATGGCAGGTGGAGATCATTTGCTTGACCAAAACATGATCAAACACCTTCTGGCTTTTTACTAAAACCCTCTTCTTGATCACTTTTACTATTTACCTTGGCCTCAACTTTCTACCACAGGATCATCAAGTTACTATCTACCTCCAGTAACTCTCCCATGTCTCCAGCTCCATGATTGAGGGGTAAAAACCCTGGTTCACCTTGCTGGACAGCCTAGAATCACCAAGTTACCAGCTTCTCTTCTCTCTCACAGCATCTCCAGAGCATCCAAGGCCTCATCCGTATTGCTTGCATCACCCTGGACCCCCCCAGACACGGTGGACGCGTCCAGAGGGCCAATGGCATGCCATGGCATGCGATAAGGGCGCTCCAGAGCGCGCTACAGTGCGCCACCGCACTGTAGCTTCGCCCAATCTAGCGCAGCCGACAGCCTCGAGCTCTCCCCTCGCGCCTCCCAACGCCCTTCGACGTCCGCAACCTCCACCGGTGTTGTCCCCCTCCTCTCTCTCCCTCCAGTGGCCGCCTTCACACACGCGCCGGCCGCCCGTGACCCCCACTCGTCGGGCTCACACGCGCGCACGGTCTGGAGCGTCCCCCGCTCCTCCTCTCCCCTCAACTAGGCGTGGAACACGTCCACAATCCTCCCCGGCTCGATCACAGGCACCAGAACAGCCTCTGGCCTCGCATGCAACCTCGCCGGCGCACGAGTCCATGGTGGACCGTGGGCGCGGC
>LR738711.1:266449844-266459935 GCA_902687465.1 Secale cereale | reverse complement strand
CAGCAACACTCCCGCACCACTCACTCCTCCCCAGGAAGCCATGTGCTCGGGATCGACCGAAGCTCCGCCGCGTCGGGCAGCCGGAGATCTCGGGGTACAGGCCTCCTCCGCCCTTCCTTTTTCTCGATTTGGAACCACCATGCACCACTAATGCGGTCCCCTCCATTTTCCCCTTCTGCAGCTGCCGGAAACGAGCTAGCCAGCAGCTTCCCGACGACCCTCCGCCGTCCCACCTCGCCGCCGACGAACCCGACCTCCCCGGCGAGCCGCACCACCACCACTACCTCCGCGACTCGTCGCTGAACCCATCCCTGCCCTCCGTTGGCTTCGCCGTGGCCGGAATCGACGCCGGTGAGCTCGCCGTCGCCGTGGCCGAGAGGTTGAAGATGACAGGCGGGCCCCGCCTGTCATCCTCACCGCTCCCTCTCTTCCCTCGCTGCCGCTGACCGCTGGGCCCCGCCCGTCAGGTTTAAAACCCTGACGTGCGCGCGCTGGCGCCCGAGCGGCTGGGCTAGATGCCTTGGGCCGTGCACTGTGGCCGCTCTGGCCCAGTGGCACAGGGCCATTTATTTTTATTCTTTCTGTGATTAATTCAATTAATTTTACAGAAATGAATATTAGTCCAAATAAAATAATTCCAACACCTAAATTCTTGTAATATTCCAACCTATTTAATGGTGACACTTTCACTCATATCCATGAAACTTTTCTGTTCTGTTCAAATTTGAGCAATAAAACTCCTATTCAAAAATCCTTAGATTCCATTCTGTCACTCCAAAACTCCAACTAAAAATTTTCTCCATCTTAGTTTTCCCTCTAGTATTTAACAAAAATAAGTTGACATTTTTCCGAGCACTTTGATTTTTCTGTTTTATTTTTGGTCTTATTTTTCCGTTGTTATGATGCGACGTATAGATACCGTATTTGACGAAGTTGCTGAAGGAGGAGAAGGAAAAGGATTTGAAGACTTTGAAGACCAAGCCAATCCAGGCAAGCAACCCTTTGACCATGATACACTTGTTCTTCGGAACCCGTTGGTTTCCGATGCATGATGATAGCGTTACGATGGTGACCTAGTTGAACCACCACATGATGCATGCCTTGATCTTGATCTCGCTATGTGCTAGATGACATGCAAATAGTTAGTAATGATGCTTAGTGATGCATGTGTGACATGAACCTTCGTGGTTGAAATCTTTGCATAAAACCCCGTCGGGTGCCATTCAAGCCCGAGGGAGACGATGAGTTGGGTAACCACTTGATGACGAAGTGGTGTATCGAGACAAGTATGTGTGATGTTTTTCAAACGGATTGGTTTAAGTTGCGACCGTTATCCCAACCATACATGTGCAACCACTCTACCCCTTATGGGACGGGGCGTTATTGATTACTTAGGCCGATACTAGCATGGTGCCCGCATTACTAGTGACGGGAAGACTTGAGGTCTTTCCCGGGATGGGGTCATGCTGGGATAGACGACCATGACTATTTTCACAGGGCACCGGACACACCGTTGGTCCCTTCGGGTACGCGTGACATTAAAATTAGGGCAAGTCCCGTAATCTATTGGTTGTACTCGAGGGCCGTGTACCAACGAGTGGACTCTATGTTTGTGTCGTCTAAGGAAAGATAATGACCGAGTGCTTCCCCGAGTACTTGAAGTACTGCGGGATCGTGGGTGACACGAAAGCTTCCCGGATCTTGTGGGTAAAGTGTACAACCTCTGTAGAGTGTAAAACTATTTGAATAGACGTGTCCACGGTCAAGGATAGTTGGGTAACCGCTCTTGGGCTATGTCTAATGTTTGCGAAACCTTGTGTGAGTGTATGATGAGTCAAGGTGTGACTTGACTTGATGAAATGAATCATATTCATATTGATATCGGTAACCTGTCTTCGAGGTTGCACGAGTTTATTGATGCATAAATTTGATGGTAGAATATTTATTCTAGCCCATTGCTAGATTGCTTATTATTGTTCAATTGCATTGTTACCTTGAATCACATCATGGGTCGCTTGCGAGTACATTCAAAGTACTCATTGGCTTGCCACTGGTTATTTAATTGGCCAGGCATGGAGGAACAGGAATATGAAGATAAGTTCTTTGGAGACGAACATGCGAACTAGGACGCTATCCCAGTCAGAATGCATGTAGGGTTAAGGCAGATGGCATGGGTTCTACCTATCATCGAAGACTTCCGCTATTTGAGTTATTTGCTATTCAGCCCATGAGGCTTTATCTATGTAAGACTTGGCCATAATGGCCATAATTTGTGTAAGACGATATGTATGTATGTAAGACTCTTGTTATTCAGCTTCTGCGTGTTCAGTGAGCATTGATCTCTGGGATCACTGTACACGTGCACTCGGTGGTCTCGACTTCTAAGTCGGGGTCCCCACAAAGCTGGTATCAGAGCCATCCTGATTGTAGGAAGCCTTAGTTAGCATGGGCGTTAGTTAGATGAGACCCTTTTTCAAAATCCTTCTCAACCTCTCTTCTTTTCTAAACCTGAGATTTTATCAGCTTATTAACCCCTCCTATTCCACCTTTGTAGATGGCCGCTGTACCCGAAGAGCACCTGACCACTGGGTTTCCCTTGCTTCTCGAGGATAGCCTCCAGGAGTGTCAGTTCCACCGAGCGCCCATCCTCACCTACCTTGAGCATTGGGTTAGCGACACTGAGGTGGAATACCATGTGGAAGTGATCGTGAAGGCAAACGATCCTCCCACAAGTTGGTTCTTCGAGGGACCCCAGATGGCAACACTACCTCTTGCTGTCGAGGCTGCTGCACTCAAGGCACTAACCCGTCTCCGTGAGCTTCTTTCGGAGATGGCAGCCAAGATGACAACTCGCTTCTTGCCTTACCGGAAGGAAGGTGAAGAAGAAAGCAGCGCACTAGCCCCTCCACTAAAGAAAGGACTCTCGCTTCGGTTCCAGACCTACTTCAGTCTATGTGCCGACAACTTGGCACAAGACTTGGCCTCGGAATCAATGAAGCTTCGAGAAGAATTTCACAAGACCAAGGCACTTCTTCGCCGAGCTCAAGAGAAGACAAACAGGATCAAGAAGGAAGGAGCACCTTCCGGACAATCCGCTATCGCATATCGAGGCGGAAGGCCCTCCGAAGATGTATCTTCCAAGGATGAAGAAACACCTCGGCGACGCCGGATGACGGCAAGGGAATATCGCAAGCTTTTCCCTGCACCACCAACGAAGCACCGTCGTATCCAACTCCTCCACTCCCCCACACCCTCAAGTGACAAGGGAGCCCAGACAGATGAAGACAAGGAGGAAGACCCAGAAGAGCCGGAATACGCGACCGAGCATTCCGCCGCTTAGGCATTATTTGCTACTCGGATATGCCAGTTGTGACCTCTACGGTAGGATAGGTCATGTAACCCCTATGCGCAGTCGAGTCCTTTTATGGTTCATATGAAACCATCTAGTGTTTGCTTTTGTTGTGTTTGGATGTATGTTGTATTCTTCCTTCGGGAACATGTAAACGACTGCATCACCCATTTGGATTTTAATGAATGTGTTTGGCCTTTCGGCCCTTGCATGATTTGATTAGTGTCACACCCACCCCCTTACTAGGAACCCATCTATCTTGCTTTCCCTCTTCCAAGTCATGAGACCTTTTACTGCTCCAACAGGATGCCTGTTGTAACTCGTACTGGTACCTCTACCCAGCAGCCTGAAGTCGGAGCATCCGCTCAGTCAGAGGCAGGCCACGACCAAACCATCGACCAAGCTCCACCACCACCACCTCCTCCGAACATGGACATGGCTCAGCTTCTCCAAGCTTTCCAAGAGGAACGCCAAGCCAACACCGCAGCCCTTCAGTTGATTGCTCAAGCTGTCACCAACAACCGCCAGCCGGCGGGGAATGGCAATGGACGTTCCACGTTGGCAGAGTTCAAGAAGCATGCACCGCCAACTTTCATCGAGACTGTTGAACCCCTGGATGCAGACGACTGGGTCCGCACCATTGAGGACTTGCTGGAACTAGTCGGATGCACCGAAGACCGTGAGAAGGTGGCTTATGCAGCCCACTGCCTCGGGGGAACTGCTAGAGCTTGGTGGGATGGATTCAAGGTCATGCATGCTGAACAAGACATCACTTGGGTCAACTTCAAGGCAGAATTCCGCAAGGCCCACATTCCTTCCGGAATCATGGCCATCAAAAAGCGTGAGTTCCGAGCCCTGAAGCAAGGAAGTGGCACTGTCAAGGAGTACATGTAGAAGTTCAGTGTTCTGTCAAGGTATGCCCCTGAGGATGTCAGCACTGATGCTGCAAAAAGGGAGCGCTTCATGGAAGGCCTCAATCAGACTCTGCAATACTCGCTTGTCGTGTGCGACTGCCCAACCTTCCTTGACTTGGTGAACAAAGCGCTTATGCTTGAAGACAAGCGGCGTGCTTTGGAAGACACTCGCAATCGCAAGATGGTCAGCAAGGGAAGTTCCAGCAACCAGAAGCCTCGTCCGTGGCAGTCAGCCCCGGCCAAGCCAACTTATCAGCAACCAAGAGCTCCTGCACCTCGTACCAACTATCAGCCTCAACAGTATGCCAACCCAAGGCCAGCTTTCAACCCCAATACTAGTGGTGGCAACAAGATCAACAATCCAAACCAAGTCACTTGCTTTGGATGTGGTCAATCCGGACACATCTCAAGGGTGTGCCCCAACAAGAAGCCAGATACCCCACGCCCCAATGCGTAGAACCAAGGACAAGGCCGCGGGATGCCACCAAGGAACCCAGCTCCCCGCAACCTGCCTAACCATGGGAAGGGGCGTGTGAATCACGTCGCTGCTGAAGAAGCCCAGGAAGACCCGGACGTCGTGCTGGGTACGTTCCTTGTCAACTCAGCACCTGCAACTATCTTGTTTGATTCTGGAGCAACGCATTCATTTGTCACTCAAAGATTTGCATTAAAAAGTGGCATGACCCCTACACCCCTGAATAACCCTATGGTGGTACAAACCCCCGGAGCAGAGATGAGAGCCAAGATAGGCTGTAAAGGAGTCAGTATTACCATTAACGGTGTAGACTTCCTAGCAGACCTTATCATCCTAAGATCGCAAGGCTTGGATGTGATCCTAGGGATGGATTGGCTTAGCAAGCACCAAGGCTTGTTAGACTGTGCCAATCGGACAGTCACTATGACCAATGACCAAGGAGTCGAAGTCAAGTTTGCTTCCAACTCCTCTTCCGCTCAGGCCGCTCAAGTCAACTGTCTATCTGAAGTTGGGCTAGAGCAAGTACCGGTGGTATGTGAGTATCCTGATGTCTTTCCGGATGAACTACCGGGAATGCCCCCTGACCGTGACATTGAGTTCATCATCGAGCTTGTGCCCGGAGCAGGACCCATCTATAAGAAGCCTTATAGAATGGGGACGGAAGAATTAGCCGAGTTCAAGAAGCAGCTGGAAGAGCAGCTGAGGAAGGGATTTACCCGCCCGAGTGCCTCCCCTTGGGGATCTCCTGTTCTGTTTATGGCAAAGAGGGACGGTACCATCCGCTTATGCATTGACTATCGTTCCCTCAATGAAGTTACAATCAAGAACAAATATCCACTGCCCAATATTGAAGATCTGTTTGATCATCTCAGCGGAGCCAAGGTGTTCTCCAAGATCGACCTCAGATCTGGGTACTACCAGCTGAAGATCAGACCCCAAGATATTCAGAAGACGGCATTCGTAACCAGATATGGCCTGTACGAGTGCACGGTCATGTCCTTTGGGTTAACCAATGCCCCAGCTTACTTCATGTATCTCATGAATAAAGTCTTCATGGAATATTTAGACAAGTTCGTTGTTGTCTTCATTGATGACATTCTTGTCTTCTCGAAGACGGAGGAAGAACACGAGCAACATCTGAGGATGGTCCTAGACAAGCTTCGGGAGCACCAACTATATGCCAAATTCAGCAAGTGTGAGTTCTGGCTGCATAAAGTTGGATTCTTAGGTCATGTCTTGACCGAAGAAGGATTATCAGTTGATCCCGCTAAGATCGAAGTCGTGACCCAATGGCAATCTCCAACGACCGTCAAGGAAGTCAGAAGCTTCCTCGGACTTGCGGGCTATTACCGCAAATTCGTGGAAGGATTCTCTAGCATTGCACGGCCAATGACTCAGCTCCTCAAGAAGGACAAGAAGTTCGAGTGGACGCCAAAATGCGAAGAGAGCTTCCAAGAGCTTAAGAAGAGATTGACCACCGCCCCAGTTCTGTCAACACCTGATATTCACAAGAGTTCGTGATATATTGTGATGCCTCTCAAACTGGATTGGGAAGCGTTTTGATGCAAGAAGGCCGAGTCATAGCATACCTCTCCAGGCAACTACGACCTCATGAGGAGAACTACGCTACTCACGATCTTGAGCTAGCAGCAGTAGTTCATGCCTTGAAGACATGGCGGCATTACCTCCTAGGGAAACGGTGTGAGATATACACAGACCACAAAAGTCTGAAGTACATTTTCACCCAAAAGGAGTTGAACATGAGGCAGCGTAGATGGTTGGAGCTCATCAAAGACTATGACCTCAGTGTTCAATATCACCCCGGGAAGGCTAACGTGGTGGCCGATGCCTTAAGCAGGAAGGCTTGCTCTTTGAATGCCATTATTCAAGAAAGGCAGCCAGCCTTGTTTAAGGAGCTCGAACAATTCGGTTTGGAATTGGTCACCCCTGGATTTCTAGATCATTTGGAAGTCAGACCGACCCTGATGGACGAAGTCAAGAAGGCACAAGATGTACACGCAAGCATTGAAGGCATCAAGAAGAAGATGAAGCTAGGCAAGGCCCCAGGATTCTCTGAAGACGAGCACGGGATTGTTTCGTACAAAGGCCGCATCTGCGTACCAAACGAGACGGAGCTGAAGAACCTGATCCTGCGAGAAGCCCACAACACTCTGTATTCCATCCACCCCGGAGGAACCAAGATGTATCAAGACTTGAAGGCACGATTCTGGTGGCACGGGATGAAAAGAGAGATTGCAACTCATATTGCAAAATATGATGTGTGCCAAAGTGTCAAGGCTGAATATCAGTGACCCGCTGGATTGCTCCAACCACTCAAGGTTCCCGAGTGGAAGTGGGATAAAGTCGGAATGGACTTCATCACTGGATTACCAAGGTCGAATAGGGGACATGACTCCATCTGGGTCATAGTCGACCATTTGACCAAGGTGGCCCATTTCATTCCTGTCAAGACTACCTATTCAGGCAACCAGCTGGCAACTCTCTATATCAACCGAATCGTGAGCCTCCACGGCGTCCCCAAGGAGATTGTATCAGATCGAGGCACCCAGTTTACTTCAAGGTTCTGGAGAAGATTCCAAGAAGCCTTGGGAACCAAGTTATCCTTCAGCACAGCTTTCCACCCACAGACCGGAGGTCAAACAGAACGAGTAAATCAAATTCTCGAAGACATGCTCCGAGCCTGTGTCTTGGCATATGGAGCCAAGTGGGAAGATTGTCTCCCTTTTGCCGAGTTCTCCTATAACAACAGTTATCAGTCAAGCCTTCAGATGGCACCATTTGAGGTGTTGTACGGACGTAGATGTCGCACACCCCTCAACTGGTCAGAGACTGGAGAAGGGCTAGTTTTTGGACCGGATATTCTCCGCGAAGCAGAAGAGCAAGTCCAACTAGTCAGAGAACGTTTGAAGGCAGCCAAGTCAAGGCAGAAGAGTTATGCTGACACTCGACGCCGAGACATGAGTTCCGTGTCGGAGATCATGCGTACCTGCGAGTAACTCCTCTAAAGGGAACCAAGCGTTTCCACGTTAAAGGGAAACTTGCGCCAAGATTCATTGGCCCTTTCAAGATCACCGACCGACGAGGAGAAGTGGCTTACCAGTTGGAACTACCATCTGAGCTGTCCGATGTGCACAACGTATTCCACGTGTCACAACTTCGGAAATGCCTCCAAGTTTCGGACAAGCCTAATCTCTACAAGGATGTTGATCACCAAGCCATTGATCTGCAGCCTGATTTGACCTACCGCGAGAAGCCCATTCGCATTCCGGACGAAGCAGAACGACGGACGCGAAGCCGCACCATCAAGTACTTCAAGGTCCAGTGGAGCAACCACACCGAAGCAGAAGCAACCTGGGAACGTGAAGACTATCTTAGATCCGAGTTTCCCGATCTCTTTTAAGACCTAGTTTAGGAATCTCGGGGACGAGATTCTTGTAAGGGGCGGTAGGTCTGTCACACCCTGCATTTTGTAACATGTTATTTGCATCAATGAAGCATGAAAATTTGTACCAACAATTTTTTTTGGCATCATTTGGCTTTTATTTGGAATTGAGCTTTTTCTCATATGCTTTTCATGTGCTCATTAAAGTCAACTATTACCTCTGGTAGAATTCATCTCCATACCCAAAACTTCTGCCCAATGATCATGCCAAGTGTTATATAACAGTATAGTATTTTCTTACAAAATTAATTTGGCCAAAATGTATTTTATAAATTTAGTTTTCCAAAACCCCTGAATTGAGATTTGCACTGCAAGTGCTTGATTTAGGGTGAGAAAATTATTTCAAAAGGTACATTTGAGACCTAGTAGTCATAGGACTCCCAGAAACCACAAAAGTATAATTTTAAAAGTTATTTTCCTATTTTATTTAAAAGCTTTTTCTTAAGGCCATAAATGGTCTTTAATAGGGGGAAATTATTTAAGTATTTCAAAAATATTTGCCAAAATTCAGGGAGACTCATAGGACATATATTGTCCATATATAAGAGTTTCAACACTTGGTCATGTTCAAAATAATGGGCTAATCCCTCTAAAACCCTTTCTGGATATTTCAAGCTTTTGAAATATTTACAAAGGGAATATTCTCCAAAAATTCCAGGGAAATTCTATTATGTCACTTATGACATATATGATGATCTTGCCAAGTCCCATGCCTTGGGAAGCAAGAAAACATCCTCAAAACCCTTCATAACCATTCTGTCCATATTTGAAGTTTGAGCAACTCTACATTGCCAAACTTGTCCAAATGCTCTGAAATTTGGTGCACAAGCTAGAATGGCCTAATAAGGCATCTAGACCAAATGGCATAAGATTTGGAGTAGAGCAACTTGATCAGAATACCCCAAAACCCTTTCTGTTCAAATGCAAATTTGAACAACTTTACATTACCAACTTTTTACCTGGAGCTTCAAACTTTGTGGGCATAATCAATACCCCAAATGATGAAACTACACCAAGTGGTGCATCAAGGGAAGATGATTAGCATGACTCAAACAAGATGAAGCCATTTCTGTTGATTTCTAGGGTTCACCAAAGTTACATTGGCTGGTTTCTTCAAATGAGCCCAAATTTGGTGAAACACCCTATTTTCACATGTCATTCAATCCTGTTAAGTGTCATGGCAGGTGGAGATCATTTTCTTGACCAAAACATGATCAAACACCTTCTGGCTTTTTACTAAAACCCTCTTCTTGATCACTTTTACTATTTACCTTGGCCTCAACTTTCTACCACAGGATCATCAAGATCTACCTCCAGTAACTCTCCCATGTCTCCAGCTCCAAGATTGAGGGGTAAAAACCCTGGTTCACCTTGCTGGACAGCCTAGAATCACCAAGTTACCAGCTTCTCTTCTCTCTCACAGCATCTCCAGAGCATCCAAGGCCTCATCCGTATTGCTTGCATCACCCTGGACCCCCCAGACACGGTGGACTCGTCTAGAGGGCCAATGGCATGCCATGGCATGCGATAAGAGCGCTCCAGAGCGCGCTACAGTGCGCCACCGCACTGTAGCTTCGCCCAATCTAGCGCAGCCGACAGCCTCGAGCTCTCCCCTCGCGCCTCCCAACGCCCCTCGACGTCCGCAACCTCCACCGGTGCTGTCCCCCTCCTCTCTCTCCCTCCAGTGGCCGCCTTCACACGCACGCCGGCCGCCCGCGACCCCCACTCGTCGGGCTCACACGCGCGCACGGTCTAGAGCGTCCCCCGCTCCTCCTCTCCCCTCAACTAGGCGTGGAACACGTCCACAATCCTCCCCGGCTCGATCACAGGCACCAGAACAGCCTCTGGCCTCGCCTGCAACCTCGCCGGCGCATGAGTCCACGGTGGACC
>LR738711.1:266409918-266449437 GCA_902687465.1 Secale cereale | reverse complement strand
AGCACCAGCAGCCTCAACACACCCCCAGCAACACTCCCGCACCACTCACTCCTCCCCAGGAAGCCATGTGCTCGGGATCGACCGGAGCTCCGCCGCATCGGGCAGCCGGAGATCTCGGGGTACAGGCCTCCTCCGCCCTTCCTTTTTCTCGATTTGGAACCACCATGCACCACTAATGTGTTCCCCTCCATTTTCCCCTTCTGCAGCTGCCGGAAACGAGCTAGCCAGCAGCTTCCCGACGACCCTCCGCCGTCCCACCTCGCCGCCGACGAACCCGACCTCCCCGGCGAGCCGCACCACCACCACTACCTCCGCGACTCGTCGCTGAACCCATCCCTGCCCTCCGTTGGCTTCGCCGTGGCCGGAATCGACGTCGGTGAGCTCGCCGTCGCCATGGCCGAGAGGTTGAAGATGACAGGCGGGCCCCGCCTGTCATCCTCACCGCTCCCTCTCTCCCCTCGCTGTCGCTGACCGCTGGGCCCCGCCCGTCAGGTTTAAAACCCTGACGTGCGCGCGCTGGCGCCCGAGCGGCTGGGCTAGATGCCCTGGGCCGTGCACTGTGGCCGCTCTGGCCCAGTGGCACGGGGCCATTTATTTTTATTCTTTCTGTGATTAATTCAATTAATTTTATAGAAATGAATATTAGTCCAAATAAAATAATTCCAACACCTAAATTCTTGTAATATTCCAACCTATTTAATGGTGACACTTTCACTCATATCCATGAAACTTTTCTGTTCTATTCAAATTTGAGCAATAAAACTCTTGTTCAAAAATCCTTAGATTCCATTATGTCACTCCAAAACTCCAACTAAGAATTTTCTCCATCTTAGTTTTCCCTCTAGTATTTAACAAAAATAAGTTGACATTTTTCTGAGCACTTTGATTTTTCTGTTTTATTTGTGGTCTTATTTTTCCGTTGTTATGATGCGACGTATAGATACCGTATTTGACGAAGTTGCTGAAGGAGGAGAAGGAGAAGGATTTGAAGACTTTGAAGACCAAGCCAATCCAGTCAAGCAACCCTTTGACCATGATACACTTGTTCTTCGGAACCCGTTGGTTTCCAATGCATGATGATAGCGTTACGATGGTGACCTAGTTGAACCACCACATGATGCATGCCTTGATCTTGATCTCGCTATGTGCTAGATGACATGCAAATATTTAGTAATGATGCTTAGTGATGCATGTGTGACATGAACCTTCGTGTTTGAAATCTTTGCATAAAACCCCGTCAGGTGCCATTCATGCCCGAGGGAGACGATGAGTTGGGTAACCACTTGATGATGAAGTGGTGTACCGAGACAAGTATGTGTGATGTTTTTCAAATGGATTGGTTTAAGTTGCGACCGTTATCCCAACCATACATGTGCAACCACTCTACCCCGTATGGGACGGGGCGTTATTGATTACTTAGGCCGATACTAGCATGGTGCCCGCATTACTAGTGACGGGAAGACTTGAGGTCTTTCCCGGGACGGGGTCGTGCTTGCATAGACGACCATGACTGTTTTCACAGGGCACCGGACACACCGTTGGTCCCTTCGGGTACGCGTGACATTAAAATTAGGGCAAGTACCGTAATCTATTGGTTGTACTCGAGGGCCGTGTACCAACGAGTGGACTTTATGTTAGTGTCGTCTAAGGAAAGATAATGACCGGGTGCTTCCCCCGAGTACTTGAGGTACTGCGGGATCGTGGGTGACACGAAAGCTTCCCGGATCTTGTGGGTAAAGTGTACAACCTCTGCAGAGTGTAAAACTATTCGAATAGTCGTGTCCACGGTCAAGGACAGTTGGGTAACCGCTCTTGGGCTACGTCCAATGTTTGCGAAACCTTGTGTGAGTGTATGATGAGTCAAGGTGGTGACTTGACTTGATGAAATGAATCATATTCATATTGATATCGGTAACCTGTCTTCGAGGTTGCACGAGTTTATTGATGCATAAATTTGATGGTAGAATATTTATTCTAGCCCATTGCTAGATTGCTTATTACTGTTCAATTGCATTGTTACCTTGAATCACATCATGGGTCTCTTGCGAGTACATTCAAAGTACTCATTGGCTTGCCACTGGTTATTTAATTGGCCAGGCATGGAGGAACAGGAATATGAAGATGAGTTCTTTGGAGACGAACATGCGAACTAGGACGCTATCCCAGTCAGAATGCCTGTAGGGTTAAGGCAGATGGCATGGGTTCTACCTATCATCGAAGACTTCCGCTATTTGAGTTATTTGCTATTCAGCCCGTGAGGCTTTATCTATGTAAGACTTGGCCATAATGGCCATAATTTGTGTAAGACAATATGTATGGATGTAAGACTCTTGTTATTCAGCTTCTGTGTGTTCAGTGAGCATTGATCTCTGGGATCACTGTACACGTGCACTCGGTGATCTCGACTTCTAAGTCGGGGTCCCCACAGTTAATTAGTAAACGTTCACCCGTTCGTTCGTTCTAACGAACGAGTTCGTTGTTTAGTCTCAGCTGACGAATGTCCGTTCGTTAAGCTGTTTTATTTTTCTTTTTCATAGTTTAGTTTCTGATCGATATCTCTGATCCGATCTTCGTTTTAGTTTATCTTTTCGCTCGTTTATCGGAATCAGGTGATTCAAACGCCTGGAGTTTCATCTCGAAATTCTCTTTCCGTTTAACCTAGTCACTCAAGTGTTTGCCTCTGCTAAATTTGGACTTAGGTCTAGATTGGTTCGGTAGTTGTTTCTCTTTCGTCGTTTGTCTTTCGTAGCTTTTCTTTTGCCGTTTCTTTTGCAAACCGGAGTTCTGAAGTTGAACTTTCTGGTTAGACCTCTTATTTGAGTTTTACCCATGCATTAGTTAAGTACTTATTGTGTGATCGTTTGTTTGCGATAGAGTACCCGGAGTGCGCCGCTTGCTACTTTGAATCTCTAGGTTTTGCGGATCATCAGCAAGGCAAGTAACACTTTGATCATACTTTCCAAATACCCAGTTTTCATTGCATTAGTCAAACCCTCACACATTGCATGAGTAGGAACTATTAACATGTGGGACTCGGAAGTAGATTGAGGTAGTACCTATTACCTGCATTTCATTCAAACCTTTGGGAGTTACTTCTACGTTTGCTGTTAGGCCATGCTATGCTCGTAGACGTGGATTGGGTGAGTGTATCCATGACAGATGTGAGTTGTTAATTAATGGTTCAACTTAAGGTGGCAACTTTAACACACATCTGGGTGGATTGAGGCACCTGGGTATTCCAGCGATTGCCTGTTTTTCTTTTGGACCGCCACCCAGGCTCAAAGGGATCATGAGATTATTCATACTAGAAACTTCCGTGTGCAGCCACATGCCAATATGGGCTCTGGCAAAGTTGAGTAAGTCATGGGAAACCTTTCCATGATGGGCTAGCAGATGTAGAGGGATTGTAGGTGTACCGGCCTATCTATCTGGTGATACGTCCAAAACGTATCTATAATTTCTGCTTGCTCCATGCCTCTTTTGTGTGATATTGCTATGATATTTATACAGTTCCATACACTTTTGATCATATTTGGACTAACCTATTAACTTAGTGCACCCCAGTGCTAGTTTTTGTTTTCTATTGTTTTTGTATTTCAGGTTTTCCCATCACGTAAACTGCCAAAAAAATCCGGGAAAATATATAAAAAATCAGCGTTTCGGAAGCTTCCATGCGGCCAAAGTAGGGCTGGAGGGGGGCCACCAGGCCTCCAGGCGGCCAGGGGGTGCCCCCCCCCCCCTAGGCCGCGCCGCCAGGGCGCCTGGGCCACCCAGGCCCCCTCTGACGCCCCCCTTTGGCATATATTTACACCGCGTCCCGAAACCCTCGAGGACGGAACCCTTTTCGCGATCTCATCTCTGTTCCGCCGCCGCCGCGCTTCCAAGATCGGGAGCACCAGGAGAACTCTTCCCGGCACCCTGCCGGAAGGGAGGATCACCACCGGGAGCCTCTCCACCACCATGGACGCCTCTCAGATGAGTTGTGAGTAGTCTCCCTTGGACCATGGGTCCATGACCAGTAGCTATGTGATGTTCTCCTCCCCTTTTTGTTCTTCACTAATTAGACCTCGTGAGCTGCCCTACATGATCGAGGCACATATGTAATCCTTATGCTGTTGCTACGTTGAGTTTGCTGGGATCCGATGGATTATGAGATTCTGTTCAGATTGTGTGTGAGTAATATATTTGATTTACCTCTTTTATATTTATGTTCTTGAGTAATTCTTGCATGTTCTCCGTTGCTGTTTATTGCTTTGGCCAAGTAGTAGGTAGTAACTCCAAGAGGGAACGTTATGCTTGATTGTGGGTTCATGCCCCTCGATGACTAGCTTGAGTGACAGAAACATGAGTCTAGGGGATGTGATGTTGCCACAAGGGGGAAAACAACGGTGCTTGTACTCGTGGGTGCAAGGATTGTTTACTTTACGCAAAGTTCTTTTAATGCAGTTGTCTGTTGCTTTGAGTTTACACTATGGGTGGGACTCGCAACTTAATACCAGCGGGATGTTCTGGATAGATATCTCAAGGTGGATGATTAGTAGTAGATGCAGATGGATTTCGGTCTACTTACCTTGGCGTACCGCCCATGCTTTTGAGCCTCAACCTTTCTTGCAGCATAGTTAGCATTGGTTTGCGCACATAATTTTGTCAATTGCCCAGCTGTAATTTGTTTACCTCACATAGCTGTTTTATCGTCTTTTGGGAGAGAGACATCACTAGTGAACGTCATGGGACCCCGGTCCATATTACCATCACTGATCACATTCGCTATTTACTTTCTGTTTTTACTACTAGTTGCAGTTATACCTATCACTATTATCTCTTGCGTTTGATCCTTTGTAAACGACAAGGCCGGAGGGATTGACAACCTCTCTGTACTCGTTGGGTGCAAAGTTATTTGTATCTGTGTGCAGGTCCAGTCAGCCGCTAAATATCTGGCGCCGTTAGTAGTTGACACCTTCTTGTTGAACCTTGGAGTCTCAGGGGAATTCGATCCTTGGTATCTTTGCCAAGGGAAAACTACCGCTACACTGCATCTCAAACCTTCCACTTGGGGTAACCAACGAGGGGCGAAAAGCCATCAAGCAAAGTTTTCTGGCGCCGTTGCCGAGGACTCCACTCTTCAAGATAGGGGAGTTGCACGCTATCTTTTACCTTTGCTTTTTAGTCTTGTTAGTATACCTTTCAGTTTTTGCTTTAGTATCCTTTATCAAAAATTACAAAAATAGTTATCTTGCTTGCTTGCTGCTATGGGTTCCACCGAGAACACCAAGTTGTGTGACTTCACTAGTCATAACAATGATGACTTTATCTGCACGCCTATCACCACACCTGCCACTTCAGCACCTTCTTATGAAATTAAACCTGCTTTACTGAACTTAGTTATGAAAGATCAATTCTCCGGTGCTTGAGATGATGCTGCTTTACACTTAAACAATTTTGTTGAACTCTGTGATATGCAAAAGTACCACGAAATAGATGGTAATATTGTTAAGCTTAAGCTTTTTCCTTTCTCCTTGAGAGGAGGAGCTAAATTTTGGTTTCAATCCTTGCCTAGAAATAGCATAGATTCTTGGGACAAGTGCAAGGATGCTTTTATTGGAAAATACTATCCACCTGCTAAAATTATCCAACTAAGAAGTAACATAATGAATTTTAAACAATTGGATAATGAACACGTTGCCCAAGCTTGGGAACGCATGAAGTCTCTTGTCAAGAACTGCCCTACTCATGGTTTGACTACTTGGATGGTTATCCAAACTTTTTATGCAGGCTTGAATTTTACCTCGCGGAACTTGTTAGATTCGGCCGCGGGAGGAACCTTTATGTCAACTACACTTGGTGCTGCCACGAAGCTTCTCGATGATATAATGACCAATTATTCCCAATGGCACAGCGAACGCGCTCCAACTGGTAGGAAGGTAAACTCTGTCGAGGAGATTTCCTCCCTAAATGAAAAAGTTGACTTGATCATGTCTCTACTTTCCAAGCAATCTTCTGTTGATCCTCATGATGTTCCTTTAAATTCTTTGATTGCTCAAGAACAAGTAGATGTGAACTTTATCTCTAGAAACAATTTTAATAATAATGCTTATAGGAGTAATTTTGGTAGCAATCCTAGACCGTTCCCCTCTAATTCCTATGGGAACAACAATGCTTATCCTAGCACCAAGAACTCCACTTCTGAACTAGAGAGTATGCTTAAAGATTTCATCACTACCCAAAAAGCCTTTAATAAGAGTGTAGAAGAAAAACTAAACAAACTAGATAATCTCTCTTCGAAGGTAGACAATTTAGCCCATGAGGTAGAGTTGCTTAAAATTAGAACTTCTCCTCTTGAGGAGAGGGAGGTCACTCCTATGAATGCTATTCAAGTGCAAATTAATGAAAACATTAGGATGTTGGCTAAACTTAAAGAGAGATGGGCTAGAGAAAGGGAGGAAGAAGATAGAATTAAGAACCTTCCTACCCACCACACTGTTGCTACTATCCAAGTTGTTCAGGATATCCAAACTCTTAGCACCCAATGCACTCCTGGTCCCATTGGACCTATTAATGGTGATGCTATGACCATAGAAATTACCAAACAAGTGAGCTTAAAGGACACCACTACCACTTTACTTGATAGTAGTGACCTTGATTTTGATAATTGCACCCTTACTGAAGTTATTGATTTCCTTCACAAGATGTCTAGAGATCCCCGCACTAGCACGCTTAACCTTGCCTTCACGGAGCATATCACTAATGCTCTCATCAAAGCTACGGAGGAGAAACTTAGGGTAGAAGCCTCCATACCTAGAAAGCTAGAAGATGGTTGGGATCCTATGATTAAAATTAAGTTGAATAACTTCTCTTGCTATGCATTATGTGATGTTGGAGCTAGTACCTCTGTTATGCCCAAAAGAATATATGATATGCTTAAATTGAAACCTTTTGATTCTTGTTCTTTTGGTGTTCGTCTTGTTGATTCTTCCATAAAGAAACCCTTGGAGAGGATCGACGATGTTCTTATCATTGTCAATGACAATTACGTTCCCGTTGATTTTACTATTATGGATATTGAATGTGAACCTTCTTGTCCAATTATTTTGGGACGTCCTTTTCTTCGCACCGTTGGTGCCATCATTGACATGAAAGAGGGGAATATAAAATTCCAATTTCCTTTCAAGAAAGGGATGGAACACTTCCCTAGAAAGAATATTAAGTTACCTTTTGAGTCCGTTATACGGGCTAGCTATTCTTTTACTCTTGAGAAGACTTGATCTCTTTGCATTATGCCTAGCTTAAAGGCATAAAAGAAAGCGCTTTTGGGAGGCAGCCCACAATGAATAAAATTTTATTTTGCTTTTGTTGTGTCTTGATGTTGTTACTACAGTAGCATCATCATTGTATCTTTACTTTTCAGCTTTGTGCCAAGTGTAGCCTCTGATTGCAAGAAAGTTCAGAAGTTGTGACGTGCTGTCCAGGAAACAGATTATGTCCTTGGACAGAAAAAATCGTATAAAATCACCAGATCATCTTTTTGGTCTGAATTGTTTCGACAGCGTGCTCTATACAATTGTCTTTCGGGCGTCTGTTCTGAGTTTTTTGATTAGAGTTGCAGAAGTGCCCCGAAAAAATCATTTACTACCTGCTCGTCTGTTTTTCACAGATTCTGTCATGTTTTGCCTTTCCTTCGTTTTGCAAACCTTGAGCTTGCTTTTTCTTTGAAAAACCTTTTGGCAATCTTGAGAAACAGTAGACCTTCAAGATTATCCTTATTTCCAGCAAGGAACAATTATTTTACTATGGGTACTAACCTCGCTAATCAGATTATGATGAGTTATGTATGAAGGGAGTTTTCAAGTGTGCGAGGGAAGATGATAAAAAGATTCAGGAGTGTCAAACGCTCAAGCTTGGGGATGCCCCCATACACCCCCAAGAAATATTCAAGAAGACTCAAGCGTCTAAGCTTGGGGATGCCCTCGTGCATCCCCTTCTCCATCAACATTATCAGTTCGTCTTTCGTTCCACTATATTTTTATCACTTCATCTGTTATGTGCTATGCTTGGAGCGTCTTGCTTTTAGTTTCCTTTTTAGTTTTCTTTAGCTTTGATTGCTTTTCATAACGAGTTGGAACTCAGCCTTCTTTGTGTGGGAGAGAAACACGCTCCACTTCAACCTAGAACATAACATAGAATTTTCATGTCTATCCTTGCTGTGTATGTTCTTGTCTTTCAATAGCTACTGTCATGCTTAGCTCTTAGTTTTCATGCTTATCTTTTTAAAGAGCTTTTGTTTAGTTGGTCGCTGGAACTCTCTTTAGTTATCATGCTTATCTTGTTAAGAGAGTTGGCTTCTGTTGCATTGGTTTATATGTCTATAATAAGAATGCTATGTGCATAATGGTGCTTAGTAGTTCATGTTTTCTTATGGTTAGTCTCAAATAGCTGGGGGGTTCTCAATGTGTTATTGGAGTACCAACATGATTTGTTTGCCTATGATGTGGTATGGTTTAGTGATATCTTCCTTCAAGAATTTATGTTGATTGACTTGGCGTATGCTCACGCATATTTAAGACTGTAAAGAAAGTCTATCAAGCCTTGATGATCTTTAATTTCTGAGTAGCGATATAACTTCCATGCCTGATTCAATGTTGCTTTGTCGCTCTGCATGATTATGACCGTCATTGCTCTTTTAGTTGGTCGCTCCCAGTCTTTTGCTAACCTTCGCCTGTACTAAGCGGACTGACTGCTTGTGCATCCAAATCCTTTAAACCAGTTATGCCATATGAGTCCACCATACCTTCCTATACATGGTATTTACCTGCCATTCCTAACGAAGACTTTCATGTACCATCTCGAAATTCAAAAAAAAAAGCATTCCTCTTTTGTGCCTCTGTTTTAGTTCATGAGGAAGTAGTAGTTAATTCATGATCTTTTTAAGTTGGACAAGCTTCACCCCGGGATTGCATGTCTAATGTGCAAACCCATAATACGAGAAGGAACTGGCATAGAGTGCGCCCGGCTCATTAAAAAATTATACAACAAACAAACCCTCCTTCACGCTTTGTTCATGAGAAATCAGAAAACTTTGGCAGTGATAAACAAAGGAGATTAAGAGGATGTGATCGTCCTCATTCGGGAGCCGTTCCTCGAAACTTGTCCAGCTCAAGAAGTGATTGAGTTATCTGCTAGCATTCATTGACGAAACATGCATATCCAAAAAAATAATTATTACCTCTATTTTTAAAACCAAGAGCTCTGGTACATGCTTAGTTTTTGTTTCTGACTACGGGTTTTCAACCTTGCCAACAAAAGCCACGGTTCGAGAGTCTCCACCTTCTTTAAAGCACCAACTATTGAGAGCATGATTGTCATTCTGAGTGTAATGTGCATTGTCCCAAAGTAGCATTGTCTTTTGCATGATTATGATATCGTTTATTCTGAAATCATTGTATCTAGTCGTCACTTAAACCTTGGAGGTGCCCCTGCATTTATGTTTTGCTTCACTAAAGGGGGCAAGCGAGATACCACTTTATCATATTTGCACACCATGCTCATTGCAAATCTATTGAGTATTTCAGTATCATATTGTAAAACTTTCAGTTCTTTGTGATTTTCTCATGAGGCAACTTAATTACTACAGATTCATTATCTCATTAAGCTTTCGTCATGTGACTGTGAAAAGTCCTTATATGGTTAATAGCATGTCACCACAGAAATTATTCTTGTTATCATTTACCTACTCGAGGACGAGCAGGAATTAAGCTTGGGGATGTTGATACGTCCAAAACGTATCTATAATTTCTGCTTGCTCCATGCCTCTTTTGTGTGATATTGCTATGATATTTATACAGTTCCATACACTTTTGATCATATTTGGACTAACCTATTAACTTAGTGCACCCCAGTGCCAGTTTCTGTTTTCTGCTGTTTTTGTATTTCAGGTTTTCCCATCACGTAAACTGCCAGAAAAATTCCGGGAAAAATATATAAAAAATCAGCGTTCCGGAAGCTTCCATGCGGCCAAAGTAGGGCTGGAGGGGGGCCACCAGGCCTCCAGGCGGCCAGGGGGCGCCCCCCCCTAGGCCGCGCCGCCAGGGCCCCCCAGGCCCCCTCTGACGCCCCCCTTCGGCATATATTTACACCGCGTCCCGAAACCCTCGAGGACGGAACCCTTTTTCGCGATCTCATCTCTGTTCCGCCGCCGCCGCGCTTCCAAGATCGGGAGCACCAGGAGAACTCTTCCCGGCACCCTGCCGGAGGGGAGGATCACCACCGGGAGCCTCTCCACCACCATGGACGCCTCCCGGATGAGTTGTGAGTAGTCTCCCTTGGACCATGGGTCCATGACCAGTAGCTATGTGATGTTCTCCTCCCCTTTTTGTTCTTCACTAATTAGACCTCGTGAGCTGCCCTACATGATCGAGGCACATATGTAATCCTTATGCTGTTGCTATGTTGAGTTTGCTGGGATCCGATGGATTATGAGATTATGTTCAGATTGTGTGTGAGTAATATATTTGATTTACCTCTTTTATATTTATGTTCTTGAGTAATTCTTGCATGTTCTCCGTTGTTGTTTATTGCTTTGGCCAAGTAGTAGGTAGTAACTCCAAGAGGGAACGTTATGCTTGATTGTGGGTTCATGCCCCTCGATGACTAGCTTGAGTGACAGAAACATGAGTCTAGGGGATGTGTTGTTGCCACAAGGGGGAAAACAACGGTGCTTGTACTCGCGGGTGCAAGGATTGTTTACTTTATGCAAAGTTCTTTTAATGCAGTTGTCTGTTGCTTTGAGTTTACACTATGGGTGGGACTCGCAACTTAATACCAGCGAGATGTTCTGGATAGATATCTCAAGGTGGATGATTAGTAGTAGATGCAGATGGATTTCGGTCTACTTACCTTGGCGTACCGCCCATGCTTTTGAGCCTCAACCTTTCTTGCAGCATAGTTAGCATTGGTTTGCGCACATAATTCTGTCAATTGCCCAGCTGCAATTTGTTTACCTCACATAGCTGTTTTATCGTCTTTTGGGAGAGAGACATCACTAGTGAACGTCATGGGACCCCGGTCCATATTACCATCACTGATCACATCCGCTATTTACTTTCTGTTTTTACTACTAGTTGCAGTTATACCTATCACTATTATCTCTTGCGTTTGATACTTTGTAAACGACAAGGCCGTAGGGATTGACAACCTCTCTGTACTCGTTGGGAGCAAAGTTATTTGTATCTGTGTGCAGGTCCAGTCAGCCGCTAAATATCTGGCGCCGTTAGTAGTTGACACCTTCTTGTTGAACCTTGGAGTCTCAGGGGAATTCGATCCTTGGTATCTTTGCCAAGGGAAAACTACCGCTACACTGCATCTCAAACCTTCCACTTGGGGTAACCAACGAGGGGCGAGAAGCCATCATCTGGTTAAGGGGACCTCTTCGGAAAGACTGTGTCTCGGTCATCCGTTTCTCAAACACCATGCAGTGCGAGAAACCAAACGGAGGCGATCGAGTCTTGTGGGGAAAAGTGCACAAACCTCTGCAGAGTGTACAAACTGATCATGATTAGCCGTGTCCCCGGTTATGGACGTCTTGAGTATCTAGTACATGGATATCATGTGAATCTCATCATGTTACTTTAATTAATATTGTTGGGTTTAATGATGATTTTTAATTGGGGTTGAGAGGATGTCTATCTTCTCAACGATGTTTCAACTACCATGATAGTTAATTAAAATATATTCCTTTGTAGTAGGGAAAAATTGGCTTTACGCAAAAACTGTAACCATAGAGCTTTCCACCAGCCATATTGCATATAGTATAGCTTTACTCTTGTTGCTCTCTTTGTGTTACTTTGCCAGCATATTCCATGTGCTGACCCATTTTCGGGCTGCAACGTTCATGTTGCAGACTTTTCAGACGACGAGTAAGGTGCATTATAGGTCGTGGTTCTATACTCAGTGATGCCGTTGGAGTTGATGGACTCACTTATCTTCCAAGTCTTCCGCTGTTATCGTGTTAGATGGCCTTACGCCATTTTTATTGTAATAAGTTCATCGTTGGAACTATCGATGTAATAAGTGTTGATTGCTACTCTGTTATAAATCCTTCAAGTACTGTGCGTGTCAGCATTACTGATCCAGGGATGACACTGATGCACAGAGATCAGACTGTTTGAGGTCTGGTCGCTACAAGGGATGAGAAGGTCAAGGCGTAATATGCCGCCCTTCGAGCACGTGAAGGGACGGAAACCATTGAGGATGGCGAGGAAGAGAAGCCGCGTCGAAAGGGGAATACCAAATCCAAGAAAGAGGACAAGCGCGATGCGACGTTGATCGCCTTGCATGCCACTTTGGAAGGCATGATGACCAAGAAGGACACCGGGGATGAGAAGCGTTGCCAAGATAAGGAAGAGCAGATGAAGGCCTTCATGGAGATCCAAAGGATGAGGCTTGATCTAGATGTGGAGAAGCAAGTGAAGATGCTTGAGATGGAGGCGGAGAAGCAAAGGAAGATGTTCGAGATCGAGGCCACCAATGCCAAGACCAAGGCAAAAGAAGTGGTGCTCGCTTGCATGACGACGGGGATGGAGATCATGAAGGTGGACTTGAGCAATGTATCTCGAGGAAGAGGCCTTGGTCCGAGAAGATGCAGACCGACATGCTCAAATGATCTATGGTAGAGAGCGTCATCCTTTTTTGTATGCCGGCAAGTGTGTTGGCATGACCACGGCCGAGATGGCGTGGTCGAACTCCCCCCCCCCTTTTTATGCACTGGCATGTGTGTCGGCCGCTGGCAAGTGAACCAGCATGAACGGTGTGGTGTTTTTTGGAGGCTAGCATGTATGTCGGCCGCTGACATGGCGCCAACATGAACTCTAACCGTTGTCATGATCTATGCCTGCGGGCCTTTTTAACACTTTGTGCGGACGAGAATTGGGTCGACGCGTTGGGAGCATGGCCGACCCAAAAGTAGAAGGGGGCGGACGAGCCGATCGAAACTGACAAAAAGCGTACAAAGGGCACGCCCGTTTGGGTCGACGCGTTGGAGTTGCTCTAAGGACTTTTTCAATACAAAGGTGCTTAGATGTGGTGCTAAGTGCATTAAATGGCTTGGCAACTCAAGTCCCCGATGCATATGTGCTTAACTTGTTTGTAGCTCACTTTATTTAATGATTTAACACCTCAACTCTTTCATGTAGGAGTATTGGTTGGGAGTAACTTCAGCAGTAACATCAAATCAAACTCAACAAATTTGCCTATGTGGAAATGACTTAATGAGGAGATAGATAGTTTGAGTAACTTAGCTAGTTACTCATACTATGAGTAACATCACACATACCAATACAATATGAGTCTATAACATAGTAAATGAAGATTTACACGACACTACACTTATGTTACTACCACTGTGAGAAAGTTTTGCTTATGTGGCAAATAGTTAATGATAAGTGGTAACATAATATGTTACTATAACATAGCCAATTCCAAGGCAAGATGAGTCTACAAGTTATTAAATGTAGCCACCTATGACAGTACTACTATGTTACTTTGCACTATGAAGGTAGTAACTTAGACTAGTGGCATATGCATGACACTAGTATAAGTTACTCCCCACTATGACCAGCCTGAAGGTAGTAACATAGTCTAGAGATATGGGTATGTTAATACAGTGTATGCTACTCTTCATTGTGGCTAGTCTTGACTTACTTCATTTAATTGTTTTGTCTAGGTTAGCGTGCTTGACTTTGGTTCTTCGTGGATCACTAAAATGGTCTCTCTCCTTCTTTTCCTTTTCTTCGAGAGTGCGCAAATTGCGTACCATATTTTTATAGAAGAGAGCAATCAATTTACAAGGGGTCAAACAAGTTACGAACAACCCGAGACCGAATTCACTCACCCCAACAGTCCAACTAATTTACCTAAGCCTACTCTCTCACAAAATAGTGTAGACCTCCTGCCACCTTAAGAGCAAGCTTCCAATCCTTGACTTCGTCAAGAATTTCAAAGACAAGTGTTTGCGCTTCCATCTACTACTCTGCTCTATCAAGAACACGAGCATTTCTTTGCTTCCACAATGATCACACCGTGTAAATGACAAAGGTATCGAAACCTCGCCTCTCTGCCTTGCTGAATTGATGTCTGTGTAGCATCCACCATCCCAAGAAAGTGTCTGAAGCCGATGGTCTCTGAGTAGGTAACTTAAGGGAATCAAGGCACTGATGCCAAGTCTCTTGAGTGTAGACACATTGTACAAGGATATGGTCAACACTGTCTTCCTCTTACAAACACGTGAAGCACACTGACGCCGTGTCTTGTAACCCATGCCAGGCGCGATGGTCGGTGGTCCATAGGCGATATTGTGCAGCAGGCCAAGTGAAGATCTTACACTTGAGGGGTGCCCAACTTCATCCAGATGGCAACGGCGAATGCACAAACAGGGGGCTGTTGACAGAGCTTAGGTGGATTTGGTCGAGTAGTTACCAGAGGTAGAGCACGGCCATGAGAAAGTGTCCGACCTGTCTTGGTCTCTAAGAACCAAAGCGATGGTCTACTGCAGATGCATAAGCTGGAGTAAGGCTGTAACGCCCCGGACACACCCGCCGGTGCTCGTTACTCCTGGCGGGATCTAGACTGGCCTCACATATCAATACTAGTCTTTTCTGCGCACTTTGTCCTCACCCGTGCGCACCCGGGAGCAACTTTCCGGTCGGTCACCCATCCTGAAACTACTCCAAGCTAAGCACGCTTAAATTTTGGAGTTCTATCCGAATGGGCTCCTAGAAAAGAAGGAATTCCTTATTGATATGAGTAGTCTATCATCCCTAATAAGCCAAGCCATCACATACACCCTCACTCAGAGGAACCGACGTCCTCGTCGGGCCACAAGAACGTTCCCTCTTGGCACAACCGTCTGTGCTTCCAGGACAGCACATGTGCCATGCCGTGTGCCACGACGGGTCACAAACGTCATGCACAACATGACTGCAAACTGTCCGCAAACATCCGTGTAACCGCGAGGGTCGGCTCTGATACCAACTTGTAACGCCCCGGACACACCCGCCGGTGCTCGTTACTCCTGGCGAGATCTAGACTGGCCTCACATATCAATACTAGTCTTTTCTGCGCACTTTGTCCTCACTCGTGCGCACCCGGGAGCACCTTCCCGGTCGGTCACCCATCCTGAAACTACTCCAAGCTAAGCACGCTTAAATTTTGGAGTTCTATCCGAATGGGCTCCCAGAAAAGAAGGAATTCCTTATTGATATGAGTAGTCTATCATCCCTAATAAGCCAAGCCATCACAAAGGCCATGAACGAGGGAGAGGTTTTGATATCTGAAACCCACAGTCATCTGTGAAGGTGTAATGCCCCGGATGTAATACTTTCCCTTTTGGGTATATAATATATCTCCGGCTTCATCTATTTCCATTCCGGGTTCTTTGTCTTTTGGGTTTTCGTCGTTTTGTTGTGTGAGTGTGTGGCATTCATTCATATCATGTAGACATGTGCATTGCATTTGTGTTGTCGGTTGCATCCGGTTCCGCGTGTTTCTTCCTGTTGTCCGTTTCGCGTTCCGGAGCTCCCTCACGTGTCCGTGACGTCCCGTAGGCCTACTTTGTTGTTCGGGCGTTTAACGTTACCGGTGTGCCGCGAGGTTGTTGTGTGTGTTGTCGTTTTGTTGTGTGCAACCCGCCTCTCAAATCTCGTCTCATTTGGACTCCGTTGACTTTTCCATCTGTTGTTCGTGTGGGTCCAAAGTGCCTTCACTTCGTGTCCCAGAAACACCCCTACTGCAGTCTTTTATCTCCTCCTAGGCCTTTTAAATCTATCCCCGCGATCGGATCCGTCAGATCGCGATCGGAGGGCTCCTAGCGCCCCTAATTCCCCCCTAACCCTAAAATCCTGCTTTATATAGACCCCTAGTCTATATTTTGGGCATCCCTATCCTCTAGATCCATCCCCCTCCTCTCCACTTGGAAAAAATCAGTCATTTCCCGAAGAGATCAGCCGCCGCCGCAGTTTCTGGCCTCTCCCTTCGATCTGACCAGCAGGTCAACGCCTCCGCCGGCCTTCCCGCTCGGCCGCGCCAGGTCATCCCTCCGCGCTGGATCCCGAACCGGGGACCGCTTCGCTGGGCTCTCCCCCCCGAAGCCGTTCGCCAGGGCCCGGGGGACCAGTTCCCCGTCGCTGGGAGGCCTCATCGCCCCGCCTGGGCTGAACGGGAGGCCCAGCCGCCGAACCCGCGCCGGCCCCGACTCCCGCGTCGCCAGCCGGGCGACCGCCAGATCTCCTCCTTCGCCGCGCCCGGATCGCCACGGGCCAGGCCGGTCGCCACCTCCCGCCGCCTCCAGCGCGCCAGCTTCCGCGCCACCGGGCCGGCCCACTACGCCGACCTCCCTCCGCGCTCCAGCGCCGGATGCTGGGCCGCCTTCTTCACCGCGGAGCCGCCGGCCCACTCGCCCTCCAGGCTGCCCGGCCTCCACCTCGGGCCGAAGCCCAGCCGCCGCCTCCGTCCAGCCGGGCCGGATCTAGTCCGTGGCCCGTTTCCACACCAGATCCATTTTGAGGTTGTTTCCCCATCACTAAGTCCCTGTTCTGTTGATCTGAAATGCAATGTTTGAACTGCTCTAACTTTTTGCCTGTTGCTCCGTTTCGCGCGTGTAGCATGTCCAGACGTTCGTGGAGACTTGCTCTACGTTTTATCTGTTGTTGTCATGCATGTTAGAGATCATCTAGGTGCTTGTTTTGCTGTTGCAAGAGTGCATCATGGTATAAACTGCTGCTATGTGTTATTTTTATGCCACCTTTGCCATGTGATATCTTTTAGCTCGTTTGTCCGAATGATGCAAATGACATGTCCACGTGTTCGTCTTGCCACGAACTACGTGTTGCTTGTGATAGGTTGCATGATAGATTTATTATTGCCTTGTTATCATCGTTGCAAAGTGCCATGTGGCTGTGATGTTGTTTCACTTGTTATGAAATGCCATCTTGTTGAGCTCGTTGCAATCGTTGTGTTCACCTCTATGAAGCATGCTTGTGTGTTTCGGGATCACCTTCATGTGTAATTTGATGAGGTGATTACCCTTTGCCATGTTTAGTTTCGAGGTGACTTAAACATGCTCTTTTATATGCCATGATGATATTGCTGTTTTAGGACTTAGTGATTTTTCACTAAGTCTGAAATCTGTAACGTTCCGATGCCATGTTCGTGTGATGTTCTAGGACAAAGCATGATAGTTTTGGAGTGGTTTTTGATTGTTCCTTGTAGTATATATTGTTGTCTTTCCATTCATGTCCTCACATGTCTATTTATGTGGCTGTAGCATGTTTATCTTTTGCTCCAAAGTTTCAATAAAATTCTGCTGCCAGAATTTTATTGTCAAGTTCAATATGTCCAAGATCATTGCTATTGATCCGTGACTCCGTTGGGGGTGAACTTTGGACTTAGTTGCTGTACTATATGTCTAGTTTGTGTTCATGTCCTTTACCATGTTATTTGAATGCTGTAGCTCAATTATTTTGAGCTCTGAAGTTGCTATGTTGCTGTAATTTTCAGCTTTCGCTCAAATCTTGTTTCGGGCATAACTTTTAGCCCGTAACTCCGATTTCAGCGAATCTTATATCAAACTTGATTGATTTTCTGTGTAGATTAATAATATCAGATTGTTATCATGTTTTGAGGTGTTTTGCTTGAGTGATATTTTCCGTGCTCCGTGTGCATCCTTAGTGCATCCATCATGCATTCATGTTTTTCGAATGTGCATTGCATCTTGTTGATTTGTGCTTGGTGTGATTATTGTGTTTAGAGCCGGAAGCTGAGACCGAGTACGAGGTTGAGCACGAGGTTACCAACGAGGTTGAGCACGAGGACCCTTCTTACGATCCGAACGACTTCTCTTCAGGCAAGATGACCGAACCCCGATAACATTACTATCTTTGCCTATTGCTAGTAGTCTCGATCTATAGTTTTGCCTCGATGCCCATGATCTTCTTGTCAGCCTCCTACTTGTAACCAATTGCCATGTTTAACCAACCTACCTATGCAAACCGTTGCTTGGCTAAGTACGCTTCGCTCAGCCCTTCTTATAGCATTGCTAGTTGCAGGTGAAGATCGAAGATGCTTGTTTCATGTTGAAGTTTGGTTGGGTTATATCACACTATATAAATGCTTAAAATGAAATCATCTATATATTGGCAAGGGTGGAAGGCTAAGCCTTTTGCTTGGTGATTTGTACCACTCATGCCGTTAGGAACCGTATAAGCCGGTATTATGTTCCTTGATTATGCGTTCCTAACACGGTTGGGGTGTATGGGACCCCCTCGATAAACCGCTAAGTGCTAAGTCTTTTCCAGCAAGTCCCAACATTGGTACTATTTGCCTAATAACAAACTAAACTTGCATAGGGAGTAATTAACCCTCTTTCTTAATCAACAACCCCGGGCCAGTGCTCCACATGAGTGTTGGTCCGAAACAAGCAGACTGCGGGGCCACCTCAAGGAAACTCGAGGTTTGGTAAAAACCTGTAGGATGACTCATCCGGTCGTGTCCTGAGACTTAGATACGCGCGGCTACTATCAGGGTGTCGACACGCCGGGAGGATTTGCTGGATTAGCCTTACCTTAGCTCGGTATATCTTGAGCACGGGATTCCGAGGATACTCGGGTCTTCCCACTTTGGAGTTGCGACTCCGCGGACCGTGGGCTTGTAATGGGTCAAGTTGGAACACCCCTGCAGGGTTTGAACTTTCGAAAGTCATGCCCGCGGTTATGTGGCAGATGGGAGCTTGTTAATTCCGGTTGTAGATAACTTGACACAATGTTTCTAATACACTACCAGCGTGTGTTCCGTAACTGTCAATTTCCGAATAGGGATTCGGGAGTTGAACACGGAGGGGTTATGATTGTGGAGCTTGTAGCTAGGATCACTTCGTGATCACTTCTCGCCGAGGCCTTCTCTTTTCGCTCTCACTCACGTAAGCTAGTTGCTAGTTGCTGCTGCAAACACTTATTCTTTTCTTCAGCCTTACCCCTTTTCCCAAAGGCTTTGATAGTCTTGTTACCCGGAGACGGGATTGCTGAGTCCTCTGTGGCTCACAGTTACTTCACACACCAGATGCAGGTCCAGCTGTGAGCTATCCAGGTGATGGCACCGAGCTAGATTGGGAGTACGACGAGGAGCGTAGTCGGTACTATGTGCGATACCCGGATGATCAGTAGTGGAGACTCTTACTAGGATTCGTTCCGCCTGTGGTTGATTTATCTAAGTTTGGTATCTTGCTTTTGGATTTTGCCCTTAGAGGGTTGTGATGTTCTTAATGTATGATGATTGAGACTTGTACTGTAATTCTGTGACGTGGCGAGTGTAAGCCAACTATTTTTCTGTTTACTATCCCCTCTTTTACATGAGTTGTGCAAAGATTACCGAACTTGAGATCATTCTAGGATGGATTTATGCCTTTAAGTCGTGCCTCGACACGTAGGAGGTATAACTCCATCCTGGGCATTACAAGTTGGTATTCAGAGCCTTCTCCGACCTAGGAGCCCCCACTGTTTGATCGAATCGTTGACGGTCGAGTCTAGGCACACACTAAAAACTTTTTGAGTCCTATATTATATCGGAGAGTAGGATTTCTTTGCTTCTTATCCCCTTTCTCTCTGGTGAGGACTCCTGACGTCTACTCTTGTCTCTCCTATCTTCAAAATTGCACAAATTTTTTTTTAGGAATCCCGCGAGTATTCTGGGATTGTTTCGATGTTCTTGTGACAAGGATATTGTTCTCGATGCCTCCTGCTACCGAGGAGTTGAGCTTTGGGGTATCATTGTAACAAGCATATCGCGGCAGTACTAAATACTTAAGACGGCCGACATCGAAAATCTCCCCTATACGGCCAGTGGCAAGATAACCCCGACATCACCCAGTACTGGGGAGGTAGTTCGGGAGTATTGCCATAGCTTGTTATAGTGGATGCTTTTCGAAGGTCCGAGGTACACAGTTTCCGAGAAAGACTGGTTATGTGTTGAAGGATGGATACACCTGGATGTAGGTTAGAGTTGATTGCGCGGTGCTTCCCGTGTATCCCCAACACCTGATTGCATAACTGGAATCTTTCGGAAATCTATAGGTGGTTTTTATCCAGTAGATCTTAGGCATTCTTCCAACGAATGCAGGTTAGTGAGTTCGGGGTTCGACATTGAGTGAAGGGGTTATATGACCGATGTTACTATCAGGAGTTGCATCTTAAAGGGTCCTTGGCTATGCTGATCCGGGGATTGCAAAACCTTTTCGTAACGCGTTCATATGCTTTCAGCACAAAGATGTTAGAACGAAACTCCTCTCTTGTGTTTGTTCCATCCGTACCTTGTTGTTTTCTTATTTTATCCTTTTGATCCCTATGTGGCTTCTCGTGAAGACTGATGTTATCATTTAACTGAGAATTTCATCCGTTCCTCTTGTTCGGATGATTTCATTCGTTCTTATTGTTCGAATGATTATTGTGAAGACTTGTTGCAATTCATTCCATTGATTCAGCTTATTCCTTTTGTCAATCAATTGCTGATTCGTGGTCATCTCTTACAGGATGGCTCCGAAAAGGGTTCCCAACGCTAACCCAGAGGGTGAAGAGGTTCCAGAACGTCCTCCTTCCCCTCCTCCTCCGCCTGAGGCTTGGAGAGCAATTATGCAGACTACTGCCCAGAACACTCAGCTGATGATGCAGATGATGCAGATGATGCAAGCTAATCAAGCTAATCAGGGTGTTCCAGGGAATCAAGGCAACTTCTTCCAGCAGCACCATGCTACTCTCAACCAGTTCCTGGCTAACAATCCTAAAGCTTTCAGTTACTGTGTCGACCCTCTTGATGCTGAGGATTGGTTGACCGACATAAAGAAGCATTTTGAGTGCAGTAACGCGAAGGAAGATGACTATGTGAAGTTTGCAGCCTTCCAACTGAAAGATCAAGCAGCTGACTGGTGGCAGCAGTACAAAGACTCCAGGCCGGGTCAAGTGATCTCTTGGGAGAATTTCTGCAAGGATTTCCGCTCGCACCACATTCCTACAAGTGTCATCGAGGGTATGCGTGAGCAATTCCGCAACCTGAAGCAGGGCTCCATGACAGTCTATCAGTATAATGTCAAGTTCCGAAACCTCGCTCGCTATGCTAAGCAAGACATTCCTAATGCCAAGAGTAAAATCTATCAGTTCCGTGGAGGTCTCAAAGATGAACTTCAGCTTGCTCTCACTTTGTTCGAGCCCGATGAATTCGACAAGTTCTATAACATGGCTTTGAAACAAGAAGCAGCTCAGCTTAAGATGGAGGCTTCTAAGAAGAGAATTCAAGATGCTGTTCACTCTTCCTCATCGTCTCAGATGGTCTCGAAGCATCAGAAATTCTGGCTTCCTCCTCCTCTAGTGATTCGAGCTCCATACAACAACTCCAACAACAAGAACTCTAGTGGTTGTGGATTCTCCCACCCACCCAACCCGAGCAACCAGTCGAAGAAGCAGTTTCAGTCTCAAGGCTCCAAGTCAAGTGGCTCTCATTTCCATCCTCTCTCAGAAGTGACTTGCAACAAATGCACTCAGAAAGGTCACTATGCCAACAGATGTCCGAATCCGAAGCGTCTTCCTCCTCCTCCACCTGTGAGTTCAGCTATTGTCAGGCATGATCCAAAGGCAGCAAGGGTCAATCTGATGAATGCAGCGCAAGCGGAAAATTCTTCTGATGTCATTCTGGGTAACCTTCCAGTTAACTCTTTTCCTGCTAAAGTGTTATTTGATTCGGGTGCTTCATGCTCTTTCATGTCTCAACCATTTGCATCCAAGTATAATGTTGACATCCAAAGTCTGCCTCAGAGGTTGCAAGTAATTTCTCCGGGCAAGTGCATGTCTTCCAACATATTTGCTCCGAATGTTTCTATTCGCATGGGTGATTATCGCTTTCTGGCTAAACCGGTGATTCTTGGTAATTCTGACATCGACCTCATCCTCGGAATGGATTGGCTTTCTCAGCATGATGCTCACATTGATTGTGCTCAAAAGGAAGTCAAGTTGACTCATTCTGATGATGATGTGATTATCTTCGCCTCCAGGGATAACACTATCCGGCTTTTCTCTCTTAATGATAAGGGCGAAATTAATGCCATAAATCAAATTCCGGTGGTGAACGAATATCAAGACGTCTTTCCTGAAGAACTTCCTGGCATGCCTCCACACCGTCAGGTGGAGTTTGTCATTGAACTCGAGCCGGGTACTGAGCCTGCATGCCGGCGTCCGTACAAGCTCTCTCCGGATGAATTGAAGGAATTGAAGAAGCAGCTTGATAAGCAGGAGAGTATGGGTCTCATCAGACCTAGTACATCTCCGTGGGGCTGTGGTGTCTTATTTGTCAAGAAGAAAGATGGCACGGAGCGTCTCTGTGTTGACTACCGGCCATTGAACAAGAAGACGATTAAGAACAAGTATCCGCTCCCCAACATCAACGAACTCTTTGAGCAACTCAAAGGAGCTAAAGTGTTCTCTAAGCTTGACCTCCGAATGGGCTATCATCAAATTCGCATTCGCGAGGAAGACATTCCCAAGACGGCCTTCAGAACGAGCTATGGTTCATACGAGTATACCGTCATGTCCTTCGGTCTCGCCAATGCTCCTCCTACCTTTTCAAGGATGATGCATTACATCTTCAACCCCTATACTGGCGAGTTTGTGCTTGTGTATCTGGATGATATTCTGGTGTTTTCTAAGAATGAAGAAGATCACAAAAAGCACTTACGTCTGGTTCTTGATCGACTCCGAGAGCATAAATTCTATGCCAAGTTCTCCAAGTGCGAGTTTTGGCTCGATAAGGTTTTGTACCTGGGCCACATCATCTCAGCTGACGGTATTGCGGTTAATCCCGAGAAAGTTGAAGCAATTGTCAACTGGGAAGCTCCTCAGAACGTCAAGCAGCTTCGCAGTTTTCTGGGTCTTGCCAGCTATTGCAGAAGATTTGTTGAGAACTTCTCCAAGATTGCCAAGCCTCTTTCCAACCTGCTTCAGAAGAATGTCAAATACTTTTGGTCTCCCGAATGTGAAGTGGCATTCAAAACCCTCAAAGAGAAGCTTGTTTCTGCTCCAGTTCTGACTCCTCCGGATGAATCCAAGCCCTATGAAGTATTCTGTGATGCTTCTCTTCAAGGTCTTGGTGGTGTGCTTATGCAAGATAAGAGAATTGTGGCATACACTTCTCGTCAGCTTAAGCCAAGTGAGAAGAACTATCCCACACATGATCTCAAGCTAGCAGCTGTGGTACATGCTTTGATTACGTGGAGACATCTGTTGTTGGGCAGAAAGGTCGACATCTTCACTGATCACAAGAGCTTGAAGTACATCTTCACACAGCCGCATCTGAACCTCCGTCAGACTCGTTGGGTTGAAATGATCCAAGAGTACAATCCCAGCATTGAATACACTCCTGGCAAGGCGAATGTGATTGCAGATGCTTTGAGCAGAAAGGCATATTGCAACAGCCTTCTTATCAAGCCATACCAGCCTGAGCTTTGTGAAGCATTCAGGAAACTCAACCTTCAAGTTGTTCCGCAGGGTTTTCTTGCAAATCTCCAAATTGCTCCTACCTTGGAAGATCAAGTCCGTGAGGCCCAGCTCAGTGATACCATGGTGAAGAAGGTGAAACATGGGATTGCAAAGGGCACTCCAAAATACAGGTGCTTCCGTGTTGATGAGAGAGATACCTTGTTCTTCGAGGACAGACTCGTTGTTCCCAAAGGTGATCTCAGGAAGCTCATAATGGAAGAAGCTCATGATTCTCTCCTTTCCATTCATCCTGGCAGTTCAAAGATGTATCAAGACCTCAAGCAATTTTACTGGTGGACACGCATGAAAAGGGAAATTGCCCAATTCGTGAACGAATGTGATGTATGCAGAAGAGTGAAAGCAGAACATCAACGTCCAGCCGGTCTTCTCCAACCTCTTCCTATTCCTGAGTGGAAGTTCGACCACATTGAAATGGACTTCGTCACTGGTTTTCCTAAATCCAAGCAAGGAAATGATGCTATCTTTGTAGTGATTGACAATCTTACCAAAGTCGCTCACTTTCTTCCAGTCAAAGAATCAATCAATGCAGCTCAACTTGCAGAGCTGTACACTTCCAGAATTGTGTCCCTACATGGCATTCCTCAAGTGATATCCTCAGACCGTGGAAGCTTGTTCACATCAAGGTTCTGGGGCTCCTTTCAGTCCGCCATGGGCACGAAGATCAGGTTCAGCACTGCCTTTCACCCTCAGACTAGTGGTCAAGTCGAGCGTGTGAATCAGATTCTAGAAGACATGCTCAGAGCCTGTGTCATCTCCTTCGGCATGAAATGGGAAGACTGCCTTCCATTTGCTGAGTTCTCTTACAACAACAGCTTTCAAGAAAGTGCAGGCAAAGCACCGTTTGAAATTCTCTATGGCAGAAAGTGCCGTACCCCTCTCAACTGGTCTGAAACAGGCGAACGCCAACTTCTTGGCAATGACTTGATATCTGAAGCCGAAGAAATGTGCAAAGTCATACGTGAGAATCTCAAGGCCGCTCAGTCGCGTCAGAAGAGCTACTATGACGGAAAGCATCGTGATTTGGCTTTCGACATCGGTGATCATGTCTATCTCTGAGTTTCTCCGATGAAAGGAACCCAAAGATTCGGTATCAAAGGAAAACTTGCTCCTAGATACGTCGGGCCTTTCAAGATTCTTGGCAAAAGAGGCGACCTAGCCTATCAGCTTGAGCTCCCCCCAAACTTCGCCAATGTTCATGATGTCTTCCATGTGTCTCAACTCCGCAAATGCTTCAAGGCACCTGAGCGCATGATTCCGTTTGAGGAGATTGATCTTCAACAAGACCTGTCCTACCGAGAGCATCCAGTTGCAATTCTCGAAGAAACCGAACGCAAGACCCGCAACAAGTCCATCAAGTTTCTGAAAGTCAAGTGGTCACATCACACCGACCGAGAAGCTACCTGGGAACGAGAAGATCATCTTCGTTCCGAGTACCCTTCCTTTTTCCAGTCCTAAATCTCGGGACGAGATCTTTTTGTAGTAGAGGAGAGTTTGTAATGCCCCGGATGTAATACTTTCCCTTTTGGGTATATAATATATCTCCGGCTTCATCTATTTCCATTCCGGGTTCTTTGTCTTTTGGGTTTTCGTCGTTTTGTTGTGTGAGTGTGTGGCATTCATTCATATCATGTAGACATGTGCATTGCATTTGTGTTGTCGGTTGCATCCGGTTCCGCGTGTTTCTTCCCGTTGTCCGTTTCGCGTTCCGGAGCTCCCTCACGTGTCCGTGACGTCCCATAGGCCTACTTTGTTGTTCGGGCGTTTGACGTTACCGGTGTGCCGCGAGGTTGTTGTGTGTGTTGTCGTTTTGTTGTGTGCAACCCGCCTCTCAAATCTCGTCTCGTTTGGACTCCGTTGACTTTTCCATCTGTTGTTCGTGTGGGTCCAAAGTGCCTTCACTTCGTGTCCCAGAAACACCCCTACTGCAGTCTTTTATCTCCTCCTAGGCCTTTTAAATCTATCCCCGCGATCGGATCCATCGGATCGCGATCGGAGGGCTCCTAGCACCCCTAATTCCCCCCTAACGCTAAAATCCTGCTTTATATAGACCCCTAGTCTATATTTTGGGCATCCCTATCCTCTAGATCCATCCCCCTCCTCTCCACTTGGAAAAAATCAGTCATTTCACGAAGAGATCAGCCGCCGCCGCAGTTTCTGGCCTCTCCCTTCGATCTGACCAGCAGGTCAACGCCTCCGCCGGCCTTCCCGCTCGGCCGCGCCAGGTCATCCCTCCGCGCTGGATCCCGAACCGGGGACCGCTTCGCTGGGCTCTCCCCCCCGAAGCCGTTCGCCAGGGCCCGGGGGACCAGTTCCCCGTCGCTGGGAGGCCTCATCGCCCCGCCTGGGCTGAACGGGAGGCCCAGCCGCCGAACCCGCGCCGGCCCCGACTCCTGCGTCGCCAGCCGGGCGACCGCCAGATCTCCTCCTTCGCCGCGCCCGGATCGCCACGGGCCAGGTCGGTCGCCACCTCCCGCCGCCTCCAGCGCGCCAGCTTCCGCGCCACCGGGCCGGCCCACTACGCCGACCTCCCTCCGTGCTCCAGCGCCGGATCGCTGGGCCGCCTTCTTCACCGCGGAGCCGCCGGCCCACTCGCCCTCCAGGCTGCCCGGCCTCCACCTCGGGCCGAAGCCCAGCCGCCGCCTCCGTCCAGCCGGGCCGGATCTAGTCCGTGGCCCGTTTCCACACCAGATCCGTTTTGAGGTTGTTTCCCCATCACTAAGTCCCTGTTCTGTTGATCTGAAATGCAATGTTTGAACTGCTCTAACTTTTTGCCTGTTTCTCCGTTTCGCGCGTGTAGCATGTCCAGACGTTCGTGGAGACTTGCTCTACGTTTTATCTGTTGTTGTCATGCATGGTAGAGATCATCTAGGTGCTTGTTTTGCTGTTGCAAGAGTGCATCATGATATAAACTGCTGCTATGTGTTATTTTTATGCCACCTTTGCCATGTGATATCTTTTAGCTCGTTTGTCCGAATGATGCAAATGACATGTCCACGTGTTCGTCTTGCCACGAACTACGTGTTGCTTGTGATAGGTTGCATGATAGATTTATTATTGCCTTGTTATCATCGTTGCAAAGTGCCATGTGGCTGTGATGTTGTTTCACTTGTTATGAAATGCCATCTTGTTGAGCTCGTTGCAATCGTTGTGTTCACCTCTATGAAGCATGCTTGTGTGTTTCGGGATCACCTTCATGTGTAATTTGATGAGGTGATTACCCTTTGCCATGTTTAGTTTCGAGGTGACTTAAACATGCTCTTTTATATGCCATGATGATATTGCTGTTTTAGGACTTAGTGATTTTTCACTAAGTCTGAAATCTGTAACGTTCCGATGCCATGTTCGTGTGATGTTCTAGGACAAAGCATGATAGTTTTGGAGTGGTTTTTGATTGTTCCTTGTAGTATATATTGTTGTCTTTCCATTCATGTCCTCACATGTCTATTTATGTGGCTGTAGCATGTTTATCTTTTGCTCCAAAGTTTCAATAAAATTCTGCTGCCAGAATTTTATTGTCAAGTTCAATATGTCCAAGATCATTGCTATTGATCCGTGACTCCGTTGGGGGTGCACTTTGGACTTAGTTGCTGTACTATATGTCTAGTTTGTGTTCATGTCCTTTACCATGTTATTTGAATGCTGTAGCTCAATTATTTTGAGCTCCGAAGTTGCTATGTTGCTGTAATTTTCAGCTTTCGCTCAAATCTTGTTTCGGGCATAACTTTTAGCCCGTAACTCCGATTTCAGCGAATCTTATATCAAACTTGATTGATTTTCTGTGTAGATTAATAATATCAGATTGTTATCATGTTTTGAGGTGTTTTGCTTGAGTGATATTTTCCGTGCTCCGTGCGCATCCTTAGTGCATCCATCATGCATTAATGTTTTTCGAGTGTGCATTGCATTTTGTTGATTTGTGCTTGGTGTGATTGTTGTGTTTAGAGCCGGAAGCTGAGACCGAGTACGAGGTTGAGCACGAGGTTACCAACGAGGTTGAGCACGAGGACCCTTCTTACGATCCGAACGACTTCTCTTCAGGCAAGATGACCGAACCCCGATAACATTACTATCTTTGCCTATTGCTAGTAGTCTCGATCTATAGTTTTGCCTCGATGCCCATGATCTTCTTGTCAGCCTCCTACTTGTAACCAATTGCCATGTTTAACCAACCTACCTATGCAAACCGTTGCTTGGCTAAGTACGCTTCGCTCAGCCCTTCTTATAGCATTGCTAGTTGCAGGTGAAGATCGAAGATGCTTGTTTCATGTTGAAGTTTGGTTGGGTTATATCACACTATATAAATGCTTAAAATGAAATCATCTATATATTGGCAAGGGTGGAAGGCTAAGCCTTTTGCTTGGTGATTTGTACCACTCATGCCGTTAGGAACCGTATAAGCCGGTATTATGTTCCTTGATTATGCGTTCCTAACACGGTTGGGGTGTATGGGACCCCCTCGATAAACCGCTAAGTGCTAAGTCTTTTCCAGCAAGTCCCAACATTGGTACTATTTGCCTAATAACAAACTAAACTTGCATAGGGAGTAATTAACCCTCTTTCTTAATCAACAACCCCGGGCCAGTGCTCCACATGAGTGTTGGTCAGAAACGAGCAGACTGCGGGGCCACCTCAATGAAACTCGAGGTTTGGTAAAAACCTGTAGGATGACTCATCCGGTCGTGTCCTGAGACTTAGATACGCGCGGCTACTATCAGGGTGTCGACACGCCGGGAGGATTTGCTGGATTAGCCTTACCTTAGCTCGGTATATCTTGAGCACGGGATTCCGAGGATACTCGGGTGTTCCCACTTTGGAGTTACGACTCCGCGGATCGTGGGCTTGTAATGGGTCAAGTTGGAACACCCCTGCAGGGTTTGAACTTTCGAAAGCCGTGCCCGCGGTTATGTGGCAGATGGGAGCTTGTTAATTCCGGTTGTAGATAACTTGACACAATGTTTCTAATACACTACCAGCGTGTGTTCCGTGACTGTCAATTTCCGAATAGGGATTCGGGAGTTGAACACGGAGGGGTTATGATTGTGGAGCTTGTAGCTAGGATCACTTCATGATCACTTCTCGCCGAGGCCTTCTCTTCTCGCTCTCACTCACGTAAGCTAGTTGCTAGTTGCTGCTGCAAACACTTATTCTTTTCTTCAGCCTTACCCCTTTTCCCAAAGGCTTTGATAGTCTTGTTACCCGGAGACAGGATTGCTGAGTCCTCTGTGGCTCACAGTTACTTCACACACCAGATGCAGGTCCAGCTGTGAGCTATCCAGGTGATGGCACCGAGCTGGATTGGGAGTACGACGAGGAGCGTAGTCGGTACTATGTGAGATACCCGGATGATCAGTAGTGGAGACTCTTACTAGGATTCGATCCGCCTGTGGTTGATTTATCTAAGTTTGGTATCTTGCTTTTGGATTTTGCCCTTAGAGGGTTGTGATGTTCTTAATGTATGATGATTGAGACTTGTACTGTAATTCTGTGATGTGGCGAGTGTAAGCCAACTATTTTTCTGTTTACTATCCCCTCTTTTACATGAGTTGTGCAAAGATTACCGAACTTGAGATCATTCTAGGATGGATTTATGCCTTTAAGTCGTGCCTCGACACGTAGGAGGTATAACTCCATCCTGGGCATTACAGAAGGCTTGCTGCACCGTTCTACTGTTAATAATGTGGGTGTCCACAAGCTCAAGAATCACAAGCGCCACCTCCTCTACCGCATAACCATTGATCCAACGATCCCTCCAAAAAAGTACTCTGTCTCCTTTCCCAACCACAATGTGCACAATGGTATCAAATATCAGACGGGCATCACTGTCTGCCATGAGCGCCAGACCTTGCCACGGCCTACCTTGATCGATGCATCGAAGCCATTCCCACCTAACACGCAGAACCAATGCTTGTGCATTTAGATTTTTTTATTCCCAAGCCACCAAATCGAGTGGGTCGACATATGGTGTCCCAGGCTACCAAGCATTGACCTCCATTTGCTTTCTCTTTTCCAGCCCAAAAAAGGCTCGCATCCAACTGGTTATGTCCTCCAGAACCCACTGTGGCGGTTGCAACACCAATAATTGGTGTATAGGCCGAGCTTGCAATACAGACTTCACCAAGATCAGCCGACCCGACCGCTGCAAGAACCCCCTACCAAGCCAGTATAAACTTTCTGACCATGTCCAAGAGCGGTTATCAATCAGATTTGGTGAGCTGTTTGATTGCTAGTTGAAGTCCCAAGTATTTTGCATGGAAATTCAGCAAGCTCACACTGCAAAAGAGAAGTAACCCTTTCTTCGTCATCCTGCTCGCCGTGAATGAGAGTGGTTGTAGTTTTTCAGTAGTTTATTCTCAAGCCCGAGGCCTTCCCAAACACCTCAAGCGCCTCCCTTATGAAGTTCAAGTCGTTTGTTGTGGGGTGCACAAACACAGCAACATCATCAACATACATGGATAGTCTCTGACTGACCTTTAATGCCCATGTAAGGGCTAATCACCTCCTCTTGTAATGATTTCTCAAAGATTGCCGTGAGGCCGTCCATGACAATCACAAATAGAAGGGGTGATATTGGATCGCCTTGAGTGACACCATAAGATAATGCTCCTGCCCGGGATCCCGTTAACTAGAACTTTGGTGGAAGCAGTTTGGCGGTGTATTGACAGCCACTTGATCCAATTATCACCGAAGCCTTTCGCCCTTAACACCTCAAATAAGAACGGCCAAGAGAGCGGGTCAAAAGCCATAGAAATGTCCAGGTTTAAGAACACACCTTTGCTCTTTCTATTAGAGATCTTCCTTACTACTTGCCTGACCAAGAGGAAGTTATCATGCAGGCTTCTCCCATGAATGAAGGCCGATTGGTTGATTGCTACAAGATCTTTCATGTAAGGTCGCACTCTCATCGCAAGCATCTTGGCAAAGAGCTTAGCTACGCTGTGTGGTAGGCTGATTGGCCAGTAATCTCCCACAAATTCCGCGTCCACTTTCTTTGGCAGTAGCATGATCAAAGCACGACTGAGAATCCACGTCCGTCTCCTACATAGAGTTTGAGGAGGACCGCCATGATGTCTTTTTTGATGATGCCCCATGCCTCCTGACAGAAGGCGCCAATATAACCATCAGACCTAGGGGCACGATCTGGATGTAGCTTTTTTATGACTATCCACACCTCCTCTTCAGTAAAGATGGCCTCAATATTCTGAAGATCTATCGGTTGCATACCTAAGTACTCCAAATCCAGAGCATGATTCATAGCTCAGGCAGTCCCAATGATGGATTGGAAGGAGTGAGAGAAGATTTCCTCACCAAGCTTAATATGTGGAATGAAGTTTTTTGCTCTTCGAACTTAGTGTTCGCGTCTCTCCCCTTGTTAATTGACATGCGAGCAGGAGTTACGTTTTTTCGATGATTGAATACAGGTTGTTCACATTTCACCAAGTCAACAGGAGCTGACCCCCCTGTCCCGCTTGACAGTGTCTTTCTCGTGCTCGCCAGCTGTGGAAATATCGCGATGGGTCAACAGAGGTTGTGGGCCGGAGACACGACCCAGACGTGGACCTGGTCTTGGTGCACCGCGGAGCCACGCCCCGCTCCCGTGCTCTCCTCGGGGCCGGTCCATGCACCGTGCCGCTGCCTCCGGACTTGTCGTGTCTTCAAAAAGGGAAACTCAACCCCCCACTACTGGCACGGAGGGCGGGCGCGAGGCTTGCACTGCAAGAAGGAAGGCACCGCCGCGCCGCCCGCCGCCGTCTCTCTCTCGAGGAGGAGGGGGAGACCTCGCCGCCGCCTCCGGCATGCAGGGCGTCGAGCAGGAGGATGCGCCGCGGCGGCGGCGGCCGCCGGTCGCCACGGAGGCTCTCCGCGACAGGATCGTCGAGAAGGTCAAGGAGAACCGCGTCACCCTGATCGTGGGGGACACCGGATGCGGTAACAATCGAGTCGCCTTACCTCCAACATACGTTCGTTCCTGCCTCGATCGCTCGCATTTGGGTGATTCGATTTTTTTTGGTGACATTTGGGGTTTGGGGGAGGTTTATCTTTTTTTTTTACCGGAACCAAGGATTTTTGGCCTGGATTTCCGCAAATTCCCGTGTTTGCTTCCTGCAGCTTTGTTTGTTCATCTGCTTTTTTCGGCCCTTTTTTTGCATCTACTGTTTGTTGGGGTTTTGGTCTATCGTGGGTGGCGGCATTGGGGGTTTGTTGGAGCAGGGGTTTCTGCCAGATTGGGAACTGCGTGTTCAACTTTGATTGGGTGGCGGCATTGGGGATCTCTGCCTTGCTTTCTCCTTTTTTAGGGCTTTTGGAGGGTTAAAGTTTTTGAGAAAGGACAAGTGATGGACGCTGGAGGAAGGGGTTTTGGGAGAGTGGTGGTTCTTGAATTTGTCTCCCGGACTCATCTTCCTTTTACTCATTTTCATTTCTTGTGACGCGAGTGTGGATCTACCTTCTAATAACCAATCTTTTGGAATTGGGATTTTACTAAAAAAAAGGTCCGCAATTTAGATCTGTTATTCATTGCTACCTTTTCGGAGACACTTCATTTCTGAAGTTTCCTTGCATTTTTATGTAAAACTTTCATTTGGTTTTAGGCTTTTCAACAATAATGCATGCTCAGCCTACATAGAATTGAGGAATGATGTAGAAGACGTTTGTAATTTCAATGTTAAAGTCATACTTCTGTATGATTCGTCGATGTTAGTGGCATACATCAAGTCACACTAATGGATTTATAACCCATTAACTTGCTGTAGGAAAGAGCTCTATGGTTCCCCAGTTCCTCCTAGAAGGAAATTTGGAGCCAATTATGTGCACACAGCCTAGGAGGTTTGCAGTGGTAGCTATTGCTCAAATGGTGGCTGAATCTCGCAACTGTCAGATTGGAGAAGAGGTTGGATATCATATTGGCCACTCCAATGTGTCAAATCTCAATTCGAAAAGGTAATTCCTCACTGAATTTGTGAGCTAACGACTCCTTGGTCCCTGGTATTAGTCAGATGAATGAATTGTTATATTCATTTTCATTTTCATTCTGCATTCTCCATGGGCATTATTGTGCAGGACATCCACATTGAGTGTATTTTCAGTACTTGCTTCCTTAACTCTTTCCAGTATATATGGCATTACATTTAATTCATATATCTTACCCATGTGAACCTCATGATATTCTCACCAGTTTGTTGATTTTGTGATATGTTAATTGTGCTGCATCAATTAACTAAAACTTGTCTAATGTGTGAATCAGGTCAAAAATTGTTTTCAAAACAGCTGGTGTTGTACTGGAGCAAATGCGTGATAAGGGCCTTGCTGCATTGAAATATAAGGTTATTATTCTTGATGAAATACACGAAAGGTCTGTCGAATCTGATCTTGTACTTGCTTGTGTTAAGCAGTTCATGATGAAGAAAAATGACTTAAGGTAAGAACTCTGATAACATGCATTGGCGCATTTGATTTCTGTCCAGCTTACAGAATTATCTTATAAGTACTTCCTTCTTATTGCTAAGATATGTCATGTCACTCTTGACATAGGTTGGTTTTAATGTCTGCTACCGCTGATATCACAAGATACAAGGAATACTTTAGAGATCTTGGAAGGGGTGAAAGGGTTGAAGTGATTGCCATTCCAAGCAGTCCTCGTACGCGCATTTTTCAGAGAGAAGTCCTATACCTTGAGCAGGTACATCTTGTAGCTGACTTCAGCGTTTAACTGGGCTGTCAATGTTTGGTTTACTAATACCATGGAACGTCGATATTAGTTTACCTAAATTTCTTCTGGAAGTTGCGTGATGTACCCTCTAGTATCTACAGTGCCTTGTCACTGAAGATGTTGCAGTTTGTTTCCTATTTGCTCTTGTATCATATATTCATGTACAATGGATTTTACAAAAGTATTGCCTATGCAACGAATGTAGCATTGCATCATTCTCATTAATGATTATGTTACAATTGTGAGTTCTTTAATTGGATTGGGTTTATTTAACTATTATTAGAATCTGGGTTAAATCCTTACACCCTCGGTAAGTGCATAAGAGCTTTCGCCTCGAAATTGTCACCTTCCATTGTCTAGTTTGTGATTTGCCTTATTTAATACAATCAGTACTTTATATGAATCTCTTCTAGTCTGTTCTTTACTGTTCACCTGATGCAATGGAATACTGCTCAGATTGCTGATATTCTCAAGATGAATTCTGAATCACTTTCAACAAAGTATTGCTCTGGAGAGGATGCTGACGCTGATGCTGGTCTAAACTCTGATGTGTATCAACTTATCCACGAGTTACTTTTGCACATACACCGAAGCGATCCAGACCTTGAAAATAGTATTTTGGTTTTCCTTCCTACATACTATGCATTGGAGCAGCAGTGGATCCGTCTGTCGTCTGTTAGATCAGTTTTCAAGGTGCACATTCTTCATCGCAGCATTGACACTGATGAAGCACTTCAAACTATGAAGGTCTCAAAGTCTTGCCGAAAGGTATGCGTTTTTTTATTGCAATTAACTTAGTTCAGTTAAACGTTTTTTACCTGTTAAGATAATCTCTTAAGTTATGTGGTGCCAGTAGTGGGACATGGTGACAAAATTGAAATATTATGCAGATGGTATCCTTGTGGAGTTGTTTCCTATATATATCACTGTCATTATTTGCTTATTCTTAATTTTATTCATCTCGTCACGTGATGACTCTGGTTGGCTGCGTCAGTTCACAGTATATGTAGCACACCGAAGTGCCCCCTCTACTCCTTTGCTGGAAAAAGTTCTGTGTTTCCTACGTCTGAAAACAAATGAGTTCAATTTAATTTTCTTTCCAGCACTCCCCTTGTACGTTTTAGTGACCAGGGTGTTAGAGTTATAATATAAGTCATGTACCCCTTTGTATTTATCTCGTTGTATAAGGGGTTTCCTGCATATGTTCCACCTGTACATGTATATATATATCGGCCTATGGCCTCATGGGAATACAAGTTGCTTTCCTAACATGGTATCAGAGCTTTAGGTTTTTCTCTCGCACGCGCAACTCGTGCCTCGATCCCGATCGGCCTCTCCTAGCAATCGATCTCCAGCCGGCTTCTCCCGATCGACGCTCTCCTGCCTCGATCTCCATCGGCCTCTCCCAGCGAGGCTTCTCAAGCCCCCGATCGAAGCCTCCGTCCCTCGAAGCCCCTCGAAGCCTCCGTCGCCTCGATCTCCAGCCCGCTCCCATCGCTCGATCGAATCGCCAGGGCCCGTTACCACCAGGGCCCGTTTCGCCAGCCGCTAGCCCCGATCCTCCAGCCATCGCTCGCTAGCCGCCCGTCGCCAGGCTCGCTTCCGATCGAAGCCCCTCGAAGCCTCCGTCGCCTTGATCTCCAGCCCGCTCCCATCGCTCGATCGAATCGCCTGTTCGATCGCTAGCCAGGGGCGCCCGCTCCTTTTCTTCGGTCGCTAGCCGCCCGGCCCGATCTCCTGTCGGTTCCCGTTGGTTTCTAAAAAAAAAGAAAAAAAAAGAAAATGTCTGCTGCATCAGGCTATGTTGCTGTCCCTCGCTGTCCGGTGATCTTTGATGGTACTAACTACACTGAGTTCATTGGCTTCATGCGCATTCACATGCGTGGCATCCGTCTCTGGGGTGTTCTTTCTGGCGAGGTCTGCTGTCCGCCACGTCCGGTTCCTCCGGTGGCTCCTATTCCGCCGACTCCATCGGTTCTTCCTACGGATGCTAATCAGGCCGCCAAGGATGCGGCTAAGCTTGCTCATGAGGCTGCTGATCGTGCTTATGATGAGATGGTTTTGGCTTATGAGGAGGCTTTTCAGACGTATCATAGTGCTCTGTCTGTTTACACCCAGTGGCTTGATGATGATGCTAAAGCTGCAGCTGTTCTCACTGCTAGTGTTCTGCCCCAGTTTGCTTCTGAGTTTCTGGGTCTTCCTACCGTCTTTGAGATGTTGACCCGTCTTCGTCAGCGCTATGAGCCCTCTGGTGATGCCCTGTACCTTTCTGTGGTTCGTCAGGAGCATGCTCTTCAGCAGGGTGACTCTACTGTTGATGACTTCTATGCACAGAGTTCTGCTATCTGGCGCCAGCTTGATTCTCTTCGCACTGCTGGTTGTCGTACTTGTCCCTGTTGCCAGGCTGTCCAGGCCAATTTGGAGTTTCATCGCGTCTACGAGTTCCTGTCTAGGCTTCGTAAGGAGTTTGAGCCCCGGCGTGCTCAGTTGTTTGCCCGTGGCCGTATTTCTCTCATGGAGGCTCTTTCTGAGATTCGTGCTGAGGAGACTCGCTTACGTGGTGCTGGTTTGCTGGAGGTTCCCTCTGTGTTCGCTACTCGGTCTTCTTCCACGCCACCTGCTGCATCGACCCCGTTTCGCTCGAGTGCTCCGCCACTCTTGCCCACTCCTTCTGATGGCTCAGGTCGCCCCCGTCCACATTGTGACTACTGCAACAATGATGGTCATATTGAGTCCCAGTGCTACAAGAAGAAGAAACACCTGCGCAAGGCACGACCATCATCTTCAGGGACTTCGTCATCTACCTCGACAGCTTCAGCCATTGCTTTGACTGAGCAGGATATTCTGAGACTTAAGCGTCTGCTCGCGGCTTCAGGTTCTTCCTCGACGGGTACTGCTGGTTCTGTGACTGATGCTTCCCGCGCTGAGCAACCGCCCTCTACACAGTCAGGTACATCCCCATGGGTTCTGGATTCTGGAGCTTCTTTTCATATGTCTTCTCATTCTTCCACTTCGTCCTCTCTTCGATTGCTGGATTCTCCTGTTCATATGTCTTCACTGCTGATGGTACTCCACTTTCTGTTGCTAGTAGAGGCAATCTTTCCACTCCTTATTCTGTTCCTGATGTTGCTCATGTTCCTCGACTTACCATGAATCTGTTTTCTGTTGGTCAACTTACTGATTCTGGTTGTCGCGTCATCCTTGACGCTGACTCTTGTTCTGTCCAGGACCGTCGCACGCACACTCTGGTTGGGGCTGGCCCTCGGCGCCGTGATTCTCAGGGTCTTTGGGAGTTGGACTGGCTTCATGTTCCTTCTGCTGCCACCACCATCGCCAGTTCTTCCGCTTCTGTCGCCTCCGTTACTGGTTCCTTCCAACAGTGGCATCATCGACTTGGTCATCTGTGTGGTTCTCGGTTGTCTTCTTTAGTTCGTCGAGGTCTTCTGGGGTCTGTCTCAGGAGATGTCTCTTTAGAGTGTCAGGGTTGCCGTCTTGGCAAGCAGATTCAGTTACCATATCCACATAGTGAGTCAGTGTCTAAGCGTCCTTTCGATTTAGTCCATTCTGATGTATGGGGTTCGGCCCCTTTCGCTTCCAAAGGTGGTCATAAATACTATATTATTTTCATAGATGATTTCTCTCGTTACACATGGCTTTATTTCATGACTTCTCGTAGTGAGGTGTTGTCTATTTATAAGCGTTTTGCTGCCATGGTTCATACTCAGTTCTCTTCACCCATTCGTGTTTTTCGTGCTGACTCCGCTGGCGAGTATATCTCTAAGATGTTGCGTGGTGTTCTTGCTGAGCAAGGGACTCTCTCTCAATTCTCTTGTCCTGGTGCTCATGCTCAGAATGGTGTGGCTGAGCGAAAGCATCGACATCTTCTTGAGACGGCTCGTGCATTGATGATTGCTGCCTCTCTCCCGCCTCATTTTTGGGCTGAGGCCGTCTCCACATCCACCTATCTTATCAATATACAGCCTTCCGCTGCTCTACAGGGTGGTGTTCCTTTTGAGCGACTTTTTGATCGTTCTCCCGATTATTCGATGCTTCGCTCGTTTGGTTGTGTTTGCTATGTTCTTCTTGCCCCTCGCGAACGCACCAAACTGACCGCTCAGTCTGTTGAGTGTGTCTTCTTAGGCTACAGTGATGAGCATAAGGGCTATCGTTGTTGGGATCCTATCGGTCGTCGGATGCATATCTCGAGAGACGTGACTTTTGATGAGTCTCGTCCCTTCTACCCACGCCCATCTTCCTCGACTTTTTCAGTGCAGGATATCTCTTTCCTCACTTTTCCCGACTCACCTATCACACCCGTCGAGCCTGTACCTCTCCGTTGCACTTCCTCTCCTTCTTCACCTCTAGTTGATTTGCAGCCACCATCCTCCCCGGTCTCCTCGCCTAGCATGTCACAGGGTTCTCCACCTTCATCTCCGGTGACTTCCTCCCCTGTCTCCTCTCCTCACATGTCACCGGATTCCACACCTTCATCTCCGGTGACTTCTTCGTCGCCACCCCCCGATTCTACCTTGACGATTCCTCCTTCTATTATTCCATCTTTTCCTCAGCATTACACTCGTCGTCCACGACCTGTCGATGCCTCTGTGGATGAGTCGTCATCTTCCTCTCAGCCTACTTATGGCTTGCGTTCTCGTCCTCGTCCGCCTGTTGATCGCTTTGGATTTCCCACCGCTGGTGCTGCTGTTCTTGAGCCGACTTCTTACCGTCAGGCTGTTGTTCATCCTGAATGGCAGTTTGTGATGGCAGAGGAGATTGCTGCTCTTGAACGCACTGGTACCTGGGATCTTGTTTCTCTTCCTCCCGGAGTTCGTCCGATCACTTGTAAGTGGGTTTACAAGGTTAAGACTCGCTCCGATGGTTCTCTTGAGCGTCACAAAGCTCGTCTTGTGGCTCGTGGTTTTCAGCAGGAGCATGGTCGTGATTATGAGGAGACTTTTGCTCCTGTGGCCCATATGACCACTGTTCGTACACTTCTTGACGTTGCCTCTGTACGTCACTGGTCTATATCTCAGCTTGATGTTAAGAATGCCTTAATGGTGAGCTGCGTGAGGAGGTGTACATGCAGCCACCACCTGGGTATTCTGTTCCTGATGGCATGGTATGTCGTCTTCGTCGCTCTCTCTATGGCCTTAAGCAAGCCCCCCGCGCCTGGTTTGAGCGCTTTGCCTCTGTGATCACTGCTGCTAGTTTTCAGCAAGTGCTCATGATCCAGCATTGTTTATTCACCTTTCTCCTCGTGGTCGGACTCTTCTTCTTCTCTATGTTGATGACATGATCATCACGGGGGATGACCCCGAGTATATTGCCTTTGTAAAGGCCCGTCTTAGTGAGCAGTTTCTTATGTCTGATCTTGGACCTCTTCGCTACTTCTTTGGGATTGAAGTCTCTTCTACCTCTGATGGCTTTTTTATATCCCAGGAAAAGTATATCCAGGATCTTCTTGCTCGTGCTGCTCTTACTGACGAGCGCATTGTTGAGACTCCTATGGAGCTCAATGTTCACCTCCGTGCTACTGATGGTGATCCTCTCCTTGACCCGACGCGTTATCGTCATCTTGTTGGCAGTCTTGTCTATCTAGTTGTCACTCGTCCGGACATCTCTTATCCGGTTCATATTCTGAGTCAGTTTGTCTCTGCTCCCACATCGGTTCACTATAGTCATCTCCTTCGTGTTCTCCGATATCTTCGAGGCAGGATCTCTCACCGTCTCTTCTTTCCTAGCTCCAGTTCTTTACAGCTTCAGGCCTATTCGGATGCTACGTGGGCTAGTGATCCTTCGGATCGCCGTTCACTTTCTGCTTACTGTGTTTTTCTTGGTGGTTCTCTCATTGCCTGGAAGACGAAGAAACAGCTTGCAGTTTCCCGTTCGAGTGCCGAGGCTGAGTTGCGAGCAATGGCTCTTTTGACGGCAGAGGTGACTTGGTTGCGGTGGTTACTTCAGGACTTTGGTGTTTCTGTCACTACACCGACTCAGCTCTTATCTGACAGTACAGGTGCTATCAGCATTGCACGCGATCCTGTGAAGCATGAACTCACCAAGCATATTGGTGTTGATGCTTTCTATGTGCGCGCTGGTGTGCAGGATCAGGTTATTGCTCTTCAGTATGTGCCTTCCGAGTTACAGTTGGCGGATTTCCTGACGAAGGCCCAGACTAGAGCACAACATGGCTTTTATCTCTCCAAACTCAGTGTTGTTCCTCCACCATGAGTTTGA
>LR738711.1:266395408-266408669 GCA_902687465.1 Secale cereale | reverse complement strand
GGGGGGGGGTTATACACTGCATTTCTTGTTATTTGATTTAGATTAAGCATTAAGGCAATATCCTCACTAACAGTTCATTTTTGCCAGTCGTGCTCCAAAAAGTTCTCGACCCTCCAAATTTGGATGTTATTCAAGATGCACTAGACTCGCTTGTTCAAATTCATGCATTGGTTAAGCCAACTTCTCCTAGAGGGCGTTACGAGCCCACTTTTTATGGCTGTTTGCTCAATAGCTTGCCATTATCGTTTGATGCTTCTGTTCTTGCCCTGAAATTTGCGGAGATTGGCCTTCTCCATGAAGGAATTCTAATAGGCATTATGTTGGACATCCAACCACTTCCTATCCTGCAACCTTTTGGCTATCAAGCATTGGTATGTTTCAGTTGCCTCTCGAAAAATGCTTAGATCCCTGTGTTGTATTTAGTTATATGTGTTTCCAACTGCCTGTTTTCCAGTGTAAGATATTTAGAGACAATTACTTTGACGAGGATAGCAACCTGAAAATTGGCAAGAAGGAAGCTACATTAATTGGAAACCTTTGTGCATTCCAATTTTGGCAGCGAATGTTTAAGGTATGCCTTCGCTTTTTCTAATAATCACTGTGCATTTTCAGGACCTGTTGCATCTGATAGTTGGTTATTATTAGGAGTAACTTTCAAAACCCACATTATGGTAAAATTTTACTATTTTGTTTTGAGGATTGTACAATTGTCTTGCCCATGAACTCAAACTCTTGCATAGCTTGCTTCGATGTTTAAATGCTATTTGCACATTCTTAAAAAAGTACTAGCATTTCCTAATGCATTGCTCATTTCTCTTTCCGAGATTCCATCAACAGCGACACAGTTTACTCTCTCAGGCCCATTCCCAGTGAATGACTGTTGCTAGAAAGCTACGGTCTTGGCCTTCGTGAAAATGATTATTGATGAATCAAAATGCACTTATCATTGTCTTCTGTTCGAATGCTATTTGCACATTCTTAAAAAAGTACTAGCATTTCCTAATGCATTGCTCATTTCTCTTTCCGAGATTCCATCAACAGCGACACAGTTTACTCTCTCAGGCCCATTCCCAGTGAATGACTGTTGCTAGAAAGCTACGGTCTTGGCCTTCGTGAAAATGATTATTGATGAATCAAAATGCACTTATCATTGTCTTCTGTTCGAAACAGTAGTTACTTTATCGCTATATTTTCATATGTTTCAGGACAAGTATCGTCAAGAGTATCTCAAAATGGTGGCGGACACCCAAGAGCCAACAGCATATCATGCCTTTTTCTCTAAACAGGAAGAAGTTTGGTGTGCATTTCATAACCTCTTGCCAGCAGCACTTAACAATATCTCTGAAATTTGTAAGTCCTTCCAACTTGTGATTAAAAAAATGATGAAATGAATGTTGTGCTCATCTAGGAGTTACTCTCACTATTTTGATCACACATTGTTCTTGTTTGTAGTTTGCGTTGGGTTCATTTTTCACATTTATTATGTACCATTATAAATGAGATGTTTGGATAAAATTCCTATTCTATTCTTGTTGATGAATCGAATTGATAGATCAGATATTGTTTTTCACAATATCAATCCATTCAGTATCACCGGATGGAGAAGTTATCTTGTTGAATTGACAGAAGTCTAAATTTTACGTCATCGCAATTACATCCTGATAAAAATAAAACGAATAATTTGATTATGGAAGCCAATACTATTGCAATTTATTGCCACTGCACAGTTCACTGTAGTTTGATCGCACATTGTTCATGTTTGTAGTGTGTGCCCTGGGTACATTTTTCACACTTTATTATGTACCATTGTAATGTAGTGCTCATCTAGGAGTTACTCTCACTGTGCATATTTTGATCGCACACTGTTCATGTTTGTAGTGTGTGCCTTGGGTACATTTTTCACATTTATTATGTATCATTATAAATGAGATGTTTGGATAAAATCCTATTCTATTCTTGTTGATGAATCGAATTGATAGATCAGATATTGTTATTCACAATATCAATCCTATTCAGTATCACCGGGATGGAAAAGTCATCTTGTTAATTTACAGAAGTCAAAATTTTATGTCATCATGATTACAAATGAATAATTTGATTATGGAAACCAATACTATTGCATTTATTGCTACTGCACTATTCACTGTAGCTTATACAGCTTTATTACTTTGAATTTGTGTAAAGATTGTCAGCCAAATGATGAATTCAAATCAAACCTGAATTATTACTTCTTTTAAATCATTGAAGAAATGAAATATGTACGTAAAATAACAGAAATGGTAGCCTAGTGGGTTATGCAGAAGTTCCTTGCGAAATAGCAATATCTGTGATGAACTTGTACTAAAATTGCGTACTGCAAATACTTTCCAATAATTAATGTAAGCAATACTGATTTTTGGTTAACTCTTTCTTCTCAACAGACGATGATGTTATGTGCACACTGCACCGTTTTAGGCCTAGTTTTCTAGTGGAAATCGATCCTCCGAAGTACCTTCAGCCTTCTGAATTCCACCATGTGTGTCTTCACCATAAAGTACTAGAGCCAGAGGATATGAATTCACTCTCGCTGGAATCTGAAAGTTCCCACTTGGGTTCACAGAGGAAGTGTGCTACAACCCCTTATGTTTCGCCAACTGATTTTGGGGTCACTCTCACTGTTGTCGTACTGAAGGCGCTTATTAAGGAGGTGTGTTGTAACTTCATGCTTCATCAGAATTTCCTTATACAATAGAAAAAATTGTATAAACATATATTCGCTATGTTGCAAACATAATGATTCTTGGTTGGCTTCCAGATGAAGACACAACTTGCAGAGGACAAGGTAGTTCCTTGTAGGGAACGAGTTAGTGGCTATGTTCAACAAACCATTGAAAGTGAGATGTGTGTGTTCTTTGTACGTGGATCCTGTACTCGAGGCAACACATGCCCTTTTTCTCATTCCTCTCGTGCCCCCAAACCAGTATGCAAGTTCTTCCTTACATTACAGGTACCATATTTGCAGCAGTTTGTTTTTCCCATTTTCTTTTGGTCATGTCACTGGCGTTTCAGCTTATAATTGGCAGGGTTACGTTATTAGTATTGCAGTATGTGTGTGTGTGTTTCTAGTAAGTTTAATGTTTTGACACAATATTACTGTATGAATAATTCAAGGCAACTCATTGCTGAGACTACGAACAAAATAGTGTTGATTTAACTGGTCAAATGATTTTTGTAGAACACAGTAAATGCCACTGACAACAGTTTGATAGTATGCCAGCTTGAAGCTCATTAAGAAATTATTTATTAAGCTTGCCTGTGTTTATTGAACTGCACATGTGTATTTTACAAAATTATTTATTGAGCTGCCTGAGTTTAATGTTTGGACATACTACTATTATTTATTGAGCTGTACTCTTTTTTATCTGATGTGCTATTCCTAATGATCAGGGTTGTAGAAATGGTAGCTCTTGTTCATTTTCACATGATTGTGGCTCCTCGAACTCGAAAACTTCATCTATTACATCTGGAATATGCTCTCAAGAAGACATGCCTACCGCAGTATGTTGTGCGAAGTTGCTGCCTGCAGGTGGAGATGGGCATGTTCTTATCATGAATGACAAAAATCTGCAGTTCTCCTACAAAATTTGCCACTATTATGACCCCACCAAGATAGTTACATGTACACCTGGTCTGCATTCAGTGGAGTCTGATTTAGTGACAAACGGCATCATGATACTACAGAATGTGGCTGATCCTTGTCGTCTGATTCTTGGTGGTGAACGTAAACTACCCATTCCTTGGGCAAAGTTACAGCGGGTTTTCTGGTTTGCTGATTTTGATTCTGATGAATCAATGAATGAGAGAGTTCTCCTGCAGAAATTCTTTGAGCATATGGCCATCAAGACCTTGTCAGAGACACTGACTAATTTGCAGGTTGTCTTGATCATGAATAACACGAAATTTGTTCACTTACAGGTATGCCATTTCTTAAAAGCAAAATATACAGCTGGCTAATGATAGATATTTTCTTATTTGCTTGGAGTACCTTCTGCCTGTTAATAGAATAACTTATTCCAGGTTATCTGAATATGACCTTTGCTGCCATTTTTACAGGCTGAAAGATTGGCGAGGGAATGCTTCTATTTTCTGCGTGAATCATTTATGTTCGATGAAGGGACTCTGGGATGGTTTTCCGACGCCCCAAGTTATCCGAGTGGGATGCAAGTATCTGCACCAGTCGCTTACGTTTTCAACATGCATCCTCCTACTGGTATTCAGTTTGGTGACTATCAGACAGAGCTGCGCCAAGCCTTACGCAGAGCCTAGTTAGGCCAGTATAGGTTTCTCATATGTGAATAGCTAGGTCGAATCGTTATGCGTGCTGTAATCTTTTGGTAAGGTCAGATCAGACTACGAGTGCCATCTCAAGTGAACCCACGCTCGCTAGGATTCTTATTGGTGGAGACGGATTAGGCCCTGCTGGAGTGACTAATGTCAGTTTCAGCTTTAACTGTATTCTCGTTAGGTTGAGCACTGAGTCTTGATGGGTCAACCTTGATATCAAATTTTTTTTTTGTGGGTAAACCTTATATCTTGAGAAGGTCAGATGTTGGATTGGAATTGTTTTGCGCGTTTTGAAATTTGAAGTAATCTACATTTCATCGCTGAGAAAAAAGATTCCCATCATACTAATGTGGAAAGTTTGCACTATGATGAAAAGAAATGGGTTTTTAGACGAGAACTGGATGTGTTAACTACCACATTTTGGTGCTGGAGTACACATATGCCCAGCTATGGGATTCCCTTGCTCCGAAGTCGACCAGCCCTGGCTTGTCAACTCCCGCACCGTGCACCGTCGCATTGGACCATGTATGGCCACCCAGAGCCTAAGACTGCAATCATGACACACCGCCACTGTCATGCACAACGTTGAATGATACAATTGTATTAAAACAAAGTAGCGATTGAGATGTTGATCTCCGTGAAGCAGGGTAAAAAATGGTGATCTGTCTGGACTGATAGCCTGAGCGAGAAGATACCATCCATTTTTATGAATCAGGTTCATGATTCCCAGGTTCGTGGAAAGATAAAAATGCATTCAGCACTGAATGGATTTGCTTGCGGCCTTTCCTGTGATCACCTCCTCTATAGCCACGGATTTATGACAGACCAGCCACCATGGTTATACCATCCCCAGACGAACCAATCAGCTAGTCACTGTCCGTGTTTCTCCATGAACTACAGATTTCGACCAATTGAAGGTTTCTACATCGAGCCTTCCGGTCGTATTGCAACCGACCCTGTCAGCTTGAATCAAACAATGCTTACGGAGCAGCAAAAAGAAATAGAAAAAAAAAATCCACCTCATCATGAATAACTGCACCAGCAGCAAGCCTCGCTAATGATGTGAAGCCAAAAAAAATCATACTGTTCTACCTAGCCTGAAGCATTAGCAAGATCGCGATCTTACAGAGAACCTTGTAGTGACTTACAAACACCACTACAGCTGCAGAAATTCAATTTTGATACATCACAAAAATTCCCAATGCATAGAACAAAATATATTTGAACTAGAAAACATGCTTCAGATTCAGAAATAAATACTAGAGCACCATCTGTATTATACAACAGGGACGTTAGGGCTTGAACACTGCCATAAAGGCTCAACGAGGTGAACACTCAGCCAAGAGTAGAATTTGCGCAGTCCAAATCAATCTTGTAACTTATGTGGCAATCAGTATCTCCGGATGTCTTTTGGTGGCTTGAAGTTGACGGGGTGGGTTTCCGGTGTTGCTGTTAAATCTTCTTTCCACATCTTTATTGTTTTATCTGCCTCGCATGTCACAAGCCTTGATCCACTATTATCGTAAGAAAGGGCATATATACATGCTTCACTCTCCAATGATCCTGAAATTCAAGTCAACAGGGAGGCAGATAATCAGTGATTCCAGCTGTAAACAAACATCAATGCAGACCAGTTTTGCCAGCATCACTGGTATTTCTGATACATTACTATTCAGAACCCCTCATAAGAGGAAAAACTTCGTCAAAAATCGGAAAACTCATATACTCCCTCCGTCCCAAAGTAAGTGTCTTAAGGTCAGTACAACTTTATACCTTTTTTTTTTGAAACAAGGCAAAAGATTTGCCATTTTCATTGAATAAGAAGTACAACTTTATACTAAAGTTAGTACAAAGTTGAGACACTTATTTTGGAACGGAGGGAGTACTTATTAGCCTGTAAACCAATGCAGAATGCGGAGTAGTACATACCAGGCTGGACAATAGTCTGTTCTTGCTGAAAATTATGGCCACTCTTCCAATCCCAAAACCACATGCTTCCATTGTCCCCTGCAAAAGAAACGAAATACATAAATGGTCTGAGCTCCAAGAACATGCTAGAGGTTATAAAATATGGTTCTTCTATACATTGTCACATAACAACTTAGAAATGAACAGGATTCATGCAATAGGTAAGGCATAAAGAACACAGCTGTGACTGTAAATCACCAAATAAAACATCCATATTTAAGAAAGCATGATGGGGAGCCCAAAAGATTGGAAGAATATGGCACTCTGTCAATGCATTTACCTGCAGTGGCGAGGACACCATCCTCATTAACAGCCATTGCATTTAGAATCGTTTTTTGCTGGGACCTGAAGGTGATAACAGATGAGAAGTTTAGTGCATGATCCACTATCAATATGTTGGACTGAGCAAAATAAATAAATAAATCATATCCAGATGTTGAACCTGTGACTAGAGGGACAATGCAATATATTGGATTATGAAAAGTGAATGCAACTTATGCCAACTGCGTAAGTAGTCCTCTGTAGTAGCAATTCTAGAGGCATTGTCAGGAATCAATGTTGAGCAAGATGAGGCCAAGACATCGGATGGTCATTATCTAGGGCAAATAGCATGTCTTTGTATTATTATAGAATAATAATAATTTACTTTTAAAAACGCTAAAACAAATAGCACAAATGTCTCCTTAAAAGTTTCCCATAATTCTGAGAAAGAGGAACTTGACTTTGGTAATGCCCATAGGTAGATCTAGGGCATTAGAATTCAAACTTATAATAAGAACAACACCAGCAAATTCATATCCATTGATCAATCATTTGAACGAACACAAATGAAGACAAAGAGGACATCCTGATAAGCATATATGGCACACGCTCATTTACCAAAAGAAGGTTATAAAGCAGACCTAAATGTATTTTGATTACAAATGATGGAATCTGAGTTGCATTGACATATAGTGCAGTACTTAATTGTTTTGAATTACAGTTAGCTAAACAACAAACTGTGGCATGGACAAGGTGAATAAGTATGGATACAAATAAGTGAACTCACAGCATATTGTGCAGAAATTCGCCTTTGGGCAGGCTCCACTTTTTTATGTTGTCGGCAGATGCTGATGCAAATGATTTCCTACATAAGAGAAGTTATTTTAAAGGTTCCAGCAATGTACATAATAGAAAATATGAACCCATAGGTACTAAATAATTTTAAAAATGAACCGCTGGGTACTAACTCTTTTGGATGCAGTGCCATGGCCCGAACAGACTTCTTATGGTGTGTAAGAGTACACATAGTTTTCCCTGGAGAAACAAACAACTGTAACGGGTACAGATAAACAGAACCATTTGGTGGACAATGTCAAGTTTAATAGCTGAATTACCAGCTACAAGATCCCAGAACTTGATAGTTGTATCATGTGAGCCAGTGACAACCTGTGGATCCTGAGAAAGAAAGGAAAAAGGTAATTAACAGTAGGTACCACAGTAGGCAAGAAAATACTGTCACAAGCAAGCTCCACGCCCGGTCCAAATAATAAAATGGTGAACAAATCAGAGATTTTATGCATGTATTATTTAACTACTTTTTATTTAACTTAAAGAAGACTAAGAATCAGAAGAGTGCAATTAGAAACTTGAGATGCCATTAGATGAAGAGTACTGAAGCAGCAAAACTCAGTATTTCAGTGAGTTGCGACAAGTAAAGATGCTTTCTTACCGTTGGCCGAGCAAACACTGAACAAACTGTGTTATCATGTCCAGTTAGAGCAGAAACATGAGCCTTTGTTCTGATATCCCACACCTGTGCATGGAACAAGAACAGCTTAGTGCAAGTGTGCAAAATTTTGCATAATAATCACGGTAAGAAGTAATTTCTTACCCTGCAAACTGAATCTCGACCACCTGTCAGCAAGACATCAATTGTTGGATGGAGAGCTAGGCAGTAAACCCCGCTCAGATGCCCATGATAAGACCGAATAACCTTTTACAGAGAATACAGACAAAATATCATGAGAATGCCAACATGCCACATGCTAAACACGATTAAATAATAAAACAGACCTTATTTTGCTCAAGATCCCAACATTTTACTTGTTTGTCATCACCAGCAGAAAATAAATATGTGTGCCGCTGACTGACAGCAAGTCCTACATAAATGCGCGTTACACACATCAGTTACAAACTTTCAGATTGGGGCAAAAACAAAAGAAATTTGAAAGGGTGCTGAGTGCCTGACGAGACCCTGCAATCCGAATCCAAGAAGAACTTACCGCGGACTTGTTCAATATGACCAGTTAGTGTCAGCTTCAACGTTCCTGATGCAAGGTCCCATATCTACACAACCCAGTTATCAGAAGATCAAATAATGAACTACACAGGAAAGTAGTATGACATGTTGGGCAGTTGGATTGCGAGCTTACTGTACAATTGCAAAATAAAGGAAGAGGGGGGATAGTCTAGTGGCTATTATAGTAGTGGTTGCCCTTGCACAAAGCCATTTTTTTTTGCAAATGGAAGATTGATGTCAAAATGAAACCATGTTGGCACCAGAAGCATAAACAGATAATAAATTATACGTGCACTACTTTCTGTTTCTCATGAGAATTCGTCAACAGAACAGCAATATAATTATTCTATTAGTTCAAACAAGATTCCAAAAACTGGGAATAATTGCATCATGCAAATAGAAGTATAGAACATTAGAAAAGTGTGGACACCTGTAAACAAGCCTCTGAGCCACTAACAGTGCCAATACATGTTGTGGTATAACTAGTTGCACGCATACATGAACTAAACTTAATTTCCAAATTCCAAGGCAGGAATGCAGGCTGTAGGGCTCACCTTTATTGTTCTATCAGCAGAACCAGTACAGAACCATTCATTGCCTGGATCAAATGCTATAGATCGCACCCATCCCAAGTGACCACTGATGACCTGCATATGTTTAGAAATACTATCAACAAAAATTCAGGAAAAGAAATAATGTAATTTATCTCTTAAGTGAGAACCAAGATGCTCCCATAGACCAGTCTAATTCCAAGAAAATATGCAGAACAACATGCAGGATTTAACGATTTTAACCAGTTTAAAAGTTCACAGATGGATATTAGAATTACATGGATGCTCAAAAGCTCAAATAATTATATTTTCCATTCCAAATACGGCACCAATATGCCAAGAACCTGTCCCTGGGGTGCCAAACAAGCTATAACACACAATATGAAAGTGACACTTGAATGAAAAATAATTACCCGATAGTTCTTCCAGGGAGCATGCCATACAGGTTTAGGCCATCTACTTGGCAACCTTTCCATCAGTGCAGCTGTCGAGAATCTGAAAGACATATCAAGAGATGAGCAATTTAAAATAATGGCCAGGAACTGCGTATTACAACTATTCCACAGTTGACACACTTAACAGAATATCAGAAATAATATGGAAGCAATGATGTACGGTGACCAGACAGCCATAGAGGGAAATGCAAGTGAACAAACCTATCAGATGACCCAGGAATCGATAATACGGTTGTATTTTTGCCGGGCACCGCAGATTCGCTGACGAAAAATTAAAAAAGGAAACTTCAGTAGCAATAAAAAGGAACATCAACATATTAACAACAGACAAGAGAATATGGATGCACTTACGGTGCTTTAGGAAGCATAAGCGGTGCAGGGATAATGGCATTGCTAGTGCCTTCCCTAGGAGCATCTTTTGTGTCTTGTGTGCCTGACAAAGATAGTTTTTAGCATCATGTACACAATCCACAATGAAATTTGTTCCTGTTCTTTAAATCCCCATTGTTTCTTTTCCCCAGCGGTCATTGCTTACGAGCATGAAAAGTCCTGTTATAGCTAGCAAATTTCTGTTGTTCAATTTGAAAAGCGGCAGGGGCTTTTCATCCAAGAAGGGCAGCAAAAAAAAAATACCTAGAAGCGCCAACGCATTGGAAGGGGGGGCGGCGCCCTTCCCCTGCGCTCGGCCCTGGTCGGTCGGCAGGTTCTTGACCGCACCGTACTCGGCATTTACCTGCGAGAAACCACCCGACCACCAAATTTTCAGGGCCGCCGCTTATATGCAGACAAAGGTAGGAACCTAACCAGTAGAGAGCCGAGACGAGGCCACGAACCTTGCAGCTGACGCGAATCCGTTTGCTGCGGAGAGATAGAGAGCAAGCGAAGAGAAGCGGTTAGCGCAGGTGGGCTAGGGTTTGGGGGGGTTAAGGAAGGGGGGCGAGCGAGCTGGCTTACCTCTCGGCGTCGGGAGCGAAGGGGAGGGAGTGGGTGGGCGCGAAGAGGTCGAGGGAACGTCTCAGCGACTTGAGACTGAGCTTCTTCAACGACTGCGGCTCTACCGGCTCGCCGCCCGCTGATGCCGCCGCCATCGCCATAGCCGCCGCCCGCCGATCTCCGAGACAGCTCGCTACTACTCCCTTCTCCTTTCTTGTCCCGGTACTGGAGGCGGTTCACAATGTGGGCCTGGATAAGAAACGAGCTGGGCTCATCCCCAGACAATAACGACCATATTTCTGGGCCTACCTGGGCCGTTACTAGTGTAGTCGCATCGCGTCCATTCCTCTAACCCTGCAGCCGCCGCCCCGTCCATGTTCTGATCGGCTTCGCTACCCACGTCGCGCCGCGCGCCGCCGCCGTCGCCCTGCGCTGCCCGCTGCATCTCCGGCTCGCCGCGCGGTACGACTCCGGCCCCACGTGCTGTCCGAGGTAGGCCACCTCTCTCATAAAGTCGTAATACAAATATAGTCAGGCTGCACTTCTCCTGAGATCCGTATCGGTTTACCTATGCCTTGATTCAGCAGTAGTATTCTGCCATTCCGTAGTAGCGCTCAACTCATTTTGAAAGATATCTTCACCATATGGGTTCGATATTTGGCTCTGTAGCTGTTAATTTGATATATCCCGAAAATTAAGTGCCGTAATTGTTATGTTTATGTCTGCACGCAGACGCAGCACGCTTGATCCAGTTTCTGCATACTTAATCGCCATGATTTTATTTGAAAAATCTTGAGCTGGAATTCATTAGGTGCCATGTGTACTGGTAAACTGAAATGTGTAGAGCCCTAACGGTACTGATGTTTATAGGAGCCTAGCACTGCTGGGGCATATGAAGGTCTAGCTCTCAGTGACAATCCTTTCTAGCTTCAGGTTCCTGCTTCAGTTCAGTGAGGCACTCTGAAAATCTTTGAGTTCTTTCTGGGACAATTCGCTCTGTTTCTACCTCCTGAATGCATAAATTTTCCTTCTAGTCATTAGATATTGCCACTCTAGATAATCAACAACAACAACAAAGCCTTTAGTCCCAAACAAGTTGGGGTAGGCTAGAGGTGAAACCCATAAGATCTCGTGACCAACTCATGGCTCCGGCACATGGATAGCAAGCTTCCACGCACCCCTGTCCATAGCTAGTTCTCTGGTGATACTCCAATCCTTCAGGTCTCTCTTAACGGACTCCTCCCATGTCAAATTCGGTCTACCCCGACCTCTCTTGACATTCTCCGCACGCTTTAGCCGTCCGCTATGCACTGGGGCTTCTGGAGGCCTGCGCTGAATATGACCAAACCATCTCAGACGATGTTGGACAAGCTTCTCTTCAATAGGTGCTACCCCAACTCTATCTCGTATATCATCATTCCGGACTCGATCCTTCCTCGTGTGGCCACACATCCATCTCAACATACGCATCTCCGCCACACCTAACTGTTGAACATGTCGCCTTTTAGTCGGCCAACACTCGGCGCCATACAGCATTGCGGGTCGAACCGCCGTCCTGTAGAACTTGCCTTTTAGCTTTTGTGGCACTCTCTTGTCACAGAGAATGCCAGAAGCTTGGCGCCACTTCATCCATCCGGCTTTGATTCGATGGTTCACATCTTCATCAATACCCCCATCCTCCTGCAGCATTGACCCCAAATATCGAAAGGTGTTCTTCTGAGGCACCACCTGTCCATCAAGGCTAACCTCCTCCTCCTCACACCTAGTAGTACTGAAACCGCACATCATGTACTCAGTTTTAGTTCTACTATTCATTGCCACTCTAGATAATCTGGATGAAATATGATTTTCAGGTGTAACTATTCATTTTGCTGAAGTTGACACTCTGTCTGATCATCGTACCTAAAAAGACGATGTGATTAAGCTTCCTTTCATTGAACCCTGCTAAATTCTACCGTTCGTTTGTTCGGCGCTAAATATTCTGATATCAGGGTTGCCAACTTCATTTAAAGTTTGCTGCGTGTCAATTAAGTTACTGCTGCTGCATTATAATAATAGCAAATGCATATAACTAGAACACTATTCTCATAGCTACATTGTTCAGGCTATGTTTGTTCTATCCTAAATTAACTGCATCAATTTCTTGCTCATGATGTCAGTAATGTCCAAATTAATAATGCCTCTCATAGGCAGCTACATGGTTGCAAAACTTCTCATGCCCATGCTCCTTAGGCGACTCCCAGTGAACTTCCTTGCCAAGATAGGCCAGAACATAGTTTAAAAACCGGACCGGTCCAACCGGCGGTGTTGGCGGTTTCTTAAGCCATATGGACCGTTGTGCTACTGAACCAGAGTGAACCAGGCGGCTCTTTCGCAAACTGGAGGATAAAACCGAGCGGTTGAACTAGCCCCATGCGAAGAAATAGAAAAATAAGCTGCTCTAGGAACGATTCAAACCGAGGTCTATATAGGATTAGAGGCTTTGGGCCCAAGTTTAGCCCAGTAACCATCTTGACCAGCCTACTTTGTTGCTATGTTTTCGAGTCGCTCGACTAGTCGTCGACTAGTCTATGAGTCGCACTGGCAGGGTCGACTCAGCCTGGCGACTTGACTCATGGGATGAGTCGAGCGACTAATCTCGACTAGTCGTGTTTCCTGGGTCGAATGACTCGATTTTTATGGGCCCGACCTGTCATATGTTTTTACTGTATCAAACCATCCCCCCTGGAAACCTAGTTCGAACCTGTCCC
>LR738711.1:266307173-266395138 GCA_902687465.1 Secale cereale | reverse complement strand
CCCCCCCCCCAAGCGACTCGTCGACTCAAAAACTTTGCTTTGTTGTCAAGTGGGAGAAAGGGGATGTATTTACCTCTTCTTAATTGTGCTTTAGTAAACAAATCATATAGTCTGGAACCTACCGGAAAGTGAACCGGTGAACCGCGGTCTGACCGGTAAAAACCTAAACCAATAGCCTCACCGGTTCGTTTTTTTAACCATGGGCCAGAACATGGACAACCAAAACCATATCCAATATTTTGGCTAGCCAATATTTTGGTATCTCTTGGCTTGGACTCAAACCAAACACGCCTCAGGTGCAACTGTGTAGATCAAGATTCGTTACCTATTAGCTATTGTGTATGAGCAAAAAGATTATGGGAGTTTCCTGGTATAACTCTCCTTGTCATAATTGTGTGGTTGAAATGCTAAATACTAGATTCATTATCAGGTTATCGACTTAGAGCAAGTATAATAAGGTGACATAGGCGGGCTGTAAGACTTTAAATATTATATCTTTGCTGAGTTGGATGAGAGAGAAGAGAAGAGAGATGAGAAGCGGGCTGTAGATTTACAACCGGCTGTAGCACGGGCTCCAAGAAGCTATGTGAGAGTGTATGGTGGGCCGTGTGGTAAAAAAATACTACTCCCTTGTAGCCCACTACTATACATGTTGGCTATTACATTGGCTATAGATGACATGGCAACATGTTATAGCCATCAACATATTATTAGCAGGCAACTTCTTGTATTCTACACCCGCTATTGATTTCATTCTCTTTTTTAAGATTGTCAATTTGTTATGCACTGTGGCTCCCCTGTCTATACCAGCGGCAATAATTTGTTTTATGCATTGTTTAGCAATTGCATTAATACTGCATTCCTCAGCTCGTTCTGTATCCTGATATTTAATGTCGACCGCTCATGATGTCAGTTGACTGATATGTGCTGTTTGTTACCTTAGTACAGAGAAACCAGCGAGAATGGTCGTTCCTCCACCAGACAGGGCCGCTAGGATCATCGGTTTTCTCAAGCCCTACCTTCTGAGGATGCATTTCTCGAACAAGTATGTAACCGCCCAGGTCATCCATACCCCAACAGCAACCGTCGCGTGTTCGGCAAGCTCGCAGGAGAAGCTGCTGAGACCGAACTTGGAGTCGACCCGCGACGTCTCTGCCGCGGCAAAGATTGGGAAGCTGCTGGGCGAGCGCCTGCTGCTCAAGGGGATACCTGCCGTGTCCATCCACATGAAGAGAGAGCAGAAGTACCATGGGAAAGTCAAGGCCGTTATAGATTCCGTCAGAGAATCTGGTGTCAAGCTGTTGTGATGGTGAAAACATAGAGCTCGTCTTAGCATTTGAGCAGTCTTGAGCTGTATTTCTGATGTTTGGACTGATTCACAACTTTTGTGTTCATGAATTTGGGGCTAAACGAACGTTTGTCCGGGACTCCAGGTCAATAAAGGGACTGTGTGTGTTGTAGGAGCTCGGCCTGATAATCTGCAGTAGTACTTTTTTTTTGAAACAAATCTGCAGTAGCACTTGATGACTTGAGGATCAACAGCCTGTTATGTTTCTTCTCTCCGAAAGGCAACAGAGATTATTGGGCTGGAGATATTCCGGATTTGGTTGCCTGGGATGCTAAATTTGGTATTCAAGACTGTTTAATGGACCATGGCGTGACTTCTTTTGCGTGTGGATTAATTCATGATCGCGACTGCCGAGTGCATACCTTGCCGTTAAGATTTTCTTCAGATTCTCAGCTATCCATAGCGTAGCACCATGTGCCTCTGAAGATTCTTCTTGATTTTTCCTTCTCTTGGTGAGCACGTTGATATTTTTATGGCAAACTGCTTGCTGTTAGTACTACCACATGCTTAGCCTAAAGATTGTATTGACGATCCTTTCTTTTAGGAGATGCGAATCTTTTAAGGTAGTAATTTCATTTGCGGTGTTCATTGTCATGTCCCTGGCAAGAAACAGTATTAAGAAGACACATGGTGTGTGACTTTGTGTGCATGACTCTTTTCTTCCGCCACATCTATATAGGAGTATACTTATATACTCCTTCCGTTCATAAATATAAGTCTTTTTACATATTTCAAATGGATTACAACGTACGGATGTATGTAGGCATATTTTAAAGGGTACATTGCTTATTTTGCTTCGTATATAGTCATTTGTTAGAATCTTTAGAAAGACCTAGATTTGGGAATCGAGGGAGTACAAGCTAAAAATTAAATCAATTCGGTATGTGTGTAGTATGTCTTGGGTCCGCTGGACCACGCTCCCGGTGCCGAATAAAGCAAGATGATTCCATCCGACCAGTATTCTTTTCTACGTTTCGTGCTCGCCATTATCGAAGGTAGGTGACGCCGAGACGTTCAGCATGATTGAGATAACTGCTACTGATGCTGTTAATAAAATAAACTCATCCGCATCTACTACGTCCTCTCTTTTCTAATGCAATCCGCATCTGGTTCCTACCCTTGCTTTTCGCCGCTAAATGGCCAAATTACGAGGTCAGGTGCATCATGAGAGAATCTCCTTTTCGCTGCTAAAATGGCCAAACCACCGGATGCATCCATGTAGGTTCCAGCTGCCCCGCGCGCGCGCGGTGCGCCCACGACCGACCGAGACGCCGACCGCGTCAAGTCTCCGCCCTTTGCTTTGGGGTGTTGATGCCCGTCGGCGCGCGACCCGGTCGGCCCGGTAGCTGCTATACCTAGCGAGCGACGGCCGAACGCCGGGCCGGGTACGACCTGTCCAGACGCGGCTCACTCGCTCGCGCTGCCGACCGCACCCCCCGCCTCCACCAGACGCCGCCTCCTCGGCTCACGACGAGCCTGCGTCCCCGGTCCAAGCTTGCTCGCTCGCCAAAAGATCTCCTCCACGTCCCAGGAGCCGACGCGTAGACCCCTTCCATAGTTCCATGTGCCCCCAACCCAAATAGTACTCAAAGCAATGGAATAGAGAATAATGGTTTTGTTTCTGGCGAATACGTGGAGGAACATTACTGGTGCAACGTATGTTTGGTTGTCTTCTCCAACAATATTTACATTCCAAAGCCATTTCAACTCGTCTGATTGAGCAAAAACAGATAACAAATAACATCTACATGTTAATTGGCTGTCTGCATTGCATGAATGAGCACTTTAGGGCTGGGTGTTTATCGCGTTGTCCGGAGAAAACCCTTGAATGAGGTTTAAAAAAAAACATCCACAGGTTCCGTGCAGCGGCCCGGTCGCTGCCCCCCTTCAGCGCCGCCATTGAACCCATGACCATGAGGTTCGGATACGGCGGCGGAGCCGAAGCGGCCGACATCGTATTGGCTGGACGAGGGGGCCTACAATAGATGGGCGACGGACCGCGGAGGGCTGCCATGAGGTAGATGCCTGAGTTCGCCAGACCGGCAATCCACGTCTCGTGGATGTGGTTGTCGCTAGCCTCGATGGGGATGAGGTGACGGCAGGGGGAAAGCGAGCCATCAGAGGAGAGGAAAGCAACAAGCGGTGAGAAGAGTGAGGGAGAGTGGTGTGAATAAGCGCGAGCAGTGACACGAGAGAGAGGAGTTATTGAGACATCTCGTCCGTCTTCCGCGTTCCCGAGGCATGTAGCAAAGAGCCACGCCGTGCTGAGTCTAGCTGCTAAGAGCATCTCCAGCCGGTGGCCCCCCAAGGGGCGCGTAAAATCGCCGCCTGGGGGCGTACCGGTGCTAAAACGTGTGCTGGGGCGGGTTGCTACCCAGTCGCCCGCCTCACGATGTTTTTTTTCTTCAAAACGAAACCCGGCCCACAATCGCACAAACAAGGCGCAAATTTAAACAAACTTCGACGAGTTCATCAAATATTTTACAAAAAAGAAAAGAAAAAAAGAAAACACTAGGACCGTCGTTGCCCTCGTCGTTCCTCGCCCGCCCGCCGCCGTGAAGCTCTACATGCCGAGGAGCTTGTAGAGCTGTGTATAGTCGCCGCCGTCGTCGTCGTCGTCATCATCGTCGCCTCCTCGCCGGCTATCCCTGCTGCTTCCCTGACCAGGATCGCCGAGGCGCGGCTGGTTGGACGGCCCGGGGACGTCCTCGTCGTCGTCACTGTCGAGGATCATCACGCCGTCCTCGTCCTCGTGCCCACGCCGGCGGGCAGCTATCTCCTGCACGGCGCGGCGCTACCGGACCATTTCGTCGCGGAGGTAGTCGTCCCGCGCCCACTGGAGGGCGGCCTCATCGGAGAAGCCTCGCCGGGCGATGGCCTCGTACTCCGCGGGGAGGCCGGACTCCACCTTCGGCCTGACGAGCCGGGCAGAGGTGGGGGAGGACTCGGCGATGCGGACGCCGCAGCTGCGTGTGCGCCGGCTGACCGGCGTGTCCTGTGGCTCCGGCCCGACGAGGAGGAGGACGTCGGGTCCATGCGCCTCGGCGTCCACGAGCTCCCACGCCGACGGGAGAAGGCGGGGGGCGCGGGGTACTCCAACCTCGGCGTGTTGCCGGCCTCGATGTACTCAAGGACGGCCTCCAGTGTGCGGCCGGGCACGCCGCACCACCGGCAGCGGCCGTCGGCGTTGTAGTTGCCGGTGGGCATGATGTCGTTGGTGGCCGCGAGCTGCTCCTCGTGGCGGCGACAGAAGTATGGTTCCCACAGCGGGCTGTCGGGGGTGTACCTCGGCCCTTCTCTCGCCGCCTGCGGCAGGGAGGAACGGATGCGGGCGATCTCCGCACGCCTGGCCGCCCCGGTGGGCGGTGGTGGCACTGGGACCCCGCCGGCGCTTATCCTCCACGCGCCGGGCACCCGCATGTCCGGCGGGACTGGGTACTCGGCCTCATAGAGGAGCCGGCCCTCGTCCTCGTGAAGGTGGCGGCGGCCGAAGCCGTTCGCCGCCACGCCATCGTCTGGGAAGCGCTCGGGCATTGGGTGAGGTGGAAACGGCGAGAAGAGAGGGAGGAATGGGGGTGTCGCCGGTGGAGAGCGAGGTCAGTCCGTGGTTCACCGGTGCGGGGAGGGGCGTTTATATAGCCACGGTCAGGCGGCTCCCCGTGTGGCCATCGTGTGTACGCGTGGCGGGCGAGGGACGAGCGTCGCCGCGCCTTCCTTGCGCCGCCCGTGAGGCATCAATGGAGGTTGACTGGCGCGGCAGCACGCGGCAGTTTTGGCATTGATTCCCGCCGCGGGAACCGAGACGATGAGGACGACGAAGCGACGAGAACATCCGAGTCGCTCCAAGGAGGGCCCGCCTATTTTCGCGCCAAAAATGCTTCGGCCGACGCTCCCAAGCGCCCCAGCGCGCCGGGTTAGGGCTGGTTCGGCCGGCGTCAATTTTCAGCCCAAGCCGGCGAAAAAAGGTCTTTGGGGACACGATTAGACCGATTTTTTGACGTCGACGTAAAAAAATCGACTGAAGAGCCTTGTTGGAGACACGGCTGGAGACGCTGTGAGACGATTTTCCTTGAAATTTATTTTTAGCGCGCACCGAACCGAGAAGAGCGAGGCAACTTCGCCGTTCACGACGAAGCAAACACGACTTGGCCTACTCCTCTCCAAAAGTCCAAACAGTCAACAACTTTTTATTAAGGGTGCGTCGCGCTCACCAAGCCCATGTCGACCCGGCAATGCACGCTAACATCAGCTCGAGAAGAGTAAACAAAAATATCAAGTCGACCACGTAGGAAGAAAGCGACGAAGCCGCGGCGCCATTTCCTGTGTCCGTCGCGACACCACGTGCCGGTTCGCCGCGCTGAGTGACGGCGCCCAAAAGCCACCGAATCTTTGACAAAACCCCGCGACGTTGGGCCCTTTTTACCGCGCCTGCCCCTCCCCGTCTCCCTTTATATACGGGCCCTGGCCTATCTCGTTCCCCACACCACCAAAGCCCAGCAAGCCTCAAACGCCCACGTTGGAGCAGTAGCAGCACCGAGCCGGAGCCTACCAGCCGTCCGATAAACATATCCGATGGCTCTCGCTCTCTCCGGCTCCGCTGCTGCCCGCGCGCTCGCCCAGCGGCTGGCCCCGGCCACCGCCAGGGGCTACGCGGCGGCGGCCTCCTCCGGGGCGATGAGGCGCGGCGCCGCGGCGACCGCGGACGGCAAGGCGGCCAGGGAGGCTGAGAAGGCCGCGGCCGACGCCTCGTGGGTGCCCGACCCCGTCACCGGTCACTACCGCCCCGCCAACCGCGCCACCGGCGCCGACCCCGCTGACCTCCGCGCCGCGCACCTCGGGCAGACCTATGCACGGGCTTGAAGGCCCCGCTCGACGACCCTCCTGGCCCTGCCATGGAAGGAAAACTGCTATGCTACGTAACGCGGAAAGCCAGGCGGGGCTCGTTCGCCGAGCGCAGCACCGCGAGCGGCTGGTGTCGCTGGCGCGGCTTAACGACGCATCATCGTCATCATCGATCCTATACTACGGGGGAGATGCGGCCTGAATGTTTGGCTGTTTCCCATTGTGTGTGTGCGTGCGTGCGTGTGGGCATGGAGCCTTGCCATAGTGTTCGTTTGCTCAGATCAGATGCATTTCTCATCGAGCAGGGCTTGTACCTTTCATCGCTTTCTGCAGTAATACTAATGGAGGAATCCAGCGTTTTCTTGTTCCTAACCACATGTTTCTTGCGTTTTCTTGCTATCTGAATCATTCTTCCGTTTATCCTGCAAATGAAGCTCCAATAAATATTGAATTCATGCTCCTAAACACATCTTCGTTACTGCTACAACCTAATCATTTATACGTTTGTCCTGCAAATGAAGCTTCAGTAGTACAGGGTCAGGGCAGTCCACCATACAGCTCGAGCCGCTGTACAGCAACCGCGTCGGGACGCGGTGAAATGTTCGCGTGTCACGGACGTCTGACGACGTGCGCTGCTGCCTCAAACGCGCAACACCAGTGTGTAGTTGTTCTTCTTTTTTCTTTTCTTAAACTACTTAAACAAGCATTATATGACTGAAAAGATAAGATGATCCTATGAAAAAACCAGTGTCTGTCCCTATCCATCAAGGAAAAAGATACAGATCACCTGTTCATCTGAGCTCGATGCGGCTCCATCATTGATCTGCAGCTTTACGAACCTCCAAAGTAGTTTGCATGAAGAAAAAACAATTGCCGTCCAAAGAATCAGACCGGGACAGTGTGTCCCTAAACACGCCATTGAACTCCAGAACTGACACACAGCACGAGTACGACTCTGGAGGAGGAAACCAGAACTGTCAGCCATCTACGCGTACTCCCGGGCGGCAAAACCTCCCTTCTCCAGCGTGGTGTCGGAGACAATGCCGCAGTAAGGGGGGCAGAGGAGAAGAAGAGACACAAGGAGTCGCCACCACCGCCTCGCCGACACCATACGTGAACACTAACCCCACTGATCTGAAGGATCGGTAAACACACGATGCCATCAACTCCGAGACGCCGTCATGAAGGACACCGCTCGTGTGGGATAGGAGCCGAGGTAGATTTATTCGTCCGGACGCCGCTCCCACCACTCCAACGACGCACCACGAGCTACAAAACCAAACCCTAACTACGGAGCAAAGGAACGGGCCCCCTTTCTCCTGCCGCCGGAGCAGCAGTCGAAGGGAGAGGGAACCAATCTTGGCCGGTGTAGATCAAAGGTAGAGGATCGCCTTCACGTGGCGGCGGCTTGGTTAGGGAAAACGTAGTCGCCATGTTTATTTCACGCCAACCCTGGTCGTGACATGTTGTATGTCACTTTTTAACACAATACGGACACAAATACTCATACATACACACGTACACGACGACTTTCTCTAAAACATCTAGGATGCGTTTGGTAGGCTGTATTAGGCCCAACAGTCCCGCGCAGGAAGAAATAGGCATGTTTGCTTGCTTGGGCTGCATATAAAACCTCGCCCGCACGAAGCTCAAAGCAGGTCTAGGCCTGGCTCGGGAGGAACGGCTGAATCGGCCGTTTTTTGCGAGCCAGGCTCGCTCGAGCCACACGTGGGGAAGCGCGGGAGTCGACGGGACGTCTCATAACTCCCTCGCTTCTTCCCGTCACCACCCTTGATAGCTCACACGCGCTCTCTCTCCCCCTCACCTCATCACACATTCGGTTTCTCCAATGGCAGAGCCGCCATCTCGCCGCGCCCTGATACGTCTCCAACGTGTCTATAACTTTTTATTGTTCCGTGCTATTATATTATCAACTTTGGATGTTTTATATGCATTAATATGCTATTTTATATTATTTTTGGGACTAACTTATTAACCTAGAGCCCCGTGTCAGTTTTTGTTTTTTTTCTTATTTTTGAGCATCATAGAAAAGAAAAATCAAACAAAGTCCAAATGAAATAAAACTTTCACGATGATTTTTTCTAGACAGAAACACGCCTACAGAAGGAAATATGCCCTAGAGGCAATAATAAAGTTGTTATTTATATTTCCTTATATCATGATAAATGTTTATTATTCATGCTAGAATTGTATTAACCGGAAACTTAGTACATGTGTGAATACATAGACAAAACAGAGTGTCCCTAGTATGCCTCTACTAGACTAGCTCATTGATCAAAGATGGTTATGTTTCCTAGCCATAGACATGAGTTGTCATTTGATCAATGGGATCACATCATTAGGAGAATGATGTGATGGACAAGACCCATCCGTTAGCATAGCACTATGATCGTTTAGTTTTTCTGCTATTGCTTTCTTCATGACTTATACATGTTCCTATGACTATGAGATTATGCAACTCCCGAATACCGTAGGAACACCTTGTGTGCTATCAAACGTCACAACGTAACTGGGTGATCATAAAGATGCTCTACAGGTGTCTCCGAAAGTATTCGCGGTGTTGGCATAGATCAAGATTAGGATTTGTCACTCCGAGTGTCGGAGAGGTATCTCTGGGCCCTCTCGGTAACACACATCACAATAAGCCTTGCAAGCAAAAGACTAATGAGTTAGTCACGAGATGATGTGTTACGGAACAAGTAAAGAGACTTGCCGGTAACGAGATTGAACTAGGTATAGAGATACCGACGATCGAAATCTCGGGCAAGTAACATACCGATGACAAAAGGAACAACGTATGTTGTTATGCGGTTCGACCGATAAAGATCTTCGTAGAATATGTAGGAGCCAATATGGGCATCCAGGTGCCGCTATTGGTTATTGACCGGAGAGATGTCTCGGTCATGTCTACATAGTTCTCGAACCCGTAGGGTCCGCACGCTTAAACGTTCGTTGACGATATAGTATTTAATGAGTTATGTATGTTGGTGACCGAATGTTATTCGGAGTCCCTGATGTGATCACGGACATGACGAGGAACTCCGGAATGGTCTGGAGATAAAGATTAATATATGAGATAATAGTGTTTGACCTCCGGAAGGGTTCCGGAATTCATCGGAAGGGGTTCCGGATGTTTCCCGAAGTGTTTGGGTACGAGAACACGTTATTTGGGCCAAAAGGGAAAGCACACAAGGTTTTTGGAAAGCGCAAAAGGAAGTTTTGCGGAGTCCATGGGCCAGACGCCAGGGTCCCTGGCGTCTGGGTCCAGACGCCGGGAACCCTGGCGTCTGGCCCTGGAGTCCGAGAAGGACTCTTGCCTTTCGGGTGAAACCGACTTTGTGAAGGCTTTTACTCCAAGTTTCGACCCCAAGGCTCAACATATAAATAGAGGGGTAGGGCTAGCACCCAAGACACATCAAGATACACCAAGCCGTGTGCCGGCTACCCCGACCCTCTAGTTTATCCTCCATCTAGTTTCTGTAGTGCTTGGCGAAGCCCTGCAGAGATTATTCTTCATCAACAACCGTCACCACACCGTCGTGCTGCCGGAACTCATCTACTACTTCGCCCGTCTTGCTGGATCAAGAAGGCGAGGACGTCATCGAGCCGAACGTGTGCTGAACGCGGAGGTGCCGTACGTTCGGTACTAGATCGGGACGGATCGTGAAGGTGCACGACTACATCAACCGCGTTGATAAACGCTTCCGCTTTCGGTCTACGAGGGTACGTAGACACACTCTCCCCTCTCGTTGCTATGCATCTAGTAGATAGATCTTGCGTGATCGTAGGAAAATTTTGAAATTACTACGTTCCCCAACAGTGGCATCAGAGCCAGGTCTATGCGTAGATGATATGCACGAGTAGAACACAATGAGTTGTGGGCGATACTAGTCATACTGCTTACCAGCATGTCATACTTTGCTTCGGCGGTATTGTGAGATGAAGCGGCCCAGACCGACATTACGCGTACGCTTACGCGAGACTGGTTTCACCGTTATGAGCACTCGTTGCTTAAAGGTGACTGGCGGGTGTCTGTCTCTCTCACTTTAGCTGAATCGAGTATGCCTACACCCGGTCCTTGTGAAGGTTAAAACAACACATACTTGACGAAACATCGTTGTGGTTTTGTATGCGTAGGTAAAAACGGTTCTTGCTAAGCCCGTAGCAGCCACGTAAAACTTGCAACAACAAATTAGAGGACGTCTAACTTGTTTTTGCAGGGCATGTTGTGATGTGATATGGTCAAGACATGATGAGTTATACGGTTTTGTATGAGATGATCATGTTTTGTAATGTTATCGGCAACTGGCAGGAGCCATATGGTTGTCGCTTTATTGTATGAAATGCAATCGCCATGTAATTGCTTTACTTTATCACTAAGCGGTAGCGATAGTCGTAGAAGCAATAGTTGGCGAGACGACAACGATGCTACGATGGAGATCAAGGTGTCGCGCCGTGACGAAGGTGATCATGACGGTGCTTTGGAGATGGAGATCAAAAGCACAAGATGATGATGGCCATATCATGTCACATATTTTGATTGCATGTGATGTTTATCTTATTATGCTTCTTATTTTTTGCTTAGAACGACGGTAGCATTATAAGATGATCCCTTACTAAATTTCAAGGTATAAGTGTTCTCCCTGAGTATGCACCGTTGCGAAAGTTCGTCGTGCCGAGACACCACGTGATGATCGGGTGTGATAAGCTCTACGTTCAAATACAACGGGTGTAAGCCAGTTTTGCACACGCAGAATACTCGGGTTAAACTTGACGAGCCTAGCATATGCAGATATGGCCTCGGAACACTGGAGACCGAAAGGTCGAGCGTGAATCATATAGTAGATATGATCAACATAAGATGTTCACCATTGAAAACTACTCCATCTCACGTGATGATCGGACATGGTTTAGTTGATTTGGATCACGTGATCATTTAGATGACCAGAGGGATGTCTATCTAAGTGGGAGTTCTTCAAGTAATATGATTAATTGAACTTTAATTTATCATGAACTTAGTCCTGGTAGTATTAGCATATCTATGTTGTAGATCAATAGCTCGCGATGTTGCTCCCCGTTTATTTTTCATATGTTCCTAGAGAAAACCAAGTTGAAAGATGTTAGTAGCAATGATGCGGAATTGTTCCGTGATCTGAGGATTACCCTCATTGTTGCACAGAAGAATTATGTCCTTGATGCACCGCTAGGTGACAGACCTATTGCAGGAGCAGATGCAGACGTTATGAACGTTTTGACAAAAGCTCGGTATGATGACTACTTGATAGTTTAGTGCACCATGCTTTACAGCTTATAACCGGGACTTCAAAAATGTTTTGAACGCCACGGAGCATATGAGATGTTCCAAGAGTTGAAATTAGTATTTCATACTCATACCCGTGTCGAGAGGTATAAGACCTCTGACAGTACTTTGCCTACAAGATGGAGGAGAATAGCTCAACCAGTGAGCATGTGCTCAGATTGTCTGGGTACTACAATTACTTGAATCAAGTGGGAGTTAATCTTCCAAATAAGATAGTAATTGACAAAGTTCTCTAGTCACTATCACCAAGTTAGTAGAACTTCGTGATGAACTATAATATGCAAGGGATGACGAAAGTAATTCCTGAGCTCTTCGCAATGCTGAAATTGGCGAAGGTAGAAATCAAGAAAGAACATCAAGTGTTGATGGTTAATAAGACCACTTGTTTCAAATAAAGGGCAAAGGAATAGAAGGGGAACTTCAAGAAGAATGACAAGCAAGTTGTCACTCCCATGAAGAAACCCAAAGCTAAACTCAAGCCTGAAACTAAGTGCTTCTACTGCAAAGGAAATGGTCACCGGAAGTGGAACTGCCCTAGATACTTGGCGGATAAGAAGGATGGCAAAGTGAACAAAGGTATATTTGATATACAAATTATTGATGTGTATTTTACTAGTGTTCATAACAACCCCTCGGTATTTGATACTGGTTCAGTTGCTAAAAAGTAGTAACTCGAAATGGGAGTTGCATAATGAACAGAAACTAGTTAAAGGATGAAGTGACGATGTGTATTGGAAGCAGTTCCAAGATTGATATGATCATCATCGCACACTCCCTATACTTTCGGGATTAGTGTGAACCTAAATAAGTGTTTATTTGGTGTTTGTGTTAAGCATGAATATGATTTGATCATGTTTATTGCAATACGGTTATTCATGTAAGTTAGAGAATAATTGTTGTTCTGTTTACATGAATAAAACCTTCTATGGTCATACACCCAATGAAAATAGTTTGTTGGATCTCGATCGTGTGATACACATATTCGTAATATTGAAGCCAAAAGATGCAAGGTTAATAATGATAGTGCAACTTATTTGTGGCACTGCCGTTTAGGTCATATTGGTGTAAAGCGCATGAAGAAACTCCATAGTGATGGACTTTTTGGAATCACTTGATTATGAATCACTTGGTGCTTGCGAACCATGCCTCATGGGCAAGATGACTAAAACTCCGTTTTTCAGAACTGTGGAGCGAGCAACAGAGTTGTTGGAAATCATACATACTGATGTATGCAGACCAACGAGTGTTGAAGCTCACGGCGGGAATCGTTATTTTCTGACCTTCACTGATGATTTGAGCAGATATGGGTATATCTACTTAATGAAGCACAAGTCTGAAACATTTGAAAAGTTCAAAGAATTTCAGAGTGAAGTGGAGAATCATCGTAACAAGAAAATAAGAGTTTCTACGATATGATCGTAGAGGTAAAATATTTGAGTTAGCGAGTTTGGCCTTTAGTAAAAACAATGTGAAATAGTTTCACTACTCACGCCACCTGGAACACCACAGTGTAATGGTGTGTCCGAACGTCATAACCGTACTTTATTAGATATGGTGCGATCGATGATGTCTCTTACCAATCTACCACTATCGCTTTTGGGGTTATGCATTAGAGACAGCTACATTCACGTTAAATAGGGCACCATCTAAATCCGTGGAGATGACACCGAATGAACTATGGTTTGGCAAGAAACCAAAGTTGTCGCTTCTTAAAGTTTGGGGCTGCGATGCTTATGTGAAAAAGCTTCAACCTGATAAGCTCGAACCCAAGTCGGAGAAATGTGTCTTCATAGGATACCCAAAAGAGACTGTTGGGTACACCTTCTATCACAGATCCGAAGGCAATATATTCGTTGCTAAGAATGAATCCTTTCTAGAGAAGGAGTTTTCTCTCGAAAGAAGTGAGTGGGAGGAAAGTAGAACTTGATGAGGTAATTGTACCTTCTCCCGAATTGGAAGGTAGTACATCACAGAAATTAGTTCCAGTGATTCCTACACCAATTAGTGAGGAAGCTAATGATGATGATCATGAAACTTCAAATCAAGTTACTGCTGAACTTCGTAGATCAACCAGAGTACGTTCCGCACCAGAGTGGTACGGCAACCCGGTTCTGAAATCATGTTACTGGACCATGATGAACCTACGAACTATGAGGAAGCGATGATGAGCCCAAATTCCGCAAAATGGCTTGAGGCCATGAAATCTGAGATGGGATCCATGTATGAGAACAAAGTGTGGACTTTGGTTGACTTGCCCGATGATCAGCAAGCCATCGAAAATAAATGGATCTTCAAGAGGAAGACCGACGCAAACGGTAATGTTACTGTTTACAAAGCTCGACTTGTTGCGGAAGGGTTTCGACAAGTTCAAGGAGTTGACTACGATGAGACTTTCTCACCCGTAGCGATGCTTAAGTCTGTCCGAATCATGTTAGCAATTGCCGCATTTTATGAAATCTGGCAAATGGATAACAAAACTGCATTCTTTAATAAATTTATTAAAGAAGACTTGTATATGATGCAATCAGAAGGTTTTGTCAATCCTAAAGGTGCTAACAAAATGTGCAAGCTCCAGCGATCCATCTATGGACTGGTGCAAGCATCTCGGAGTTGGAATATACGCTTTGATAAGTTGATCAAAGCATATAGATTTATACAGACTTGCGAAGCCTGTGTTTACAAGAAGTGAGTGGGAGCACTACAACCTTTCTGATAAGTATATGTGAATGACATATTGTCGATCAGAAATGATGTAGAATTTTCTGGAAAGCATAAAGGAGTGTTTGAAAGGAGTTTTTCAAAGAAAGACCTTGGTGAAGCTGCTTACGTATTGGGCATCAAGATCTATAGAGATAGATCAAGACGCTTGATAAGACTTTCGATGAGTACATACCTTGATAAGATTTTGAAGTAGTTCAAAATGGATCAGTCAAAGAAGGAGTTCTTGCCTGACTTGTAAGGTGTGAAGTTGAGTAAGACTCAAAGCCAGACCACGGCAGAAAAATATAGAGAGAATGAAAGTCATTCCCTATGCCTCAGCCATAGGTTCTATAAAGTATGCCATGCTGTGTACCAAACCTGTTGTGTACCTTGCCATGAGTTTGGCAAGGAGGTACAATAGTGATCTAGGAGTAGATCACTGTACAGCGGTCAAAATTATCCTTAGTAATTGGATGACTAAAGGAAATATTTCTCGATTATGGAGGTGATAAACAGTTCGTCGTAAAGGGTTACGCCGATGCAAGCTTTGACACTAAATCCAGATGAATCTAAGTATCAATCTGGATGCATATTTAAAGTGGGAGCAATTAGCTAGAGTAGCTCTATACAGAGCATTGTAGACATAGAAATTTGCGAAATACGTACGGATCTGAATGTGACAGACCCGTTGACTAAACTTCTCTCACAAGCAAAACATGATCACACCTTATTACTCTTGGGTATTAATCACATAGCGATGTGAACTAGATTATTTACTCTAGTAAACCCTTTGGGTGTTGGTCACATGGTGATGTGAACTAAGGGTGATATTCACATAACGATGTGAACTATCGGTATTAAATCACATGGCGATGTGAGCTAGATTATTGACTCTAGTGCAAGTGGGAGACTGAAGGAAATATGCCCTAAAGGCAATAATAAAGTTGTTATTTATATTTCCTTATATCATGATAAATGTTTATTATTCATGCTAGAATTGTATTAACCGGAAACTTAGTACATGTGTGAATACATAGACAAAACAGAGTGTCCCTAGTATGCCTCTACTAGACTAGCTCATTGATCAAAGATGGTTATGTTTCCTAGCCATAGACATGAGTTGTCATTTGATCAATGGGATCACATCATTAGGAGAATGATGTGATGGACAAGACCCATCCGTTAGCATAGCACTATGATCGTTTAGTTTTTCTGCTATTGCTTTCTTCATGACTTATACATGTTCCTATGACTATGAGATTATGCAACTCCCGAATACCGTAGGAACACCTTGTGTGCTATCAAACGTCACAACGTAACTGGGTGATCATAAAGATGCTCTACAGGTGTCTCCGAAAGTATTCGTGGTGTTGGCATAGATCAAGATTAGGATTTGTCACTCCGAGTGTCGGAGAGGTATCTCTGGGCCCTCTCGGTAACACACATCACAATAAGCCTTGCAAGCAAAAGACTAATGAGTTAGTCACGAGATGATGTGTTACGGAACGAGTAAAGAGACTTGCCGGTAACGAGATTGAACTAGGTATAGAGATATCGACGATCGAAATCTCGGGCAAGTAACATACCGATGACAAAAGGAACAACGTATGTTGTTATGCGGTTCGACCGATAAAGATCTTCGTAGAATATGTAGGAGCCAATATGGGCATCCAGGTTCCGCTATTGGTTATTGACCGGAGAGATGTCTCGGTCATGTCTACATAGTTCTCGAACCCGTAGGGTCCGCACGCTTAAACGTTCGTTGACGATATAGTATTTAATGAGTTATGTATGTTGGTGACCGAATGTTATTCGGAGTCCCTGATGTGATCACGGACATGACGAGGAACTCCGGAATGGTCTGGAGATAAAGATTAATATATGAGATAATAGTGTTTGACCTCCGGAAGGGTTCCGGAATTCATCGGAAGGGGTTCCGGATGTTTCCCGAAGTGTTTGGGTACGAGAACACGTTATTTGGGCCAAAAGGGAAAGCACACAAGGTTTTTGGAAAGCGCAAAAGGAAGTTTTGTGGAGTCCATGGGCCAGACGCCAGGGTCCCTGGCGTCTGGGTCCAGACGCCGGGAACCCTGGCGTTTGGCCCTGGAGTCCGAGAAGGACTCTTGCCTTTCGGGTGAAACCGACTTTGTGAAGGCTTTTACTCCAAGTTTCGACCCCAAGGCTCAACATATAAATAGAGGGGTAGGGCTAGCACCCAAGACACATCAAGATACACCAAGCCGTGTGCCGGCTACCCCGACCCTCTAGTTTATCCTCCGTCTAGTTTCTGTAGTGCTTGGCGAAGCCCTGCAGAGATTATTCTTCATCAACAACCGTCACCACACCGTCGTGCTGCCGGAACTCATCTACTACTTCGCCCGTCTTGCTGGATCAAGAAGGCGAGGACGTCATCGAGCTGAACGTGTGCTGAACGCGGAGGTGCCGTACGTTCGGTACTAGATCGGGACGGATCGTGAAGGTGCACGACTACATCAACCGCGTTGATAAACGCTTCCGCTTTCGGTCTACGAGGGTACGTAGACACACTCTCCCCTCTCGTTGCTATGCATCTAGTAGATAGATCTTGCGTGATCGTAGGAAAAATTTGAAATTACTACGTTCCCCAACACCTACGTGACTTGGAGTAGGGGCCAAGGAAGCCACGGGGTGGCCACGAGCCATAGGGGCGTGCCCTAGGGGGTGCACCCCTGGACTTGTGCCCCCCCCCCCGTGACTCCCCAGCACCACCTCTTTGCCCTATATATTCTCAGATATTCCAGAAACCCTAGAGGGAGACACAAAAATACTTTTCAACCGCCGCAGGTCTCTGATCTCGTGAGATCCCATCTGGAGGCCTTTTCTGGTATTCTGCCGGAGGGGGATTCGATCACGGAGGGCTTCTACATCAACCTTGTCGCCCCTCCGATGATGTGTGAGTAGTTTACCACACACATACGGGTACATAGCTAGTACCTAGATGGCTTCTTCTCTCTCTTTGATCTTCAATACAATGTTCTCCTCGATGTTCTTGGAGATCTGTTCGATGTAATCATCTTTTGCGGTGTGTGTTTTGATATCCGATGAATTGTGGATTTATGATCAGATTATCTTTAAAAATTATTTGTATCTTCTCCGAATTCTTATATGCATGATTGTATATCTTTGTATTTCTCTTTGAATTATTGGATTGGTTTGGCCAACTAGATTGATAGTTCTTGCAATGGGAGAGGTGCTTAGTTTTGGGTTCAATCTTGAGGTGTCATCACCTAGTGACGGAAGAGGTAGCAAGGCACGTATTGCATTGTTGCCATCAAGGATAAAAAGACGGGGTTTATATCATATTGCTTGAGTTTATCCCTCTACATCATGTCATCTTGCTTAAAGCGTTACTTTGTTCTTGTGAACTTAATACTATAAATGCATGTTGGATAGCGGTCGATGTGTGGAGTAATAGTAGTAGATGTGAGCAGGAGTCGGTGTACTTGTCACGGACGTGATGCCTATATTCATGATCATTGCCTTAGATATCGTCATAACTTTGCGCTTTTCTATCAATTGCTCGACAGTAATTTATTTACCCACCGTATGCTTTATTCAAGAGAGAAGCCTCTAGTGAAACCTATTGTCACATCCCTAGCTAGCACTTGCATTAGGATCTGACTAGAGTGTGCATCATGTTTACTTTCAAAGAAACTTGAAATGGGATTAACAGAAACCCCAGCACCCCTCCCCTAACAACTAGGGTTTACTAAAATATTTTCCAATGTACCCAAAATGCCCTTCAAAATGTTCATCATTTCTGCCTTGGTCTTAAACCTCTGCCAAAAATGGTGCACAATTTTCTAGGACAATCTAGGGTTTTGGATTAAATCATATGGTATTTGAATTTGGGCATTTAAATACTATAAAATATTTTAAATGCTCAAATAATCATAAACTATAATGTTTCCTACTGTTCATATTATATACAACAGGTATGACAAGTGTTATGATTTATAAAAATGTTTAGGCATTTTTATTAAGTGAACAAAGTTGCAAAAGAAATGAAACAGAAAAGAAAATAGAAAAAGGAGAGAGAGAGAGAACACTTACCTGGCGCCCACCCGGCCCACCTGCCGGCCCAGCCCAGCTGCCGGCCCAGCCCAGCTGCCGCTCCAGCGAGCTGCTTGGCTCGGCCAGGCAGGCAGGCATGTGCTCGACGGCGACCGCGCCGCGCGCCACGCAGCTGCCCGCCGCCCTGCTTCGCCCCCTCGCCGTCCTGGAGGAGTGGATCGAACGTCCACGTCTCCCTCGACCCCCCAGACACCTCTGTTTCATCCCAGCTCCTCTCCTCCGCTCTCCCCGCGCCATGGCCGACGCCGCCGTGATCGCACCGTCGTAGAAACCACGTCCACCGTCGTCCCCGAGCTCCGTCGTGTTGTCCCTCGTCTCCGCCGTCCTCGACTGCTTCGACAGGCCGAGCCCCGAGCGCTCGCCCGCCCTGGAGACGCCCCCGAGCTCTTCTTCCCCAACTCCGGCCACGGAGATCCCCCGCGTCGTGCTGCTCAGCTCCGACCACCCCCGAGCTCGCTTCGGTGCTTGCTGCAACCGCTGTGAGCCTAGCTACCTCCTCCCCCTCTCCGTTGGCTCCCTCTTGCCCTGTAACCCACTGCACGTAGCTCGCCCGCACGCACCGCCGCCGTGCTCGTCGCCGGTGATGCTCCGGTGACCTTTTGGTCACCGGCACCCGTCCATTGCACTCACCACAGCACGTAGATGCGAACGGTGCTACGCACGCATCGCCAAGGCCCCTGCAGCCGCACCCCCACACACGCCCGACGCCGGTCGCCGCCGTCGAGCTCGCTGCCGTCGTCTCCGGCCACCCCAGGTCCGGCGACCACCTACATCCGATGCGGAAGAGCAAGAGCTCTCCAACGCACCCAGCCGCTGCTCGAGCCGTGCCCCATAGCCGTTTTCCGAGGCACGCCGCCGCGTTTGGCCTCGCCGGCGGCTAAACACCGGCGAGTTGGACCAGTTTTGACCACGGGTTTGACCCCCAGGGTCAATGACATGTGGGCCCTGCCCGCAAGTCAAACTTAGTTTAGCTGTTATTTTAATATTAATTAGATAATTAGTTTAGTCACTAACACGTGGGCCCTGACCCCACTGACAGCTAATTAGTTTTAACTAAACTCTAATTAACTCAGTTAATTAGCTGTGACACTGACATGAGGGACCCACTGGTCAGGTTTGACCTGGACTGGCCCTGTTGACTGGCTGACGTCAGCATGATGTCATGCTGACGCAGTAAAGGTTTTTCTGGGATTTTTAGATTTTAAATAATTCAGGAAATTCCAGAAAATACCCAAAACTTCTAAAAATCCTATAAAATCAACCATAGCTCAGATGGAAAAGATTTATATATGAAAAATGATCAGAAAAATCCAATCTATCCAATGGCACTGGTTTCATGCATGTTTGAATAAGTTAACTTGCTGTTTACATCAAAAACATGATAATGCACTTATTTAAATAATAGTTTGAACTTCAATTTGAATCCTTGATTCAAATAGGTTCAAACCCTTCTGGTTTTAGTTGCATTAGCCAACACACATGCATCTTGCCATGTCATAAACATGCATCATATTGTTGCATTTGTTTGTTAATGATTGTATCGTCGGTATTTCCTGTGTTAGGTCCTGCTCCCGAGGATACTGCTGCGTATCCAGTTGAAGAGCAGTACCCGACAACTACCTTGTCAGGCAAGCAATCATTGATCATTCCGATACAACCCAATCTTCTCGCTCCTGCTCTCTTTTACTGCATTAAGGCAACAGCGCGTGAACTGCTACTTGCTGCGGTAGTTGAACCCTATTCCCTTGCATGACCTGTCATTGCCACAGTAAATAGTTGAAACCCACTAGCATGTGTAGGAGTTGATTGAGCCATGTGATGTGTGTTCCACCATGCTATTTGTTTATGTTGCCTTCTATGCTTAGAGTTGTGTCTGGTCTGGTTCATCTGGGTGATGGATCAGAGTGAAACAATCTTTTGATAAAGAGAAGGAAGTGTGGAATACGCTTGGTAAAGGTATCGATGAAAGGCCATGTAGGAGTACGTGGTGGGTTGTTTCATTGGAACCGTACATAGGACCTGAGATCTGTATGTGTGGTTCAAGTTGCAGTTACTACCATGCATTGGGCCCGAAACCAATGGACCCTCTCGGCTTATTAATTACCCTTGATCTCTGTCCAGGAGTTGCAACTAGTTTCTGGTGTTTATAGCTTACTGGAGGTCGTGCACAACGCTGACCCTCGGGGTGGGTTGTGATGCGACAGGTACGTGGCACGGTGGACCGGTTGCCCGTTTGGTGACTCGGAAACCCTGTACACATCGTTTGGGGCCGTGAGCGACACCCCGGCCGGATCTCCCCACGGATGGAACCCAAATAGGCGATAAACCTGGACGAGAGACTTGAGTAGTTAGTCAGGTCGTGGCCGACACCCTCGCTGGGCTTCCGCTTGAAGGTTGCCGAGTACACGCCGAGTAAACGGCGATAAGCGGTGGAAGCGTGTGTGAAGAAGTACACCCCTGCAGGGTTATCAAACTATTCGAATAGCCGTTGTTAGCGGTACGAACTACTTGGTTGCTCTTACAGTTCATAGACAAGTTGATGGATACTACTAAAAGCCTCAAGATAAGCGTGAGTGCCGTGGATGGCCCTTCCGTAGGATGACGGAAGAGGATCCTCGGTAGTGTATTGATGTGGTGATTAGAGGACTCGTGTTCGTAATAACATCTTGCAATCTGTTGAGAGTTGTAGTATAGGTTAGCCAAGGTCAAAGCTGGCATTCTGCTATAAACTCCACTACCCCCTTTGATAATGTTGCATGTATGATAGGTTCTGTGGTAAGACTTGCTGAGTACCTTTGTACTCATGTTTGCTTAATAACTGTTGCAGAGGAGAACCCTGCCCCTGCTGATGGGTTCTACATAGACGTTGACGTCGACGAGTAGCTTGACACCCAGACGGTGATCTGGAGCTTGTGAAGGGCCTTGTAGATAGTCATGCTACACCAAGCCTGTTTTATTTTTCTAAGTTGTCTGTACTCAGACATATAGCTTCCGCTTGTGCTTGTATGACTGTATGACTTGAGTGTTGGGTCATGTGACCCCTACCTGTATGACTATGTTATGTATGGCTCTTGGAGCCTTTTAAATAAAGTACTTTGAGTCATAGAGTTCTGTTGTGATGCAATGTTGTATTTGCACATATTGAGCATATTGCGTGTATGATTGAAATGCTTGGTATGTGTGGGATCCGACACCTAGTTGTTTTCCTTTGGTAGCCTATCTTACAGGGAAATGCCTCCTAGTGATTCCAATGAGCCTTGGTAGCTTGCTACTGCTCGGAACACGTAGGCTGGCCGGCATGTGTCCTTCTTCGTTCCTGTGTCTGTCCCTTAGGGGAAATGTCACGCGTTGTTCCTTTAAGTCCTTGTAGCTTGCTACGACTTGGGTTCATACGTTGATGACCGACACGTTCGTTGCTGGGTCATGGATGCCTGTCTCTGTAATTTAGTGCCACTTTTGGTTTATAACTAGCCATGTCGGCCCGGATTCTCTGTCATATGGATGCTAGCGACACTGTCATATACGTGTGCCAAAATGCGCAAACGGTCCCGGGCCAGGTAAGGTGGCACCCGTGGGGCTACCGTGCGTGAGGCCGCAAAGTGATATGACGTGTTACAGCTAGATCGGTGTGACTTAGGATCGGGGTCCTGACACCTATGGCCCTCGGGTCGGTTTTCCATCTTATATTTTCAGATTTATAAAACCAAAAACCAAAAATATCTTGCTGCAATTATTTTGTGTTTACTTTATTTAGCTTTTTACTTTAGTTTTAAATCTATCTCTATTAGATCTCACTCTTGTTCGTGACGTTGAAGGGATTGACAACCCCTTTTCCGCGTTGTGTGCAAGTCTTTGTTAGTTTGTATAGGTGCATATATTGGAGACGTGCTTGTACCTCCTACTAGATTGGTACCTTGGTTCTCAACTGAGGGAAATACTTATCTCTAATTTGCTACATGACCCTTTCCTCTTCAAGGGAAAAATCAACGCAAGCTTAAGAAGTAGTAGGAAGAATTTCTAGCGTCGTTGCCGGGGAGGTCTACATCAAGCCTACCAAGTACTTGTCATAACTCTCATCTCTTGCATTTACATTATTTTCCATTTGCCTCTCGTGTTGATCTCCCCCACTTCTAAAACATTTTCAGAAAAACACAAAAATATTTGCCCTTTTTTTGTTTGTCGTTTTGCTTGCTCGTTTGCTAGATTTCTTTGCCATTATGTCTCAACCCAGCGATCTTGATCTTTACCTTAGGAAGCTGGGAGAAATTGAAAATACTAACAAAACTTTTATGTTTTTACAATTTGAGCACAATAGTTTCTTTCGTAATGAGCTTAAAGAACAAAAAACGTTTACAGAATACATCAATAAGGATCTTGATGATGTTACTAAGGAAATATCTGGTCTTAAATCTCAATTTGCTAATGTTGAAACTCTATTGAGGCAAATCTCGGACAACCAAACTACCGTAGTAAATAACATGGCTACTTAACCTGAAACTAATCATAATGATGAAGATCTTTAGATGCTTGGTTTGACTCCTATTGTATCTTTGTTTGATAATATAAATCTTGAAAAAGAAGGGACTGGAGATGATCAACTTTAGATAAAAGGCATCCCAATAATTTGGAGAATAATGATCTTAGTAAAAAGTGATAAAAGTGGGACTATAGAGGTCAAAACTTTAGCTACCAATGAACCCACTATTTTGGATTTCAAGGAATTAAATTATGATAGTTGATCTTTGATAAATTGTATTTCCTTGTTGCAATCCATGTTGAATTCTCCTTGTGCTTATAATCGAAATAAGGCTTTTACGAAACATATTGTTGATGCTATGATGAATTCTTTTGAGGAAAACTTGAGTTGGAAGTTTCAACCCCTAGAAAACTTCCTAATGATTGGGAACCTACTATTAAAATCAAGATTAAAGATTATGAGTGTAATGCTTTGTGTGATTTGGGTGCTAGTGTTTCCATGATTCCTAAAAACCTATATTGATGGGAACATAGCATGCAATTTCAAAACATTTCCTACGATCACGCAAGATCTATCTAGGAGATGAATAGCAACGAGACGAGAAGAGTGTGTCTACGTACCCTCGTAGACCGAAAGCGGAAGCGTTAGAATAATGGGTTGATGTAGTCAAACGTCTTCGCGATTCAACCGATCAAGCACCAAACGTACGACACCTCCGAGTTCTGCACACGTTCAGCTTGATGACGTTCCATGAGCTCTTGATCCAGCAGAGGGTCGAGGGAGAGTTTCGGTAGCTCGACGGCGTGTTGATGGTGATGGTGAAGTAGATCGCGCAGGGCTTCGCCTAAGCACTACGACAATATGACCTAAGGTGTAAACTATGGAGGGAGGCACCGCACACAGCTAAGAGAATAACTTGTGTCCTCTAGGGTGCCCCCTGCCCACATATACAAAGGAGGCAGGGAAAGGAGGCCGTCCGGCCCCTATTGCGCGCCAAGGAGAGGAGTCCTACTAGGACTCCTAGTCCTAGTAGGATTCCTTCACAAGGAAGGGGGGAAGAAGGAAGGAGAGGGAGAGCGAGAGGGAAAGGGGGGCACCGCCCCCTTCCCCTAGTCTAATTCGGACTGCCATGGTGGGCAGGCACCCCTTTCAGCCCTCCTCTCTCTCCACTAAGGCTCATATAGGCCCATTAGTTCCCCGGGGGGTTCCGATAATCCTTTCGGCACTCCGATATTTACCCGGTACCTCTCGGAACTCCTCCGGTGTCCGAACAACATCGTCCAATATATCATTCTTTATGTCTCGACCATTTCGAGACTCCCCGGCATGTCCGTGATTTCATCTGGGACTCCGAACAATCTTAGATCACCAAAAACTCATAACTCATAATACAAATCATCATCGAACATTAAGCGTGCGGATCCTACGGGCTCGAAAACTATGTAGACATGACCGAGACACTTCTCCGATCAATAACCAATAGCGGAACCTAGATGCTCATATTGGCTCCTACATATTCTACGAAGATCTTTATCGGTTAAACTGTAATGACAACATACGTTATTCCCTTTGTCATCGGTATGTTACTTGCCCGAGATTCGATCGTAGGTATCTTCATACCTAGTTCAATCTCATTACCGGCAAATCTCTGTACTCGTTCCGTAATACATCATCCCGTGAGTAACTCATTAGTCATTTGCTTGCAAGGCTTATTATGATGTGTATTATCGAGAGGGCCCAGAGATACCTCTCCGATACTCGGAGTGACAAATCCTATTCTCAATCTATGCCAACTCAACAAACACCTTCGGAGATACCGGTAGAGCATCTTTATAATCACCCAGATATGTTGTGACGTTTGATAGCACACAAGGCATTCCTCCGATATCCGGGAGTTTCATTATCTCACAGTCTGAGGAATATGTATTTGACATGAAGAAAGCAGTAGCGATAAAAACTGAACGATCAATACACTAAGCTAACGGATGGGTCATGTCCATCACATCATTCTCCTAATGATGCGATCCCGTTAATCAAATCACAACACATGTCTATGGTTAGGAAACTCAACCATCTTTAATTAATGAGCTAGTCCAGTAGAGGCTTACTAGGGACACTGAGTTTCATCTATGTATTCACACATGTATCAAGATTCCGGTTAATACAATTCTAGCATGAATAAAAGACATTTACCATGATATATAAGGAAATATAAATAACAACTTTATTATTGCCTCTAGGGCATATTTCCTTCAGTCTCCCACTTGCACTAGAGTCAATAATCTAGATTACATAGTAATGATTCTAACACCCATGGAGTCTTGGTGATGACCATGTTTTGCTCGTGGAAGAGGCTTAGTCAACGAGTCTGCAACATTCAGATCTGTATGTATTTTGAAAATCTCTATGTCTCCCTCCTTGACTTGATCGCGGATAGAGTTGAAGCGTCTCTTGACGTGTTTGGTTCTCTTGTAAAACCTGGATTCCTTCGCCAAGGCAATTGCTCCAGTGTTGTCACAAAAGATTTTCATTGGACCCGATTGTAGGGGATCGTTGCAGAAAACAAAAAAATTCCTACGCATCACCAAGATCCATCTATGGAGTTCACTAGCAACGAGAGGGAGGGAGTGCATCTTCATACCCTAGTAGATCGCGATGCAAAAGCGTTACAAGAACGTGGTTGGTGGAGTCGTACACGCAGCGATTCAGATCACGGTCGATTCCGATCTAAGCGCCGAACAACGGCGCCTCCGCGTTCAACACACGTACAGCCCGTGGACGTCTCCTCCTTCTTGATCCAGCAAGGGGGGGAGGGGAGTTGTAGAAGAGCTCCGGCAGCACGACAGCGTGGTGGTGGAGCTTGCAGTTCTCCGACAGGGCTTCGCCAAGCTCTACGGAGGAAGAGGAGGAGTTGGGACGGGAAGAGGGCTGCGCCAGGGAAGGGGTCCGGCTGCCCTCTCTCTCCCTCACTATATAGAGGGGGAAGGAGGAGGCGCCCTAGGGTTTTCCTAGGGGAGGGGCGGTGGCCACAGTGGAAACCCTAGATGGGTTTGGGCGCCCCCACCCCTAGTAAACTTGCCCCCCAAGCCGGGAGGGGCGGCTGCCCTAGGGGAGGCGCCCCCACCTCTCCAGGTTACGTGAGATGGGGTGGGCGGGGTGCTCAGCCCCTTAGTGGGTTGATGTGCCCCTCCCCTTGGCCCATAAGCCCCCCCAACGCTTGTCGGGGCCTCTGAAACCACTTTCGGACACGCTGGTCGTCACCCGGTACCCCCGGAACAATTCCGGACTCCAATACCCTTCGTCCAATATATCGATCTTCACCTCCGGACCATTCCGGAGTTCCTCGTCACGTCCGGGATCTCATCCGAGACTCTGAACAACCTTCGGTAACCACATACTATTCCCATAACAACTCTAGCGTCACCGAACCTTAAGTGTGTAGACCCTACGGGTTCGGGAACCATGCAAACATGTAATGCCCCGGATGTAACACTTTCCCAATATGGCAATATATATAAACTTTCGCTTCATCAATTCCATTCCGGGTTCTTCTTCTTTTCGGGTTTCGTCGTTTTGTCATGTGCGTGCGTGCATTTCATCCATGTCATGTTGTCATGTGCATTGCATTGCATTTGTGTTGTCATTTGCATCCGGTCGCACTCGTCTCTTCCCGTTGTCCGTTTCGAGTTCCGACGCTCTCACACGTGCCCGTGGCATTCCCGAGTCCTTCTTTCGTGCTTGGCCGTGTAACGTTTCCGGAATGGCGTGAGACTTGTCGTGCGATGTTGTTTTGGTACGTGTAGGCCGCCTGTCAAGTTTCATCGCGTTTGGAGTTCGTTTGATACTCCAACAGTTAACCTAGTGGGCTAAAAGTACCTCCTCTTTGAGGCCCAAGACCCCCTCCACAACAGCCCACCAACCGAGCACAACCCTTCCCATCATCTCGGTCGTTGATTTGTGATTGCGTGGCCGAAAACCGCTCCCCATTTGGAATCTCCTAGCTCCTTGTGCCTATATAAACGTCCCCCTCCATTTTCGTCCAAAAAAACCTAGATCTAGCCCTCCTCCGCCGCCAGACATGTCCGGACCGAGCCGGGCGCGTCCGCCGCTGCCACCGCACCTATCGGGACATGACACGTGGCACCACCGCCGTCCCACCGCGCCGGCCCGCGGGGCGCAGCGCCGGCCCGCCGCCGTCGCCTCCGGGCCCGTCCGCCCCCGACGTCCGCCGCCCCGTCCTCCCTCGCCGCCGGCCGCCGCGCCGCCGCCCGCAGGCGGTCGGATCCCGCTCCTCCGCCGCTGGGAGCTCGCCGCCGGCTGCATCTCCTCCGCCGCCCGAGCCCCAGGCTCCTCCGTCCGCCGCCAGGAGGGCCGCCGCCCCAACGCAAGCATCCGCCGCGACCCCGAGGCCTCCCCCGCCGGCCCTCGCCGCCGGGCCTCGGCCGCCGGCCGCCGCCCGCCGTTCCTCCGGCCGGAGCCAGAGCGCTCGCCGCCGCAAAGCCGATCCGATCGAGGACCAGCCCGATCCCGATCCAGGAGCGTCCGGGTTCAAAACCCTAACGGGCCGCGCCCGCGACCCGCGACCCGTTCGCCCGCGACCCGTTAGACCGTTCCAGTCGGAGGTTGACCCCTTGTTTTTTTACTAAGTCTTTTAGTTATTTTTCATTGTCTGATGCATGTTTGTGATGATGATAACTTTTACTGTGCTTGTCCGTTTTGTGCGTATGATATGTCGAAATGATCGTGGTGATGTGTACTATGTTTTGTTCCATTGTGTCATGCATGTTTGAGATCATCTAGATGTCTTTATCTTCATGACAAGAGTGATACTTGTTATAAACTGATGCTATTAGTTGTTTTCATGCCATGTTTGAGATGTGATAACTTGGTGCATGTTTATCCAAATGAAGCAAATGTTATGTCCAAATGTTCATCATGAGATGCTCTACATGTTGGTTGCTTTAGCTTGCATGTTATAGTTCATATTGCCATGTTTATCCCTGTTGCAAAAGAGCATGTGGCTGTTAGGTTTTGTAACTTGTTACGAGATTCCTAGTTGAGGAGCTTGTTGCTATTGATGTGTTTGTCCCCATGTGGCATGCTCATATGTTTTAGATTCCCCATCATGTGATCTTTGTTGTGGTGCAAACCACTTGCCATGATATACCCTGAGGTGACTTAAACATGCTCGCAAACATGCCATGAAAATGTTACTGTTTTAACACTTAGTGAAATTTCACTAAGTCTGGAATCTGTAATATCCTGATGCTATGTTTGCTTGTTGTCCTAGGCAAATCCATGTTAGTTTTGGGGTGGCTATTGATCATTGCTTGTTGTATATGTTGTTGTCTATCCATACATGCCCTCACATGCTCTTTTGGATTGCTGTAGCATATTTAATTCTTGCTCCCAAGTTGCTACAAAATATTGCTGTCAGGTTTTTATTGTCATGATCAAAATGTTGTAGCTTGTTGCTATTGATCCATGCCTCCTATGGAGATGCTCCAATGGAGTTGTTTGCTGTAGGATATGTCTAATTAATGTCCATGCTTCTTATCACCATGTTTGAGTGTTGTAGAGTATATATTTATTGCTCCAAAGTTGCTATGTGGCTGTTATTTTTCAGCTTTGCATTGTTTCTTGTTTCGGGTGTATCTTTTAGCCCGTTGCTCCGTTTTGAGCGTGCCCTACATGAAACTTGTGTGGTTTTACATGTAGATTCTTAATATCATCTTGTTTACATGTTTGGAGTATGTTTGCTTGATGTTTGGGTGCATCTTGCACCGTTGCCATGCTTATCTTGTTTTGATCATATCTTCTAGTCCGTAGCTCCGTTTTAAACAAACTTTATATGAAACTTGACTAGAATTTTGTGTAGATTATCTTGGTGCATGTTAACTTGCTGTTTAACAACTTTAACTTAAGGTTTGTTCAGATCTGGACTAATTTTAAACTATGCATATGAGGACTTACCGGATTTGTCTTAACTAGTTACCGGCCTCATTTAAACCTGCTGTTTCTTGTGTTGTTTCTCTGTGCTTCCTACCTTGCCATGTTTGGTTTCCTAAATAGACTTGTCTTGCATCCTACTTGCTTGAGTAAATTGTCATGTTTCTTGTGCTGTTTCTCTGTGTTTCCCATGTTGTCAGGTCGTGCATCCTAAATGCATCCGCGGTGCTTCCTTAGTGCATCAGCCATGCATCCTGTAGTTTGCGCATTTTCACCTTGTTTGATTTCGTGCCTCGTGTGTTCTTGTGTTGAGTAGAGCCGGAAGCCGAGACCGAGTACGAGAACGAGGTTACTACCGAGGTTGAGAACGAGGAGCCCTCTTACGATCCCATCGACGACTCGACATGCAAGATGACCTGACCCATATATCATTACTATCTTTGCCTATTGCTAGAAGTCTCGCTCTTTAGCTTATTGCCTCGATGCCCATGTTTGTCTGTCAGCCTCCTATTGTAACCATGAATCTGTCTAACCACCCTACCTATGCAAACCTTTGTTTGGCTACGTAGGCTTCGCTCAGCCCCTCTTATAGCATTGCTAGTTGCAGGAGAAGATTTGAAGATTCTTGCTTCATGTTGAAGCTTGTTGGGATATCACACTATATAATCTATTAAATGAAATCATCTATATATTGGTAATGGGTGGAAGGCTGAGCCTCTTGCTCGGTGATTTGTTCCACTCATGCCGCCCTAGGAACCGTATAAACCGGTGTTATGTTCCTTGATTATGCGTTCCTCACACGGTTGGGGTTATGGGACCCCCTCGATAAACCGCTTAGCGCTAAGTCTTTTCCAGCAAGTCCCAACATTGGTACTATTTGCATAAACAACTAAAAACTTGCATAGGGAGTAATTAACCCTCTTCTTAATCAACAACCCGGGCCAGTGCTCCACATGAGTGTTGGTCCAAACTGGGGAGTCTGCGGGGCCACCTCGAGGAAACTCAAGGGCTGGTAAAAACCTGTAGAATCGCCCATCCGGTCGTGGCCTGAGACGAGATACGCGCGGCTACTATCAGGGTGTCGGCACGCCGGGAGGATTTGCTGGATTAGCCTTACCTTAGAGCCTGTTTGGGACTACTTTGCTCCTTAAAATTCAGCTCCGCTTTAGAAAACACAAGCCAAACGGGGTAGCTCCACGATATGCCGCTCCACAAAAAAACTGGAATCTGGGATACAACTCTCAGTTTTTTATGAAGCTCGTGAGGGGTTGCTCCAAAAAACTCTAGAAGCTGGAGTTGGGAGAAAATTACCCACCACTGCCACCAGTAAGTGGATACCCCTTTGTTTTTCCTCTCTCATCCAATCAAGTAGATTATTTCCACCAAATTTCTCATTCTTGAAGCTGGAGCTACATGGAAGCCAAACATTCTCTTTGATAGTGCTACAACTTCTATATGAAACTGCTCCAACGTGAATTTGGTGAAGTGAAACTGATTTTCGTGAAGCGGAGCAGTCCCAAACAAGCCCTTAGACGGAGTATCTTGAGCACGGGATTCCGAGAATACTCGGGCCTTCCCACCTTGGAGTTGCGACTCCGCGGATCATGGGCTTGTAATGGGCCAAGTTGGAACACCCCTGCAGGGTTTTGAACTTTCGAAAGCCGTGCCCGCGGTTATGTGGCAGATGGGAATTTGTTAATATCCGGTTGTAGAAAACTTGACACCATGTTCAACACACTACTATCGTGAGTACCGTGACAGTCATTTTCCGAAAGGGGTTCGGTAAGTGAACACGGTGGGGTTATGTATGACGTGCTTAGTTAGGATCACTTCGTGATCACCTTGTCGCTCGTGGCACTTCTCTTCTCGCTCTTATTACGTAAGCTAGTGCTAGTGCAGCTGCAGCCTTTTTTATCTTTCTTCAGCCTTGTTCCACACCCAAGGCTTAGATAGTTCTGTTACCCGGGAACGGGATTGCTGAGTCCTCCGTGGCTCACAGATTCTACACCACACCAGATGCAAGTACCATGGTGAACTACTCAGGTGACGACACAGAGCTATACTGGGAGTACGACGAGGGACGTAGCCGTTACTACGTGCACTATCCCGATGATCAGTAGTGGTTTCTACTAGGGGTGATTCGAACCTGTGGCTTTATGTGTGTTTGGTATCTTTCATTTGGATCTTCACCCGTAGACGGGTTGTGATGTTATTTGAATGATGTTTGGCTATGTAATGAATTGTGTGACGTGGCGAGTGTAAGCCAACTATCTCTTTTCCTTTTCATCCCTATTTTTACATGAGATGTGCAAAGATACCGAACTTGAGATCATTCCAGAATGGGCTTATACCTTTAAGTCGTGCCTCGACACGTAGGAGGTATAGTCTCATCCTGGGCATTACAAGTTGGTATTCAGAGCCTTCTCCGACATAGAAGCCCCCACTGATTGATCGAATCATTGACGGTTGAGTCTAGGCACATACTTAAAATGTTTTGAGTCCTATATATATATCGGAGAGTAGGATTTCTTTTGCTCCTCATCTCTTTTCACTCTGGTGAGGACTCCTAACGATTACTCTTGCCTCTTCTACTCTCGAAATTCACCAATTGTTTTTTAGGAATCTCGTGAGTATTGTTTGGATCGTTCCGATGTCTTTGTGACGAGAACATTGTTCTCGATGCCTCCTATCATTTAGGGGTTGTGGCAGTGTCCCGGGGAGTTGAGGTCCGAGGTGTTGTCGTCACAAATATATCGCATCAGTTCTGGAATACTTAAGACGGCCGACATCGAAAACTCTCCTATGTGGTTAGTGGCAAGATAACCCCGACGTCACCCAGTACTGGGGAGGTAGTTCGGGAGTATTGCCATAGCTTGTATAGTAGACGCATTTCGAAGGTCCGAGGTAGACGGTTTCCGGAAATAACTGGTTATGTGTTGAAGGATGGATATAGCTGGATGTAGGATTAGAGTTGAGTGCGCGATGCTTCCCCTGTATCCCCAACACCTGATTGCATAACTGGAAACTTTCGGAAATTAATAGGTGGGTTCATCTAGTAGATCGTAGGCATTCTTCCCACGAATGCATGATATGGAGTTTGGGGTTCTACATTGAGTGAAGTAGTTTTATGGCCGTTGTTCCGATCGGGAGTTGCATCTTAAAGGGTCCTTGGCTATGCTGATTCGGGGATTGCAAAACCCTTTTGTAATACGTTCCATAAGCTTTCAGCACGAATATGTCAAACGAAGCTTCTATCTTGTATTTGTTCTATCTGCTCCTTGTTGTTTTTATTTACCTTTTGTCTCCCAAGTGGCTTCTCGTGAAGAATGTTGTTACTATTAAACTGTGAATTTCATTCGTTCATCTTGTTCGAATGATTCTTGTGAAGACTATGTTGCAATTCTAGCCGTTGATTCAGCTTATTTATTCTTTCAATCTATGGCTAATAGTTGTCATCTCATTTAGGATGGCTCCTAAAAGGGTTCCCAACGCTAACCCAGACGGTGAAGAGGTTCCTGATTGTCCTCCTTCCCCTCCTCCTCCGTCTGAGGCCTGGAGAGAAATTATGCAAGCTACGAATCAGAACACCCAGATGCTTTTGTGATGCGGAGCATCCTTCGTTCATCCCCATGTACACTACGACTACTACCCAAACCCCAAGTTGACACAAGGTGAACCCGTTCCTCCATGCTTCCCCTTTTCATTCATGCGAGACTTGGTTGCTACCTAATGCAAAGACACTACATGTGCTTAGGAACCGAGGAGACGACCAAGGAGATGCTCGAAGCATAGGACAAGTCCCCACAGAAGCGGATCAAGAAGTGCCTCAAGTGAAGTCGTCGCAGAGCTACAGCGGCCGGACATCCGGCCGACCCCCGGACATCCGGCGCCTCGCGTCGAGCCGGACATCCGGCGCCAACCCGGAAATCTGGCGCCCATCACAGAAGCTGGACCATGCCAGCCCGGACATCCGGCGTCTCGGGAAGGCCCGGACATCCGGCCCCCGCCCGGACATCCGGCCCCTGTCTGCGCACAGTGTATCGGGCCGGAGGCCCATGTATCCCTCTCCCACTTACCCCTTCGTGGACCTAGACTATATATACCCCTCCACCTCCACCTAGTTGGGGTTAGCTTAGTGATAGCTCATTTGATACCTAGAGCTTTGCTCATCTAGTGGTTCATCTCCTTGTGAGTGGCTGCGGCCCCTCTACGGAGAAGATCCACACGGATTCAAGACCTCCTTCACGGAGAAGATCCTACGGGATACCCCCCAAGACCTCCTCACGGAGAAGAACCGGTTACCCTTTGTATCGTCCCTTGTTGATCATGGATCTTGTATCTCTTTGTGTTTCGAGGATCTAGCATATGTGTGACTTGTTCTTGTTGGTTTGAGTGATTCTCTCGTGTTTCCCCTCGTGTTCCCTCTCGTGTTCTTCGTGTTCATCGTGGGAGCCCCTTCATTTCGTGAAAGATCGGCCACATAGGGTTCCACCCTACATCTTATGGTATCATGAGCCACGTTTCTCACGAATTTGGAGCCCCCTCCACCGTTTTCTAGCTTGTTTTTGTTGTGTTCTTCCCCAATTTCGAAAATTCTCCACCAAAAATAGCCCCAAATTTTTTTTGTGATCTGTTGGTTTGATGAGATTTTGTTGATTTTGATCCGTGGATTTGCTTGGTTTCAAGTGGATCTAGCATTTCCCCAAGTTTCCCCATCTTTCCTCCACAAAAACCGTCAAATTTTGCCCCCAAAATCATCAAATTCCGCCCCCAAACTAGTTTGGAAGTCCCAATCCCGATCTGGAATCGTCGGGCCGGACATCCGGGCCATAGGCCGGACATTCGGGCCATCGGGCCGGACATCCGGGTCCCCGGCCGGACATCCGGCTCCTGGAGGGCAAAATCGCGCAAGTTTCTGGACATCCGGTCCCGGAAATCCGGACCCGACCCCGGATGTCCGACCCCTGGGATTTCAGCCACCCGTGTTTCACCGTTTTGTCCATAACTAATTCATCCGAACTCCGATTTCGACGTTCTTGAGCTCGTTTTGAAGCTCTTGACATCCCCCATAACAAAAAAATACCACCATCATCATTTGACTCCATCATATTTTGTGGATTTTGGCATCTTTTCCTAGGGCTTCCGCCATATCATCCGCATAACCACCACCGACTTCCGCAACCTAACCATTTTGTCCCCCATAGCATTTGTGGTTGCTTGAGTAGTGATTTGAGTCTCCTAAGGTGTTTAGGCTACTTAGGGACCATTGCTTCTTCATCAACCACCACCACCACTCCCGCATACCCATTGCCCATTATACATAGCCAACCAAACTTAACCCAATTTTGTTCGAGCTTGTTGGAGTTGTGGCTTGTGTCTCCTAAGGTGTTTCGGCTACTTAGGGACCGTGACTTCAACACCGACATCGTGTATAGCCCATCATTCCACTTCCGCAACCATCATGGCATTGCCGCTACCACCATTTGACATTTGTCCTTGAGATTTTGAGTTGTGGTTTTTCCGTTTCCTAAGGTGTTTCGGCTAATTAGGAACGGGTCTACATCAAGAGCACCGCATCTCATCATCATCATCATCGGACGGTAACTTCGACGACATCATTGTATATTTCCCTTGCAATTGCATTGTTAACCCCTAGCCCATTTTGCGTCACTTGCCTATCGAGACTAGCCTTTGAGTATTGCCGGCAACGTTACTTGTGCACATTAGTGATCATCGATCCGCCCTTCCATTGCATATATACCATATCATATTGGTATCATCATATCATCTCTTGTGTCACAAGATTGTTCCCGCATATACACAATTGCTATCTTGGTTTGTGCATCGTGGCCATACAAAAAAAAAGAGATAGAATAAGCTTTTAAGCAAAAAGAGAAAGACAAAGAAGCTTGTAAGCAAGAGCCATAGCATCACAAAATATCATATCATACTTGATCATCTTGGATCATCTTGTGCTCAAAGCACCGGAACATCATACACATAGCATACTTGGGATAGAAAGTTCATACATTTTGCATCTTATAGGTTGTGCACAAGTGTCGTATCCGCCTATAGAGCAATCGTGCTAGCGTCTCTCTTGAGTTGTGCAATATGAGCGTTTTCCGTGGATTCCACATTTTGGCTCATTCCTTGGTTGCACCACCCCATCTATCTATCCGTGTGTGTGTTTCCGTGTGCCACCCATATTGCTATTGGTCTACTTGTTTCACTTGCGAATTTGTGAATCTTTTTCAACTTTATTGACTCTTGCTAACATTTTGCATCAAATTTTTGTGCCACTATCCTCACCGAGCTCCACCATAAGCTTTACTTGTGTAGGTGTGAGAAACCGACAAGAATTGGTACGAATTGTGCTATTTCCTTGTTCCACATTTGAGTGATCATTGATCCATCTTCAACATCGGTCAAGGTACATTTGGTATAGTTCTTCTCTTTCTCCCACTCATACTTGCTAGCATCTTGTGATGGATAGGCAAGGCATTTCATCTCCGGTCTTCGACATCGACGGCGCGAACAAGGACATCCACGCGAAAACCATCGGACTACAATGAGAAATGCAAGAGTGCTTGGGCAACATCGCCATCGAACTACGACACTCCGAGACAAGGACAATGGCTTCCTTCGACGACTTGTGCGACTCCTTCAACAAACAAATGGCGGAGCTCCGACATTTGGTGGTCGATTACAAGTCTTCTTCCCCTTCGTCATCCTCTCGGCGGCGACGTTCAAGTCACAAGTCTTCGGAGCGCAAACATGATGCAAGTGCAAGTCTTCCACGTCCACACCGCCATGGCGACCATCGACATCGTCATGAAGGGCAAGTCACCTCCAAGCATCATGTGCACGACGACGACGAACGACATCTACCAAGAGCTCAAGCACGACAACAACATCATCATCATGAAGATGCTCGACAAGCGCATACCTACAAGTCCGAAGACGCTCTACTTCACGCCAAGCCCAAGCTTCAAGAGCACATAAGAAGACCACGAGACAAGCACACCCAAGAAGAAGCTATGGCTACAACCACCACTTCGGCATCTTCGCCAAGTGCTATCTCGGCATCTTCGCCTTTGGATGTACGTCATCTTCGCCTACTTCCCATGAGTTCGCCTACATCGACGTCTTCATCATCAAGGCGATCATCTACGAGCGACGGCGACAAGACGGTCGAGCATGGGCCATCCCCTTCGAACAAGGCGACGAGCATGAACCTCTTTGACACCATGAAGACGGTGCCAATATTGGACTACTACTCCGGGTCAAGCTACGCGAGCAAGCATGAGACCTTCTCTTTGACCTCGGAGGAGCGTGATATTTTGCCACATCCCACGACATTCACCTTTGGAGGCGTTATGGATGAGGCGGCGAAAGGACTTGAGTTTGGAGACGTTTGCACCCACATCTCTCCGACACCCATATATCATGAGATGCCCCAATTTCCATGTGAGGAGAGACACCACCATATGAGTGACATGAGTGACTCCACCATATGTGAGATTGAGAGCATTTCTTTTGAGAGAACGAGAGTGATCACTACTATCCCCACACATGAGAGCATGCCACACATCATATGTGAGGTTGAGAGCCATTTGAGTGACTCCACCAACCATACGAGTGAGAGCATCCAAGAGGAAGTGAGTGAGCCACAACACTTAGTGAGTGAGGTAGTTGAGAGGGCATGTGAGGCCACTATGATTTCTAACGACTTAACCTCTACTCCTAGTATGTTTTCTTTGGTGCTAGGTCTCCTACATGACGACAATACTACCCTCAACGAGTCCATCCCTCCAATGGACAAAGCGATGGCCATGGTGGAAGAAGATGCACCCACCACATGGTACCATCAAGTTGCAACCTCACCTACAACACATGAGCGGAGCTCTAAAGGTAACATAGGTGATGGTGCTTCTTTCGTCCCACTTGTGGACCATCTTACCAATGATTGCTTGCATGATGTTGACACACCTAATACCATGCTTCATGCTAGTGCGACTTCATCATGCCATGACTTACCTATTTATGATGAATATGATGATGAGCATGTTGAGTTGCCTAGTTGTGATGCTATGCTCCATAGGATCTCATGTGAAAATTCTTTTGGTCACATCATGTTCGACAACCCTCTAAACTTGTCATATGCTATGAGTGAGATTTCTCATATTGTTTCATATCAATCTCAACATAGTAACTATGCATGCCAAATTAAAGTAAATCCTATTTGCACTTGTGGCATAGATGACAAGATGATGGTCATTGGCTTGTGTTTCTCTTGCGATGATATTGCCATGCTTCCTTTACATGATTTGCGCAATTCATCTAATATACCATGCCATGATCACATTGCTCTGGATATGCATTGTTTTGGATGCTATCAATATTCTCCATGTGATGTTTCCATGAATGCTATTGAGGAGACCCCCATAGTTTCCTCATACATACTAGGAGATCTTCATGCATGCCATACCTTGCATGATTACCATGATTGTGTGCACCATATGCATTCCATGAATCACAATGATATTTCTCATGATGCATTACACAACTTGAGTCTCCATTATGCTATACATAACAACAAACCTCTCATGATGGATGACATGTTTCTATATCACGCATCTCATTTATTTGAGCATTGGCTATTTTGTGCTAACCAACACATGCACGTGCGCATCATGATGGATGATGTGTACATATACCACGCACACACAATTTTCCCTTTGTCTTTGTTTTGTGTAGGTACTCATGAACATTTGTCAACCTCACAATCCCATGAGTTGACGAAAAGAGCTCTTGAGAGCAACACTGATTTGGGATTCCGTGGAATCTCCTTACCACCATTCTCTTCGCGCAACCACTACGCGCATCTCTTTTACTTGGCTCTCACACAGCTATGGGCTATTTGCCACTTGTCACATTATGCCCATACTATTGTGTTCACTTTGCATGTTATGCCTCTTGCTATGACTTTGCCATGCAATTGTGACCCTTGCTTGCCTTTACACATGATTCACCATTATGCTACTTATATGTGTATTTGCATGCTTGGTGGAGATACTTGTAGCTACAACCATGATTTATTTGTGCGCCACGCTATTGTTGATTCTTGTGTTGGGAGAGTCATGATATCCCATTGCTATTTCCATATGGCCTCTCATCAACACATTGATGATATTTTGCTCATATCTTGCTTTCATGTTTGTGCTATGCCATGTGCATCATGTATGCTCACTATTTGCACACATGACATGCTTGCCATGATTACCTCTAGTACATTGCATCTTTGCACTACTAGCTTGTTTGACTTGATCGCTAAGATTGCTTGCTATGTTGCATCACCCATGTTCCACTCTTACTTGCTTTTTTTGGGTTGATGACATATATGTTCATGCATTTCACATGATATATCTTGATCATTGTCACTTGTCTCCAATAGTTGCATCTCTCATATTCACTTATAGTGAGTGCAACCGTGCTATGCTTGTTGATCTCGGAGACTTTGACACCCTTATTGTGATGCATACTTGCTTGATTGAGCCTATTACACTTGGTTGTTCTCGCATCTTATGCCTACTTACCAAGCACCACACCCTTGTACTTTCTTATGATAAGAATGATGCAAGCACTTGTTGGGTATTTTCCCGCACGAATGCTAGGTTTTGCATTACGGCTAACCTCATTTGTTTTTCCGAGTGTTTGTCATGTTCTTTCATTTTGAAGGATTCACAAGGCGGTACCATCACGTGGCATCTTGGGCATGTTAAGGCATACACGTTGCGCGACAACAACATCTTCGAGAACATACATAAGGTGCATTCCTTCTTTGTGAGCCATCCTCACATATGCATATTGGATAGGCCATACTTTCATTGTTGTTTCCTTCTTGTTGTCTACATGATACATCTACGGGATGGAGGACCGACATTGAAGATGGACCCTTTGGATGCACCTTCGGACCTTCACTCATGCCACGACATCGAGCATTGGTATATCAAAACTCCTTTGGCACATTGCACCAAAACCTTCATATTTGTTGATTGTGTGCTCACATTCCATGCTCCATGGACAAATCATACCCATGACAAATTTGCATCTTATGCATGGATTGACTCACAATATGATTGCCTCGTTGCATCGTGTATTCCTATGTCATCCATGATATATGAGCTTGTGCATTTCCTTAGCAAATTTGTTGTGATCTTTCTTGATGGCATATTCATACATCATGATCATATTGTCCTCCATCAATTGCATGATAACATACACATATTGAGCATCCATTGCCATGTTCATGCTCTTGATAAACCATCACACTATGACATCTTTTTGCACAATGGTCGCATTGATCACATTCACAACACCTTTGTGTGCACCACAAATGCATTTGATCACATGAATGCTTTACATCTCATACTATATCATCTTGTTAAGCTTCATGTACCTTATCACACGGACTCATTCTTACATGATGGACACTTTGTGTGCGCTAACCATTGTATTTCCAAGTGTATTTTGTGTTTGCTCATTTTGCATGTACCACATACCGGAGACACCTTGGAGTACTTGGATTGCGACATGCCCTCAACTTCGTCCGACTAGAAGTCCGTTTACGACTACCGTTTCCATGGTGATGAGGTTTTTGATCCGAGGTCGGATCTTTCCCAAGGGAGGGGAGATGATGCGGAGCATCCTTCGTTCATCCCCATGTACACTACGACTACTACCCAAACCCCAAGTGGACACAAGGTGAACCCGTTCCTCCATGCTTCCCCTTTTCATTCATGCGAGACTTGGTTGCTACCTAATGCAAAGACACTACATGTGCTTAGGAACCGAGGAGACGACCAAGGAGATGCTCGAAGCATAGGACAAGTCCCCACAGAAGCGGATCAAGAAGTGCCTCAAGTGGAGTCGTCGTAGAGCTACAGCGGCCGGACATCCGGCCGACCCCCAGACATCCGGCGCCTCGCGTCGAGCCGGACATCCGGCGCCAACCCGGAAATCCGGCGCCCATCACAGAAGCTGGACCATGCCAGCCCAGACATCCGGCGTCTCGGGAAGGCCCGGACATCCGGCCCCTGTCTGCGCACAGTGTATCGGGCCGGAGGCCCATGTATCCCTCTCCCACTTACCCCTTCGTGGACCTAGACTATATATACCCCTCCACCTCCACCTAGTTGGGGTTAGCTTAGTGATAGCTCATTTGATACCTAGAGCTTTGCTCATCTAGTGGTTCATCTCCTTGTGAGTGACTGCGGCCCCTCTACGGAGAAGATCCACACGGATTCAAGACCTCCTTCACGGAGAAGATCCTACGGGATACCCCCCAAGACCTCCTCACGGAGAAGAACCGGTTACCCTTTGTATCGTCCCTTGTTGATCATGGATCTTGTATCTCTTTGTGTTTCGAGGATCTAGCATATGTGTGACTTGTTCTTGTTGGTTTGAGTGATTCTCTCGTGTTTCCCCTCGTGTTCCCTCTCGCGTTCTTCGTGTTCATCGTGGGATCCCCTTCATTTCGTGAAAGATCGGCCACATAGGATTCCACCCTACATCATTTTGAAAATGATGCAGAACATTCAAGAAAATCAAGCAAATCAGGGTGCTCATGGGAACCAAGGCCAAGGCAATTTGTTCAACCAACCTCATTTTGCTACGCTCAACCAGTTCTTGGCAAACCAACCAAAGGCATTCAGTTACTGCGTGGACCCTCTAGATGCTGAAGACTGGATAACAGATATCAAGAAGCATTTCGAGTGCAGTAACGTCAGGCCCGAGGACTATGTGAAGTTTGCAGCCTTCCAACTCAAGGACCAAGCCGCTGATTGGTGGCAGCAGTACAAAGACTCCAAAGCAGGGCGTGAAATCTCATGGGATGACTTCTGCAAGGATTTTCGCTCTCACCACATTCCAACAAGTGTCATCGAGGGTATGCGTGAGCAATTCCGCAACCTGAAGCAAGGCTATATGTCTGTCTACCAATATAATGTCAAGTTCCAGAACCTTGCCCGCTATGCTAAGCAAGACATCCCAGATGCCAAGAGCAAGATCTATCAATTTCGCGGTGGTCTGAAGGATGAACTCCAACTTGCTCTCACCTTGTTCGAGCCTGATGAGTTTGATAAATTCTATAACATGGCTCTTAAGCAAGAGGCAGCCCATCTCAAGATGGAAGCTTCCAAAAAGAGGATCAGAGACGCTGTTCACTCCTCCTCTTCTTCTCAAATGGTCACAAAGCAACATAAGTTTTGGCTTCCACCTCCTCCAGTGATCCAAGCTCCCAACAACAACAACAACAACAACAAGAATTCTGGTGGCCGTGCTTTCTCCCACCCACCCAACCCAAGCAATCAGTCCAAGAATCATTTTCAAGCTTCAAAGTCAAGTGCTCCTTATCACCGTCCTCTCTCAGAAGTGGTTTGCAACAAGTGCACTCAGAAGGGTCATTATGCTAACAAGTGCCCCAACCCAAGGCGCCTTCTGCCTCCTCCACCTGTCAGCACTGTTATTGTCAAGCATAATCCAAAGGCAGCAAGAGTGAATCTGATGAATGCAACTCAAGCAGAGAATTCTTCGGATGTGATACTTGGTAACCTTCCAGTTAACTCTATTCCTGCAAAAGTGCTGTTTGATTCAGGTGCATCATGTTCTTTCATGTCATATCCATTTGCATCCAAGCACGATGTTATCACCAAGAATCTACCCAAGAAGTTGCAAGTTGTTTCTCCGGGCAGGATAATGACTTCTAGTGTGTATGCTCCGGATGTATCTATTCGCATGGGTGATTACCGCTTTCTGGCTAAACCGGTTGTTCTCAGCAACTCTGACATTGACCTTATTCTCGGGATGGATTGGCTTTCTCAGCATGATGCTCACATTGATTGTGCAAATAAGGAAGTCAAGATTACTCATTCCGACGAAGACGTGATTATCTTCGCCTCTCGAGATAACACAATCAGGCTATTCTCTCTCAATGACAAGGGCGAGATTAATGCCATCTCTCAAATTTCGGTGGTCAACGAATACGAAGATGTTTTCCCTGAAGAGCTTCCAGGCATGCCTCCGCATCGTCAACTTGAATTTGTCATTGAACTCGAGCCTGGTACTGAGCCAGCATGCCGGCGTCTGTACAAGCTCTCCCCTGAAGAGTTGAAGGAGTTGAAGAAACAACTCGATGAGCAAGAGCGTATGGGTCTAATCAGGCCTAGCACGTCTCCTTGGGGTTGTGGTGTCTTATTTGTCAAGAAGAAGGATGGCACAGAGCGCCTTTGCATTGATTACCGGCCATTGAACAAGAAGACAATAAAGAACAAGTATCCGCTCCCCAACATCAATGAATTGTTCGAGCAGCTTAGAGGAGCAAAAGTGTTCTCAAAGCTCGATCTCCGGATGGGTTATCACCAGATCTGTATTCGTGAAGAAGATATCCACAAGACTGCCTTCAGAACCAGCTACGGCTCCTATGAATATACAGTCATGTCTTTTGGCCTCGCTAATGCTCCACCTACCTTCTCGAGAATGATGCACTACATTTTCAACCCCTACACCAACGAATTTGTGCTTGTGTATCTGGATGACATCTTGGTATTCTCCAAGAATGAAGAGGATCACGAAAAGCACCTCCGCCTGGTTCTCGACAGACTCCGTGAACATAAGTTCTATGCAAAGTTCTCCAAGTGCGAATTCTGGCTCGATAAGGTCTTGTATCTGGGCCATATCATCTCCGCTGACGGTATTGCAGTCAACCCCGAGAAAGTTGAAGCGATTGTCAACTGGGAACCCCCTCAGAACGTCAAGCAACTCCGAAGCTTCCTTGGTCTTGCTAGCTATTGCAGAAGGTTCGTTGAGAACTTCTCCAAGATTGCCAAGCCTCTCTCCAACTTGCTGCAGAAGAATGTCAAGTACAACTGGTCTCCGGATTGTGATGTGGCATTCAAAACTCTCAAAGAAAAACTCGCCTCTGCTCCAGTTCTTACTCCTCCAGATGAGTCCAAGCCCTACGAAGTATTCTGTGATGCTTCTCTTCAAGGACTTGGTGGTGTGCTAATGCAGGACAAGAAGATTGTGGCATACACCTCTCGTCAACTGAAGCCAAGTGAGAAGAACTACCCCACACATGATCTCGAGCTAGCAGCTATGGTACACGCCTTGATCACGTGGAGACACCTTCTGTTGGGCAGAAAAGTCGACATCTTCACCGATCACAAGAGCTTGAAGTACATCATCACACAGCCCAACCTGAACCTTCGCCAGACTCGTTGGGTTGAGATGATCCAAGAGTATGATCCAAGCATCGAATACACACCTGGCAAGGCCAATGTCATTGCAAATGCCTTGAGCAGAAAGGCATATTGCAACAGTCTCCTTATCAAGCCGTTTCAGCCTGAGCTTTGTGAAGCATTCAGGAAGCTCAATCTCCAAGTTGTTCCGCAAGGTTTTCTTGCAAATCTTCAAGTTGCTCCTACCTTGGAAGATCAGATCCGTGAGGCCCAACTCAGTGATGCTATGGTGCAGAAAGTGAAACATGGTATTGCAAAGGGTACTCCCAAATACAAGTGCTATCGCGTTGATGAGAGAGATACCTTGTTCTTTGAGGACAGACTTGTGGTTCCCAAGGGTGATCTCAGGAAGCTCATAATGAACGAAGCACATGAATCCCTCCTTTCGATTCATCCAGAAGTTCCAAGATGTACCAAGACCTCAAGCAATCTTACTGGTGGACTTGCATGAAAAGGGAGATTGCCCAATTCGTGAATGAATGTGATGTCTGCAGAAGAGTGAAGGCAGAGCATCAACGTCCAGCCAGTCTTCTCCAACCTCTTCCGATTCCCGAGTGGAAATTCGACCACATTGAAATGGATTTTGTCACTGGCTTTCCCAAGTCCAAGAAGGGGAATGATTCTATCTTTGTGGTGATTGACAAGCTTACCAAAGTAGCTCACTTCCTTCCAGTCAAAGAATCCATCAATGCAGCTCAACGCAGCTCAACTGGCAGAGTTGTACACTTCCAGAATTGTGTCCTTACATGGCATTCCTCAAGTTATCTCCTCAGACCATGGAAGTTTATTCACATCCAAGTTCTGGGACTCCTTTCAGTCTGCCATGGGCACTAAGATCCGTTTCGGCACTGCATTTCACCCTCAGACTAGTGGTCAAGTCGAGAGAGTGAACCAGATCCTAGAAGACATGCTCAGAGCTTGTGTCATATCTTTTGGCATGAAGTGGGAAGATTGCCTTCCGTTTGCCGAGTTCTCTTACAACAACAACTTCCAAGCAAGTGCCGACAAAGCTCCGTTTGAAATCCTCTATGGCGGAAAGTGTCGTACTCCTCTCAACTAGTCCGAGACTGGTGAACGTCAACTTCTTGGCAATGACTTGATCTCAGAAGCCGAAGAAATGTGCAAAGTCATACGTGAGAATCTCAAGGCCGCTCAGTCGCGTCAGAAGAGCTACTATGAGGGCAAGCATCGTGATTTGGCCTTCAACATTGGGGATCATGTCTATCTCCGTGTTTCTCCTATGAAAGGCACCCAAAGATTCGGTATCAAAGGAAATCTTGCTCCTAGATACGTGGGCCCTTTCAAGATCCTTGGCAACTTGAGCTCCCTTCCAACTTCGCTAATGTTCATGATATGTTTCACGTGTCTCAGCTCCGCAAATGCTTCAAGACACCTGAACGCACCATTCCGTTTGAGGAGATTGATCTTCAACAAGACTTGTCTTACAGAGAGCATCCCGTTGCTATTCTTGAAGAAACAGAGCGCAAGACCCGCAACAAGTCAATCAAGTTCTTGAAAGTTAAGTGGTCACACCATACCGACCGAGAAGCTACGTGGGAACGATAAGATCACCTTCGTTCCGAGTACCCTTCCTTCTTCCAGTCCTAGATCTCGGGACGAGATCTTTTCGTAGTAGAGGAGAGTTTGTAATACCCCGGATGTAACACTTTCCCAATATGGCAATATATATAAACTTTGGCTTCATCAATTCCATTCCGGGTTCTTCTTCTTTTCGGGTTTCGTCGTTTTGTCATGTGCGTGCGTGCATTTCATCCATGTCATGTTGTCATGTGCATTGCATTGCGTTTGTGTTGTCATTTGCATCCGGTCCCACTCGCCTCTTCCCGTTGTCCGTTTCGAGTTCCGACGCTCTCACACGTGCCCGTGGCATTCCCGAGTCATTCTTTCGTGTTTGGCCACGTAACGTTTCCGGAATGGCGTGAGACTTGTCGTGCGATGTTGTTTTGGTACGTGTAGGCCGCCTGTCAAGTTTCGTCGCGTTTGGATTTCGTTTGATACTCCAACAGTTAACCTAATGGGCTAAAAGTACCTCCTCTTTGAGGCCCAAGACCCCCTCCACAACAGCCCACCAACCCAGCACAACCCTTCCCATCATCTCGGTCGTTGATTTGTAATCGCGTGGCCGAAAACCGCTTCCCATTTGGAGTCTCCTAGCTCCTTGTGCCTATATAAACGTCCACCCCTCCATTTTCGTCCAAAAAAACCTAGATCTAGCCCTCCTCCGCCGCCGGACACGTCCGGACCGAGCCGGACGCGTCCGCCGCCGCCACCGCACCTATCGGGACGCGACACGTGGCACCGCCGCCGTCCCACCGCGCCGGCCCGCCGCCGCCGCCTCCGGGCCCGTCCGCCCCCGACATCCGCTGCCCCATCCTCCCTCGCCGCCGGCCGCCGCGCCGCCGCCCGCGGGCGGCCGGATCCCGCTCCTCCGCCGCCGGGAGCTCGCCGCCGGCTGCATCTCCTCCGCCGCCCGAGCCCCAGGCTCCTCCGGCCGCCGCCCCAACGCAAGCATCCGCCGCGACCCCGAGGCCTCCCCCGCCGGCCCTCGCCGCCGGGCCTCGGCCGCCGGCCGCCACCCGCCATTCCTCCGGCCTCCCGCCGGCCGGAGCCAGAGCGCTCGCCGCCGCAAAGCCGATCCGATCGAGGACCAGCCCGATCCCGATCCAGGAGCGTCCGGGTTCGAAACCCTAACGGGCCGCGCCCGCGACCCGCGACCTGTTCGCCCGCGACCCGTTTGACCGTTCCAGTCGGAGGTTGACCCCTTGTTTTTTTACTAAGTCTTTTAGTTATTTTTCATTGTCTGATGCATGTTTGTGATGATGATAACTTTTACTGTGCTTGTCCGTTTTGTGCGTATGATATGTCGAAATGATCGTGGTGATGTGTACTATGTTTTGTTCCATTGTGTCATGCATGTTTGAGATCATCTAGATGTCTTTATCTTCATGACAAGAGTGATACTTGTTATAAACTGCTGCTATTAGTTGTTTTCATGCCATGTTTGAGATGTGATAACTTGGTGCATGTTTATCCAAATGAAGCAAATTTTATGTCCAAATGTTCATCATGAGATGCTCTACATGTTGGTTGCTTTAGCTTGCATGTTATAGTTCATATTGCCATGTTTATCCCTGTTGCAAAAGAGCATGTGGCTGTTAGGTTTTGTAACTTGTTACGAGATGCCTAGTTGAGGAGCTCGTTGCTATTGATGTGTTTGTCCCCATGTGGCATGCTCATATGTTTTAGATTCCCCATCATGTGATCTTTGCTGTGGTGCAAACCACTTGCCATGATATGCCTTGAGGTGACTTAAATATGCTCGCAAACATGCCATGAAAATGTCACTGTTTTAACACTTAGTGAAATTTCACTAAGTCTGGAATCTGTAATATCCTGATGCTATGTTTGCTTGTTGTCCTAGGCAAATACATGTTAGTTTTGGGGTGGCAATTGATCATTCCTTGTTGTATATGTTGTTGTCTATCCATCCATGCCCTCACATGCTCTTTTGGATTGTTGTAGCATATTTAATTCTTGCTCCCAAGTTGCTACAAAATATTGCTGTCAGATTTTTATTGTCATGATCAAAATGTTGTAGCTTGTTGCTATTGATCCATGCCTCCGATGGAGATGCTCCAATGGAGTTGTTTGCTGTAGGATATGTCTACTTCATATCCATGCTTCTTATCACCATGTTTGAGTGCTGTAGAGTATATATTTATTGCTCCAAAGTTGCTATGTGGCTGTTATTTTTCAGCTTTGCATTGTTTCTTGTTTCGGGTGTATCTTTTAGCCCGTTGCTCCGTTTTGAGCGTGCCCTACATGAAACTTGTGTGGTTTTGCATGTAGATTCTTAATATCATCTTGTTTACATGTTTGGAGTATGTTTGCTTGATGTTTGGGTGCATCCTGCACCGTTGCCATGCTTATCTTGTTTTGATCATATCTTCTAGTCCGTAGCTCCGTTTTAAACAAACTTTATATGAAACTTGACTAGAATTTCGTGTAGATTGTCTTGGTGCATGTTAACTTGTTGTTTAACAACTTTAACTTAAGGTTTGTTCAGATCTGGACTAATTTCAAACTATGCATATGAGGACTTACCGGATTTGTCTTAAGTAGTTTCCGGCCTCATTTAAACCTGTTGTTTCTTGTGTTGTTTCTCTGTGCTTCCTACCTTGCCATGTTTGGCATCCTAAATAGAATTGTCTTGCATCCTACTAGCTTGAGTAAATTGTCATGTTTCTTGTGCTGTTTCTCTGTGTTTCCCATGTTGTCAGGTCGTGCATCCTAAGTGCATCCGCGGTGCTTCCTCAGTGCATCAGCCATGCATCCTGTAGTTTGCGCATTTTCACCTTGTTTGATTTCGTGCCTCGTGTGTTCTTGTGTTGAGTAGAGCCGGAAGCCGAGACCGAGTATGAGAACGAGGTTACTACCGAGGTTGAGAACGAGGAGCCCTCTTACGATCCCATCGATGACTCGATAGGCAAGATGACCTGACCCAGATATCATTACTATCTTTGCCTATTGCTAGAAGTCTCGCTCTTTAGCTTATTGCCTCGATGCCCATGTTTGTCTATCAGCCTCCTATTGTAACCATGAATCTGTCTAACCACCCTACCTATGCAAATCTTTGTTTGGCTACGTAGGCTTCGCTCAGCCCCTCTTATAGCATTGCTAGTTGCAGGAGAAGATTTGAAGATTCTTGCTTCATGTTGAAGCTTGTTGGGATATCACACTATATAATCTATTAAATGAAATCATCTATATGTTGGTAATGGGTGGAAGGCTGAGCCTCTTGCTCGGTGGTTTGTTCCACTCATGCCGCCCTAGGAACCGTATAAACCGGTGTTATGTTCCTTGATTATGCGTTCCTCACACGGTTGGGGTTATGGGACCCCCTTGATAAACCGCTTAGCGCTAAGTCTTTTCCAGCAATTCCCAACATTGGCACTATTTGCATAAACAACTAAAAACTCGCATCGGGAGTAATTAACCCTCTTCTTAATCAACAACCCGAGCCAGTGCTCCACATGAGTGTTGGTCCAAACCGGGGAGTCTGCGGGGCCACCTCGAGGAAACTCAAGGGCTGGTAAAAACCTGTAGAATCGCCCATCCGGTCGTGGCCTGAGACGAGATACGCGCGGCTACTATCAGGGTGTTGGCACGCCGGGAGGATTTGCTGGATTAGCCTTACCTTAGTCGGAGTATCTTGAGCACGGGATTCCGAGAATACTCGGGCCTTCCCACCTTGGAGTTGCGACTCCGCAGATCGTGGGCTTGTAATGGGCCAAGTTGGAACACCCCTGCAGGGTTTTGAACTTTCGAAAGCCGTGCCCACGGTTATGTGGCAGATGTGAATTTGTTAATATCCGGTTGTAGAAAACTTGACACCATGTTCAACACACTACCGACATGAGTACCGTGACGGTCATTTTCCGAAAGGGGTTCGGTAAGTGAACACGGTGGGGTTATGTATGACGTGCTTAGTTAGGATCACTTCGTGACCACCTTGTCGCTCATGGCACTTCTCTTCTCGCTCTTATTACGTAAGCTAGTGCTAGTGCAGCTGCAGCCTTTTTTATCTTTTTTCAGCCTTGTTCCACACCCAAGGCTTAGATAGTTCTGTTACCCGGGAATGGGATTGTTGAGTCCTCCGTGGCTCACAGATTCTACACCACACCAGATGCAGGTACCATGGTGAACTACTCAGGTGACGGCATAGAGCTATACTGGGAGTACGATGAGGAACGTAGCCGTTACTACGTGCACTATCCCAATGATCAGTAGTGGTTTCTACTAGGGGCGATTCGAACCTGTGGCTTTATGTGTGTTTGGTATCTTTCATTTGGATCTTCACCCGTAGACGGGTTGTGATGTTATTTGAATGATGTTTGGCTATGTAATGAATTGTGTGACGTGGCGAGTGTAAGCCAACTATCTCTTTTTCCTTTTCATCCCTATTTTTACATGAGATGTGCAAAGATACCGAACTTGAGATCATTCCAGAATGGGCTTATACCTTTAAGTCGTGCCTCGACACGTAGGAGGTATAGTCCCATCCTGGGCATTACAAGACATGACCGAGATACCTCTCCGGCCAATAACTAATAGCGGGATCTAGATACCTATATTGGCTCCCACATGTTCCACGATGATCTCATCGGATGAACCACGATGTCGGGGATTCAATCAATCCTGTATACAATTCCCTTTGTCTACCAGTATAGTACTTGCCCGAGATTCGATCGTTGGTATACCGATACCTTGTTCAATCTCGTTACAGCAAGTCTCTTTACTCGTTCTGCAACACATCATCCCGTGACCAACCCCTTAGTCACATTGAGATCATTACGATGATGTCTTACCGAGTAGGCGTAGAGATACCTCTCCGTCATACGGAGTGACAAATCCCAGTCTTGGTTCGTGCCAACCCAACAGATGCTTTCGGGGATACCCGTAGTGTACCTTTATAGCTACCCAGTTACGTTGTGACGTTTGGCACACCCAAAGTATTCCTACGGTATCTGGGAGTTGCACAACCTCATGGTCTAAGGAACAGATACTTGACATTGGAAAAGCTTTAGCATACGAACTACACGATCTTGTGCTAGGCTTAGGATTGGATCTTGTCCATCACATCATTCTCCTAATGATGTGATCCCGTTACAATGACATCCAATGTCCATGGTCAGGAAACTGTAACCATCTATTGATGAACGAGCTAGTCAACTAGAGGCTCACTAGGGACATGTTGTGGTCTATGTATTCACACATGCATTACGATTTTCCGGATAATACATTTAAAGCATGAACAATAGACAATTATCATGAACAAGGAAATATAATAATAACCATTTTAATGTTGCCTCTAGGGCATATTTCTAACAGTCTCCCATTTGCACTAGAGTCAATAATCTAGTTACATTGTGATGAATCGAACACCCATAGAGTTCTGGTGTTGATCATGTTTTGCTCGTGGAAGAGGTTTAGTCAACGGATCTGCGACATTCAGATCCGTATGCACTTTACAAATATCTATGTCTCCATCTTGAATATAATTTCGGATGGAGTTGAAACGGTGCTTGATGTGCTTGGTCTTCTTGTGAAACCTGGGCTCCTTAGCAATGGCAATAGCTCCAGTGTTATCACAGAAGAGAGTCATTGGGCCCGACGCGCTTGGAATAACTCCTAGGTCGGTGATGAACTCCTTCATCCAAACTCCTTCCTACGCTGCTTCGGAAGGAGCTATGTACTCCGCTTCACATGTAGATGCCGCCATGACGCTTCGCTTGCAACTGCACTAGCTGACTGCCCCGCCATTCAAAATATACACGTATCCGGTTTGTGACTTGGAGTCATCCAAATCTGTGTCGAAGCTAGCATCGATGTAACCCTTTACGACGAGCTCTTCGTCACCTCCATAAACGAGAAACATATCCTTAGTACATTTCAGGTACTTTAGGATGTTCTTGACCGCTGTCCAGTGTTCCATTCCGGGATCACTTTGGTACCTCCCTGCTACCTCTTGAGCTTGCTTTGTATTCCCTCGAAGAGGAAAGGGAGATGCAGCACAGTAGCGTAAGTATTTCCCCTCAGTTTTTGAGAACCATGGTATCAATCCAGTAGGAGACCACGCGCGAGTCCCTCGCACCTGCACAAACAAATAAGAACTTCACAGCCAAAATCCCTTTACGGTCACTTACGAGAGCGAGATCTGATAGAGATGATAATTATATTTTTGGTATTTTTGGTTTAATAAAACAACAAATAAAAGCAAGAAAAGTAAAGTAGATGTGGATTGATATGTTGAGAATAGACCCGGGGGCCATAGTTTTCTCTAGTGGCTTCTCTCTTGATAGCGATTCTACGGCGGGTAAACAAATTACTGTCGAGCAATTGATTGAAAAGCGAATAATTATGAGACTATCTAGGCATGATCATTGTATATAGGCATCACGTCCGAGACAAGTAGACCGACTCCTGCCTGCATCTACTACTATTACTCCACACATCGACCGCTATCCAGCATGCATCTAGTGTATTGAGTTCATACGAACAGAGTAACGCCTTAAGAAAGATGACATGATGTAGAGGGATAAACTCAAGCAATATGATGTAAACCCCATCTTTTTATCCTCGATGGCAACAATACAATACGTGCCTTGCTGCCCCTACTGTCACTGGGAAAGGACCCCGCAAGATTGAACCCAAAGCCAAGCAGTTCTCCCATTGCAAGAACTATAGATCTAGTAGGCCAAACCAAACCAATAATTCGAAGAGACTTGCAAGGATATTATGAGCACACATAAAAAGTTCAGAGAAGAACCAAATATCTTTCATAGATAACCTTGATCATAAACTCACAATTCATCGGATCTCGACAAACACACCGCAAAAAGAGATTACATCGAATAGATCTTCTCGAAGACCGAGGAGAACTTTGTATTGAGATCCGGAGAGAGAGAAGAAGCCATCTAAATACTAGCTATGGACCCGAAGGTCTAAGGTAAACCACTAACAACTCATGGTGAGGGCGATGATGATGATGATGAAGGCTCCGTGATGGATCCCCCTCCCGAAACAGGCTCCATGATGGGATCTCCACGGGAACAGAAGCTACGGCGGTGGAATTAGGGTTTTCTCTCTGCGTCTGGAGTTTCTGGGGTACGTAGGTATATATAGGAAGGAGGGCACCGGGGGTCGTGTGGGCCAGCCTCGAGGCAGGGGGCGCGCCCTGGGAAGGAGGGCGCGCCCCCCATCCTCGAGGGCTGGCCCTTTGCCCCCTGACTTGGTCCTGATGTTTCCCGAGCGTGATTTCCTCCAAAAATATCTCTCGCGAAGGTTTCATTCCGTTTGGACTCCGTTTGATATTCCTTTTCTGCAAAACCCTGAAATAGGCCAAAAACAACAATCCAGACTGGGCCTTTGGTTTAGTAGGTTAGTCCCAAAAATGATATAAAAGTGAATGATAAAGCCCATTTAACATCCAAGACTTCATAAATAATAGCATGGAACAATAAAAAATTATAGATACATTGGAGACGTATCAAGCATCCCCAAGCTTAATTCCTACTCGTCCCCGAGTAGGTATATGATAAGGAAAGAATTTTTGATGCGGAATGCTAACCTATATAATTTTTCAATGCAATTCTCTTAATTGTGACATGAATGTTCAGATCTGAAAGATTCAAGACAAAAGTCTATACTGACATAAGAAAATTACTATGGCTAAAGAAAGTTATGCCTACAAAATCATATAGTGTTAGCTATGCTCCCTTATTATCACACAAAAATATTCATATCATGCACAACCCCGATTTCAGCCAAGCATTTGTTTTCATGCTCTATCATTTCAAACCTTTCAACTTTCACGCAATACATGAGCGCGAGCCATGGACATAGCACTATGGGTGGAATATAGGTGGTTGTGGAGAAGACAAAAAGAGGGAGATAGTCTCACATCGACTAGGCGTATCAACGAGCTATGGAGATGCCCATCAATAGATATCAATGTGAGTGAGTAGGGACTGCCATGCAACGGATGCACTAGAGCTAAATATGAATGAAAGCTCAACAAAAGAAACTAGTGGGTGTGCATCCAACTTGGTTGCTCACGAAGACCTAGGGCATTTGAGGAAGCCCATCGTTGGAATATACAAGCGAAGTTCTATAACAAAAATTCCCACTAGTATATGAAAGCGACTAAGCATGAGACTCTCTACAATGAAGAACATGGTGCTACTTTGAAGCACAAGTGTGGAAAAAGATAGTAGCAATTGTCCCTTTTTATTTTTTTCTTCTTTTTTTTTTCTTTTTTTGGGCTTTTTTTCTTTGGCCTTTCTCTTTTTTTTGCGGAGGGGCTTTATAGATTCAGCCTTTCCTCCCATGGGACAATGCTCTAATAATGATGATCATCACACTTTCATTACAACACAATATTACAACTCGATACTACAACAACAAAGTATGACTCTATATGAATGCCCCCGGCGGTGTACCGGTATGTGCAATGAAACAAGAGTGACATGTATGAAAAGATTATGCATGGTGGCCTTGCCACGAATAAGATGTGAACTACATGATCATGCATGACAATATGACAATATGATGCGTGTCATATGAATGGAACGGTGGAAAGTTGCATGGCAATATATCTCGGAATGGCTATGGAAATGCCATGATAGGTAGGTATGGTGGCTGTTTTGAGGAACAATATGGTGGCTGTTTTGAGGAAGGATATATAGTGGGTTTATGGCACCGGCGAAAGTTGCGCGGTACAAGAGAGACTAGCAAAGGTGGAAGGGTGAGAGTGCGTATAATCCATGGACTCAACATTACTCATAAGAACTCATATACTTATTGCAAAAATATATGAGTCATCAAAACAAAGAAAACAACGCATGCCCCTAGGGGGGAGGTTGGTAGGAGTTAACCATCGCGCGCCCCCGACCTCCACACAAAGGTTGGCACTCTACAAATACCTCATGATTTAACTTAGTCACACAACGGTTCACCATACGTGCATGCTACGGGAATCACTAACCTTAACACAAGTATTTCTCAATTTCATAATAACTCCACTAGCATGACTCTAATATCACTATCCTCATGTCTCAAAACAATTATCAAGCATCCAACATCTCTTTCTATTCAATGCACTTGGTGTGAATTTTTTTACTACATTGACATTGGATGTTTATCATGTGAAGACTAGTTTCTTTAGACTAAACACTTTACCATGCTGTTTTAATAGACTCTCAAATAGCTATAAGTGAAGAATGAGAGTTCAATAATTTCTATAATATATTACTACCACCATGCTCTAAAAGATATAAGTGAAGCACTAGAGCAAAAACTATTCAACTCAAAAGATACAAGTGAAGCACATAGAGTGTTCTAACAATTTCTAGGCCATATTTAACTCTCTAAAATAGGTGTTTCTAACAAGGATGATTGTTGCAAACTAACAAGCAAAGACTAAAATTATACAAGACGCTCCAAGCAAAACACATAGCATGTTGCGAATAAAAATATAGCTCCAAGTATAGTTACCGATGGATGAAGACGAAAGAGGGGATGCCTTCCCGGGGTATCCCCAAGCTTAGGCTTTTGATTATCTTGATTTTACTTGGGGTGCCATGGGCATCCCCAAGCTTAGGCCTTTTCTACTCCTTGTTCCATAGTCCATCAAAGCAATACTCAAAACTTGAAAACTTCACAACACAAAACTTAGACAAAAATTCTCGTGAGCTCCATTAGTAAGAGAAAGCAAACCACCACTCAAAGGTACAGCAAGGAATTCATTATTTGTTTATATTGGTGTTAAACCTACTGTACTCCAAGTTCTCTATGGTTCATATCCTCCAATATTACTCATAGATGCATCGGAATAAGCAAACAACACACGAAAAACAGAATCTGTCAAAGACAGAATAGTATGTAGTAATCTGCAGGGTTCGCCTACTTCTGGAACTCCAAAAAAATTCAAACTAAATTGGTAAATTTGCGAAATTTGTCTACCAATCATTATCAAAAAGAATCAACAAAAAATCATGCTTCAGTAAAACTGAAGACTACTTTAGCCAGCGCTAACAATTCTGTTTTTCACAGCAAGATCATATAAACTTCACACAAGTCTTACCAAAGGTTCTACTTGGCACAAACACTAAACAAAACATGAAAACACATCTAATCAGAGGCTAGATGCAATATTTATTCCCTAACAGCAACAAAAGCAAAAAAAACATAAAATTGGGTTGCCTCCCAACAAGCGCTATCGTTTTACGCCTCTAGCTAGGCACGATACATGGATGATGCTCACATGAAAGATAAGAATTGAAGGACAAAGAGAGCATTATAAAGTATATGATAAACACATCTAAGTCTAACATGCTTCCTATGCATAGGCATTTTATAAGCAAACAATTTATCTTAGCAAGCAAGATCTAGAGTATGCAAGGAAGAAGAAAGAAACCATAGCAATCTCAACATGAAGAGACGTAGTTTAGTAACATGAAGATTTCTACAACCATATTTTCCTTTCTCATAATAATTGCATGTAGGATCATGATCAAATTCAAAAAAATATCTATCACATAACATATTCTCAACACGATCCACATGCATGCGAAGTTGACACTCTTCCAAAATAGTGGGATTAACATTAACTAAAGTCATGACCTCTCCAAACCCACTTTTATCAAAAGTTTCATAAGATTGAACATACTCCAAATATATGGGATCTAAAGTTGACACTCCTCCAAACCCACTTTCAATATTATTGCAAACATTATTATCAATCTCATATTCATCATGGGTTTGAAATAAATTTTCAAGATCGTAAGAATCATCACCCCAATCATGATCATTGCAACAAGTAGTGGACATAGCAATACCAGCATCCCCAAGCTTAGGGTTTTGCATATCATTAGCACAATTGACATCAATAAAATTTATAGAAACATCATTGCAATCATGCTTTTCATCGAAGGAACTATCAAGTATGGGTGCGATAGCAACGATCTCATGTTTAACATAGGGAACTATAGCAAATTCTTCTTCATAAATATTGGCATCATGTCCACAAGAATAGCAAGCATCATGTTCATCAAGGGATATTTCGAGCAAATCATCGGAATCGTAATTATCTATAGATTCATGCATATCGTTATTTTCCTTCAAAGCAGCGATCATTCCTTCAATAAATTCTTTGATATTGGCATTATGAGCATAGTTTTCATAGCAATATTTAAGTATGTCAAAATTTTAGACTCATAGAGAGTAATATGATACTTTTCAATCAAAGAAGCAACTTCATAGGCACCCTTAAAAGCAACAAATTCTTCAATTCGTTCGATATCATAGTAACTATAAACACCCTTTGCATAAGAATATAAGATTTCATTATCATTAAACTCACATAGGTGGAGGTGTTTTTCAGGGTTCTTAGAGCAACAAGTAAAATCACAGATTTCACAAAGATTCCCAGCATAACACAGCAATCTGTTTATCTGATCCCATAAGAGTATCCCCTTTTCAGAAGGGCAAATATAACGGCAAGGGTGAAGTGGGGGAGAGGAAAACGAGAGGCAAAAAATGTAATGCAAAGGATAAGGGTTTGTGATAGATACTTGGTATATGACTTTTGCGTAATCCTCCCCGGCAACGGCGCCAGAAATTCTTCTTGCTACCTCTTGAGATTGCGTTGTATTCCCTCGAAGAGGAAAGGGAGATGCAACACAGTATCGTAAGTATTTCCCTCAGTTTTTGAGAACCAAGGTATCAATCCAGTAGGAGACCACGCACGAGTCCCTCGCACCTGCACAAACAAATAAGAACTTCGCAGCCAACGTGATAAGGGCTTGTCAATCCCTTTACGGTTACTTACGAGAGTGAGATCTGATAGAGATGATAATTATATTTTTGGTATTTTTGGTTTAATAAAACAGCAAATAAAAGCAAGAAAAGTAAAGTAGATGTAGATTGATATGTTGAGAATAGACCCGGGGGCTATATTTTTCTCTAGTGGCTTCCCTCTTGATAGCGATATTCTATGGCGGGTAAACAAATTACTGTCGAGCAATTGATAGAAAAGCGAATAATTATGAGACTATCTAGGCATGATCATTGTATATAGGCATCACGTCCGAGACAAGTAGACCGACTCCTGCCTGCATCTACTACTATTACTCCACACATCGACCGCTATCCAGCATGCATCTAGTGTATTGAGTTCATACGAACAGAGTAACGCCTTAAGCAAGATGACATGATGTAGATGGATAAACTCAAGCAATATGATGTAAACCCCATCTTTTTATCCTCGATGGCAACAATACAATACGTGCCTTGCTGCCCCTATTGTCACTGGGAAAGGACACCGCAAGATTGAACTCAAAGCCAAGCAGTTCTCCCATTGCAAGAACTATAGATCTAGTAGGCCAAACCAAACCAATAATTCGAAGAGACTTGCAAGGATATTATGAGCACACATAAAAAGTTTAGAGAAGAACCAAATATCTTTCATAGATAACCTTGATCATAAACTCACAATTCATCGGATCTCGACAAACACACCGCAAAAACAGATTACATCGAATAGATCTCCTCGAAGACCGAGGAGAACTTTGTATTGAGATCCGGAGAGAGTGAAGAAGCCATCTAGATACTAGCTATGGACCCGAAGGTCTAAGGTAAACTACTCACAACTCATGGTGAGGGCGATGATGATGATGATGAAGGCCTCCGTGATGGATCCCCCTCCCGAAACAGGCTCCAAGATGGGATCTCCACGGGAACAGAAGCTATGGTGGTGGAATTAGGGTTTTCTCTCTGCGTCTGGAGTTTCTGGGGTACGTAGGTATATATAGGAAGAAGGAGGGCACTGGGGGTCGTGTGGGCCAGCCTTGAGGCAGGGGGCGCGCCCTGGGAAGGGGGGCACACCCCCCACCCTCGAGGGCTGGCCCTTTGCCCCTGACTTGGTCCTGACGTTTCCCAAGCGTGATTTCCTCCCGAAATATCTCTCGCGAAGGTTTCATTCCGTTTGGACTCCGTTTGATATTCCTTTTCTGCAAAACCTTGAAATAGGCCAAAAACAGCAATCTGGAGTAGGCCTTTGGGTTAGTAGGTTAGTCCCAAAAATGATATAAAAGTGAATGATAAAGCCCATTAAACATCCAAGACTTCATAAATAATAGCATGGAACAATAAAAAATTATAGATATGTTGGAGACGTATCACTCCCCACCAAACTTATGGCAAGGTTCACATCAGGTGTGGTACACAACATGGCATACATAACAGAACCTATGGCTGAGGCATAGGGGATGACACTCATCTTTTCTCTATCTTCTGCCGAGGTCGGGCAATGAGCCGTGCTCAATCTCATACCTTGCAATACAGGCAAGAACCCTTTCTTGGACTGATCCATATTGAACTTCTTCAATATATTGTCAAGGTATGTGCTTTGTGAAAGACCAATGAGGCGTCTTGATCTATCTCTATAGATCTTGATGCCTAATATGTAAGCAACTTCTCCAAGGTCCTTCATTGAAAAACATTTATTCAAGTAGGCCTTTATGCTTTCCAAGAATTGTACATCATTTCCCATCAGCAATATGTCATCCACATATAATATGAGAAATGCTACAGAGCTCCCACTCACTTTCTTGTAAATATAGGCTCCTCCCCAAGTCTGTATAAACCCAAATGCTTTGATCACCTCATCAAAGCGAATGTTCCAACTCCGAGATGCTTGCACCAGCCCATAGATGGAGCGCTGGAGCTTGCATACCTTGTTAGCATTCTTAGGATCGACAAAACCTTCCGGCTGCATCATATACAGTTCTTCCTTAAGGAAGCCGTTAAGGAATGCCGTTTTGACGTCCATTTGCAATATCTCATAATCGTAGAATGCAGCAATTGCTAACATGATTCAGACGGACTTCAGCATCGCTACGGGAGAGAAAGTCTCATCGTAGTAAATTCCTTGAACTTGTCGATAACCTTTAGCGACAAGCCGATCCTTATAGATGATCACATTACCATCCGCGCCAGTCTTCTGCTTAAAAATCCATTTATTTTCTATGGCTGGCCGATCATCGGGCAAGTCAACCCAAGTCCATACTTTGTTATCATACATGGATCCTATCTCGGATTTCATGGCTTCAAGCCATTTGTTGGAATCCGGGCCCACCATCGCTTCTTCATAGTTCGAAGGTTCACCGTTGTCTAACAACATGAATTCCAGGACAGGGTTGCCATACCACTCTGGTGCGGAACGTGTCCTTGTGGACCTACGAAGCTCAGCAATAACTTGATTTGAAGTTTCATGATCATTATCATAAACTTCCTTTCTAGTCGGTGCATGCACCACGGAAACATCTTCCTGCACTGCGCTACTTTCCGGTTCGGAAGGGGTGACCATCACCTCATCAAGTTCCACTTTCCTCCCACTTACTTCTTTCGAGAGAAACTCTTTCTCCAGAAAGGACCCATTCTTGGCAACAAAGACCTTGCCTTCGGATGTGAGGTAGAAGGTATACCCAATAGTTTCCTTAGGGTATCCTATGAAGACGCATTTTTTCCGATTTGGGTTCGAGCTTTTCAGGTTGAAGTTTCTTGACATAAGCATTGCATCCCCAAACTTTGGGAAATGACAACTTAGGTTTCTTCCTGATACGTCCAAAACGTATCTATAATTTCTGCTTGCTCCATGCTTCTTTTGTGTGATATTGCTATGATATTGATGCACTTCCATACACTTTTAATCATATTTGGACTAACCTATTAACTCAGTGCACCACAGTGCCAGTTCCTGTTTTCTGCTGTTTTTCTATTTCAGGTTTCCCCCATATTAAAAGTGCTCCAAAAATTCCAGGAAAAATACAGGAAAAATCAGCGTACAGGAAGCTTTGCGAAGAACCAAAGATGGGCCAGAGGGGAGCCAGGGGAGGCCCAGGCAGCCACCTGGCGCGGCCCCACCCCTGGCCGCGCCAGGGGGGCGCCTGGGCCCCCTGCTCCGCCTCTGGCTGCCCCCCTTCGCATATATATCCCTCTTGTCCCGAAACCCTCGAGGCAGAACCCTTTTTCGCGATCTCGCCTCTGTTCCACCGCTGCAGCGCTTCCAAGATCGGGAGCATCAGGAGAACTCTTCCCGGCACCCTGCCGGAGGGAAGAACCACCACCGGGAGCTTCTCCACCACCATGGACGCTTCCCGGATGAGTCGTGAGTAGTCCACCTTGGACCATGGGTCCATGATTAGTAGTTATGTGATGTTCTCCTCCCCTCTTTGCTCTTCATGGTTTAGACCTCGTGAGTTGCCCTACATGATCGAGGCACATATGTAATCTTTCTACTGTTGCTTTGCTGAGTTTGCTGGGATCTGATGGATTATGAGACTATGTTCAGATTGTGTTTGAGTAATATATTTGATTCACCTCTTTTATATCTTTGTTCTTGAGTAATTCTTGCATGTTCTCCATTGCTGTTTATTGCTTTGGCCAAGTAGTAGGTAGTAACTCCAAGAGGGAGCGTTATGCTTGATTGTGGGTTCATGCCCCCTGATGACTAGCTTGAGTGACAGAAACATGAGTCTAGGGGATGTGCTGTTGCCACAAGGGAGAAAACAACGGTGCTTGTACTTGCGGGTGCAAGGGTTGTTTACTTTACGCAAAGTTCTTTTAATGCAGTTGTCTGTTGCTTTGAGTTTACACTTTGGGTGGGATTCGCAACTTAATACCAGCGAGATGTTCTGGATAGATATCTCAAGGTGGATGATTAGTAGTAGATGCAGATGGATTTCGGTCTACTTGCCTTGGCGTACCGCCCATGCTTTTGAGCCTCTACCTTTCTTTGCATCATAGTTAGCATTGGTTTGCGCACATAATCCTGTCAATTGCCCAGCTGTAATTTGTTTACCTCGCTTTGTTGTTTTATCGTCTTTTGGGAGAGAGACATCACTAGTGAACATCATGGGACCCCGGTCCATATTACCACCGCTGATCACACCTTCTATTTACTTTCTGTTTTTATTTCCTAGTTGCAGTCTTAGCTATCATTATTATCTCTTGTGTTTGATCCTTTGTAAACAACAAGGCCGGAGGGATTGACAACCTCTCTGTACTCGTTGGGAGCAAAGTTATCTGTATCTGTGTGCAGGTCCCGTCAACCGCTAAGTTTCTGGCGCCTTTGACACCTACTTGTCGACCCTCGGAGTCTCACGGGATTCGATCCTTGGTATCTTTGCCAAGGGAAATTTGCCGCTACGCTACATCTCAACCTTCCACTTGGGTTAACCAACGAGGGGCGAGAAGCCATCAAGCAAGTTTCTGGCGCCATTGCCGGGGACTCCACTCTTCAAGATAGGGGAGTTGCACGCTATCTTTTATCTTTGCTTTTTAGTCTTGTTAGTTTACCTTTCAGTTGTTCCTTTAGTGTCCTTTATCAAAAATCACAAAAAAATTATTTGCTTTTCTGTTAGTAGTCCTTTCTGTTTAGTCAAGCATGTTAGGACTTGGTGCTTCGAGGGAATCAGAAGTTCTAGATTTCCATTAAAGGGATGGAGAAAATATGAAGAATGCATGGGACAGAATTTCTGATGCACATAGGAGAATTATGCCTTGGATACCTATAAAAATTGTGCTTAGAAATTTTTACCATGGTCTTTTTAAATGGTGTAAACACTCTCTTGATATTAGAGCTGAAGGAGATTTCCTAGAGTGTGATGAAGCTAGAGCTCTTGAAATTATACATGGTCTATCTAGTTACTTTGATTATGATCATAGTTTTGATACTGTCATAGATAGACTTGCTACTATTGAGAAGAGAATGGATGCTCTAGACTTGATGAAGGTAGAGAAACCCAAACCCAAAAAGAGAGATATTTTGGAAATAGACAATGATTGGGAGCCTTTTGTTAGGATTAGCATCTCTAATCAAGACTTCCTTGCTTATTGTGATATTGGATCTATGGTTTCTACTATGCCAAAAATTGTTCATGATTCTTTAAAATTTAACATGGACAAATTATCATCCTATCATGAACATGCTAATGGAGATATTTCTGAGATCCAGGGAAGAATAAAAGACGTACCAGTTACATTCCTTAAAGGGATTGCAATGGTTGATTTCTTCATCATGAAGCCAAACCAAGGAAATATAGTGCTTGGAAGGGACTTCCTCCGAGCCGTAAAAGGCTTCATCGATATAGGTAAGGGACAAATCCGCCTACGCGGGAAGGCAAAAGGTACGTACCCCTTTCCTAGAAGGAACAAGGATGAACTTGTTGAGGAACCATTTGAAGCAATTTATAACTCCGATTATTATGATGACTTTTGATTCCTCCTTTTTGCATCATGCCTAGCTTAAAGGCATAAAAGAAAGCGCTTTTGGGAGGCAGCCCACAACGAATTAGGTTTTATTTTGCTTTTGTTGTGTCTTGATGTTTGTTACTACAATAGCATCATCATTGTATCTTTTCTTTTCAGCTTTGTGCCAAGTTTAGCCTCCGATTGCAAGAAAGTTCAAAAGTTGTGACGTGCTGTCAAGAAAACAGATTCTGTCCTTGGACAGAAAAATTCGAATAAAATCACCAGATCATCTTTTTGATCTGAATTGTTTTGACAGCGTGCTCTATACAATTGGCTTTCGAGCGTCTGTTCTGAGTTTTTTTATTTGAGTTGCAGAAGTGCCCCGAAAAAATTATTTACTACCTGTTGGTTTGTTTTTCACAGATTCTGTCCTGTTTTGCCTTTTCTTCGTTTTGCAAACCTTGAGCTTGCTTTTTCTTTGCAAAAAACCTTTTGGCAATCTTGAGAAACAGTAGTTCTTCAAGATTATCTTTATTTCCAGTAGGGAAAAATTATTGTATTGTGGGTACTAACCTCGCTAATCAGATTATGATGAGTTATGTATGAAGGGAGTTTTCAAGTGTGCGAGAGAAGATGATAAAAGAAGATTCAGGAGGGTCAAACGCTCAAGCTTGGGGATGCCCCCGTGCACCCCCAAGAAATATTCAAGAAGACTCAAGCGTCTAAGCTTGGGGATGCCCCCATGCATCCCCTTCTCCATCAACAATTATCAGTTCGTCTTTCGTTCCACTATATTCTTATCACTTCATGCGTTATGTGCCATGCTTGGAGCGTCTTGCTCTTAGTTTCTTTTTTTAATTTTCTTTAGCTTTGCTTGCTGTTCATAACAAGTTAGAACCCAACTTTCTTTGTGTGGGATAGAAACACGCTCCACTTCAACCTAGAACACAACATAGGATTTTCATGCTTATCTTTGCTGTGTGTGTTCTTTGTCTTTCCATAGCTGCTGTCATGTTTAGCTCTTAGTTTTCATGCTTTTCTTTTTAAAGAGCTTTTGTTTAGTTGGTTGCTGAACTCTCTTGAGTTTTCATGTTTATCTTGTTAAGAGAGTTTGCCTGTTGCACTGAGTTGTGTGTCTTAACTTAAAATAGGTAATTGAGGTTGCTATTTAATTTTAGTAGTAACTTGCAATAGTTTTGAGGTATTGCCATGAGTAATGTCTGAACTTTTGGTGTCAAGAGCTTTAGCCTATTAGTGATAGATGTCGTATTTTGGGCAATCCGTGTTTATTTTCGAAAACCTACAAAATAGTTGAGAACTTTAGCTACTAGATGGATCACTAATCTTTGGAGGGATCGAATATTAGAGTACACTCACGTACCATGAGTCGAGGATGCGCAAGGATAACCAAACCCCCATACACTCCTCCTCGGGGTACTTGTCTCTTTGTGAACCTCCTAATTAGATTGAGAGTTACCGATAATAAGTGCATGAGTTCTTCGGACTAATGTGAGTATTCGAAAGTTGACACTTCCACCTAGCCATATTTTTCTAGCCTCTTCGGTACCGTGCATTGCCCTTTCTCACCTCGAGAGTTGGCTCATACTTCGCCGGTGCATCCAAATCCTTGGCACGATACGCTCTGTCATCATAAGCCTCATAATATCCTTCCTCAAAACAGCCACCATACCTACCTATCAAGGCATTTCCATAGCCTTTCCGAGATACATTGCCATGCAACATCCATCTTCTCATGACTTGATCTTCATGTCATACATGCTTTTGCTTGATCGATGAGCTGCATGCTAGTTGGGCCTTGCCCTAATCATTGCTACATGACGCGCTAGTATCATTGCATATCCTGCTACACTGGCAGAGGCATACATTTGCATACATCATGATAGTTTCATCTTCTTTATGTTGAGTACTCTTGTAAAGTGTGAAAGATCTACTATACTTCTTGTAATATATAGAGTGTTGCCCCTAAAGTGAGGAAAAGATCCCAAAGAGGACAATATCAAAAGATCCCAAAGAGGACAGATGCGAGTTAAATAGAAAGAGCCATTGAGGCCACAAAAAAAGAAAAAAAAAATAGAAAAAAGATAAAAAGAAATAAAAAGAGAGAAGGGGGCACACTGCTATTCCTTTTGAGAGATCCACACTCGTACTCCATCTTATACCTTGTACTCCATAGAGATTATCATTCATGCATATAACTATGTGGGGACCTTCACACTATAGAACTTGGCTTGTATATTCCAATGATGAGCCTCCTCAAAAGAGCTCTAGGTCTTCTTGAGCGAGCAAGTTGGATGCACCCCCACTAATTCCATTGGAGAGCTTTCCTTAGCTCATATGTGCATCCGTTGCATGGCAATCCCTACTCCTCACATCATATCTATCATTTGGCTTTCTCTCGCCTATGATTGTCCTCATTGATGTGAGCCTTTCACACCTTTTTTGTCTTCCCCCTTCATCATTTTTCTCTCTTTGCCATCCTAAGTGTCAACTTTCTTGCTTACGCTCATCCATTGCATGAGTGCTCAAAATATCGAAAGGGAGTGGATCATTTTGACTTGTACCTGGCTAGTGGTCTGGGGATGAGTCAAGATAAGATTCCAAAGAAGACCAAGTGTGAAACTTTAGTAGATTAAGTTCTCAACAATACAAAAACTATGTTTTACTCTCTCGTATATCCCTATCCCCTTTCTTGCACGCAAACACCATTTGGAGACATTCGAGTCATGGACAGCGAGAGCTCTTGCACCTTTATGTTCTTATGTTGCTTGTTACAATGCTAATATAGACTCTTGCTTGTTATGACTTGAATTGAATTACATGCCTTGATTGCTTTATTTAAAAAGTTCTTATATGGTTGGTAGCATGTCACCACAGAAATTATGCTTGTTATCATTTACCTACTCGAGGACGAGCAGGAATTAAGCTTGGGGATGTTGACACGTCCAAAACGTATCTATAATTTCTGCTTGCTCCATGCTTCTTTTGTGTGATATTGCTATGATATTGATGCACTTCCATACACTTTTGATCATATTTGGACTAACCTATTAACTCAGTGCACTACAGTGCCAGTTCCTGTTTTCTGCTGTTTTTCTATTTCAGGTTTCCCCCATATTAAAAGTGCTCCAAAAATTCCAGGAAAAATACAGGAAAAATCAGCGTACAGGAAGCTTCGCGGAGAACCAAAGATGGGCCACAGGGGAGCCAGGGGAGGCCCAGGCGGCCACCTGGCGCGGCCCCACCCCTGGCCGCGCCAGGGGGCGCCTGGGGCCCCTGCTCCGCCTCTGGCTGCCCCCCTTCGCATATATATCCCTCTCGTCCCGAGACCCTCGAGGACAGAACCCTTTTTCGCGATCTCGCCTCTGTTCCGCCGCCGCAGCGCTTCCAAGATCGGGAGCATCAGGAGAACTCTTCCCGGCACCCTGCCGGAGGGGAGAACCACCACCGGGAGCTTCTCCACCACCATGGATGCTTCCCGGATGAGTCGTGAGTAGTCCACCTTGGACCATGGGTCCATGATCAGTAGCTATGTGATGTTCTCCTCCCCTCTTTGCTCTTCATGGTTTAGACCTCGTGAGCTGACCTACATGATCGAGGCACATATGTAATCTTTCTGTTGTTGCTTTGCTGAGTTTGCTGGGATCTGATGGATTATGAGACTATGTTCAGATTGTGTTTGAGTAATATATTTGATTCACCTCTTTTATATCTTTGTTCTTGAGTAATTCTTGCATGTTCTCCGTTGCTGTTTATTGCTTTGGCCAAGTAGTAGGTAGTAACTCCAAGAGGGAGCGTTATGCTTGATTGTGGGTTCATGCCCCTTGATGACTAGCTTAAGTGACAGAAACATGAGTCTAGAGGATGTGCTGTTGCCACAAGGGAGAAAACAACGATGCTTGTACTTGCGGGTGCAAGGATTGTTTACTTTACGCAAAGTTCTTTTAATGCAGTTGTCTGTTGCTTTGAGTTTGCAATTTGGGTGGGATTCACAACTTAATATCAGCGAGATGTTCTGGATAGATATCTCAAGGTGGATGATTAGTAGTAGATGTAGATGGATTTCGGTCTACTTGCCTTGGCGTACCGCCCATGCTTTTGAGCCTCTACCTTTCTTTGCTGCATAGTTAGCATTGGTTTGTCCACATAATCCTGTCAATTGCCCAGCTGTAATTTGTTTACCTCACTTTGCTGTTTTATTGTCTTTTGGGAGAGAGACATCACTAGTGAACATCATGGGACCCCGGTCCATATTACCACCACTGATCACACCTTCTATTTACTTCCTGTTTTTATTTCCTAGTTGCAGTCTTAGCTATCATTATTATCTCTTGTGTTTGATCCTTTGTAAACAACAAGGCCGGAGGGATTGACAACCTCTCTGTACTCATTGGGAGCAAAGTTATTTACATCTGTGTGCAGGTCCCGTCAACCGCTAAGTTTCTGGCGCCGTTGACACCTACTTGTCGACCCTCGGAGTCTCACGGGATTCGATCCTTGGTATCTTTGCCAATGGAAATTTGCCGCTACGCTACATCTCAACCTTCCACTTGGGGTAACCAACGAGGGGCGAGAAGCCATCACTTCCCAAACCATAGCTCATACGGTGTAGTCTCAACGGACTTAGACGGTGCCCTATTTAAAGTGAATGCGGCTGTATCTAAAGCATAACCCCAAAATGATAGCGGTAAGTTGGTAAGAGACATCATAGATCGCACCATGTCCAACAGAGTACGATTACGACGTTCAGATACACCATTACGTTGAGGTGTTCCAGGCGGCGCCAGTTGTGAAACAATCCCACACTTCCTTAGGTGCGTTCCAAATTTATGACTTAAATATTCTCCTCCACGATCTGATCGTAAGAATTTTATTTTTCTGTCACGTTGATTCCCAACCTCATTCTGAAATTCCTTGAACTTTTCAAAGGTCCCAGACTTGTGTTTCATTAAGTAGACATGCCCATATCTACTTAAGTCATCAGTGAGGGTGAGAACATAACGATAGCAACCGCGAGCTTCAACACTCATTGGACCGCACACATCGATATGTATGATTTCCAACAAGTTGGTTGCTCGCTCCATTGTTCTGGAGAACGGAGTCTTGGTCATCATGCCCAAGAGGCATGCTTCGCACGTGTCAAATGATTCATAATCAAGAGACTCCAAAAGTCCATCTGCATGGAGCTTCTTCATACGTTTGACACCAGTATGACCAAGGCGGCAGTGCCACAAGTATGTGGGACTATCATTATCAACCTTACATCTTTTGGCATTCACACTATGAATATGTGTAACATCACGTTCGAGATTCAATAATAATAAACCATTGACCAGCGGGGCATGACCATAAAACATTTCTCTCATATAAATAGAACAACCATTATTCTCAGATTTAAATGAGTAGCCATCTCGCATTAAACGAGATCCAGATACAATGTTCATGCTCAAAGCTGGTACTAAATAACAATTATTGAGGTTTAAAACTAATCCCGAAGGTAGATGCAGAGGTAACGTGCCGACAGCGATCACATTGACCTTGGAACCATTCCCGACGCGCATCGTCACCTCGTCCTTCGCCAGTCTCCGCTTATTCCGCAGCTCCTGCTTTGAGTTACAAATGTGAGCAACTGCACCGGTATCAAATACCCAGGAGCTACTACAAGCGCTGGTAAGGTACACATCAATAACATGTATATCACATATACCTTTGACGTTGCCGGCCTTCTTATCTACTAAGTATTTGGGCAGTTCCACTTCCAGTGACCCGTTCCCTTGCAATAAAATCACTCAATCTCAGGCTTGGGTCCATTCTTTGGCTTCTTCCCGGGAACTGGCTTACTGGGCACGGCAACTCCTTTGCCGTCCTTCTTGAAGTTCTTCTTACCCTTGCCTTTCTTGAACTTAGTGGTTTTATTCACCATCAACACTTGATGTTCCTTTTTGATCTCCACCTCCGCCGATTTCAGCATTGAATACACCTCGGGAATGGACTTCTCCATCCCTTGCATATTGAAGTTCATCACAAAGCTCTTGTAGGTAGGTGGGAGCGACTGAAGGATTCTGTCAACGACCGCGTCATCTGGGAGATTGATTCCCAACTGAGACAAGCGGTTGTGCAACCCATACATTTTGAGTATATGTTCACTGACAGAACTATTCTCCTCCATCTTACAACTGTAGAACTCGTCGGAGACTTCATATCTCTCAACTCGGGCATGAGCTTGGAAAACCATTTTCAGCTCTTGGAACATCTCATATGCTCCGTGCTGCTCAAAACACTTTCGCAGCCCCGATTCTAAGTTGTAAAGCATGCCGCACTGAACCAGGGAGTAATCATCACTAGCGACTGCCAGGCGTTCATAACGTCTTGAGTTGCCGGGAAAATGGGTGCATCACCTAGCGGTGCTTCAAGGACATATGCTTTCTTGGTAGCTATGAGGATGATCCTCATGTTACGGACCCAATCCGTATAGTTGCTACCATCGTCTTTCAGCTTGGTTTTCTCTAGGAACGCGTTGAAGTTGAGGGCAACATTAGCGTGGGCCATTGGATCTACAAGACATATTGTGAAGATTTTAGACTATGTTCATGACAATTAAGTTCATCTAAACAAATTTAATGAACTTCCACTCAGATAGACATCTCTCTAGTCATCTAAGTGACACATGATACGAATTAACTAGTTCGTGTCCGATCATCACGTGAGACAGACTAGTCATCAACGGTGAACATCTTCATATTGATCTTATCTTCTATACGACTCATGTTCGACCTTTCGGTCTTCCATGTTCCGAGGCCATGTCTGTACATGCTAGGCTCGTCAAGTCAACCCTAAGTGTATTGCTTGTGTAAATATGGCTTACACCATTTGTATGCGAACGTTAGGACCTATCACACCTGATCATCACGTGGTGCTTCGGAACAATGAACCTTAGAAACGGTGCACAATTAGGGGGAACACAATTCTTGAAATTTTAGTGAGAGATCATCTTATTTATGCTACCGTCGTTCTAAGCAAATAAGATGTAAAAACATGATAAACATCACATGCAATCAAATAGTGACATGATATGGCCAATATCATTTTTCTCCTTTTGATCTTCATCTTCGGGGCTCCATGATCATCATTGTCACTGGCATGACACCGTGATCTCCATCATCGTGTCTTCATGAAGTTGTCTCGCCAGACGTTATTTCTACTACTATGGCTAACAGTTAGCAATAAAGTAAAGTAATTACATGGCGTTTTCAATGGCACGCAGGTCATAGAATAAAATAAAGACAACTCCTATGGCTCCTGCCGGTTGTCATACTCATCGACATGCAAGTTGTGATTCCTATTACAAGAACATGATCAATCTCATACATCACATATATATCATTCATCACATCCTTTTGGCCATATCACATCACACGGCACATGCTGTAAGAACAAGTTGGACATCCTCTAATTATTGTTGCAAGTTTTTACGTGGCTGCAATAGGTTTCTAGCAAGAATGTTTCTTACCTACGCCAAAACCACAACGTGATATGCCAATTTCTATTTACCCTTCATAAGGACCCTTTTCATTGAATCCGATCTGACTAAAGTGGGAGAGAAAGACACCCGCTAGCCACCTTATGCAACTAGTGCATGTCAGTCGATGGAACCTGTCTCACGTAAGCATACGTGTAAGGTCGGTCCGGGCCGCTTCATCCCATGATGCCGCCAAATCAAGATAAGACTAGTAGCGGCAAGTAAATTGACATGATCTAGGCCCACAACAATCTTATGTTCTACTCGTGCATAGTAACTATGCATAAACCTGGCTCTGATACCACTGTAGGGAATCGTTGCAGAAAACAAAAAAATTCCTACGCATGACTGATGGGCCTCTAACCCCTCGTTGGTTACCCCAAGTGGAAGGTGTAAGATGCAGTGTTGTGGAAGTTTTTCCCTTAGCAAAGATGCCAAGGATCGAATCCCCTGAGACTCCTAGGTTCAACAAGTAGGTGTCAACTGCTAACGGCGCCGGATTAGCAATCAACGTGGACCTGTACACAGATACAAATAACTTTGCTCCCAATGAGTACAGAGAGGTTGTCAATCCCTCCGGCCTTGTAGTTTACAAAGGATTAAACGCAAATGATAGTAGTGATAGATAATGTTTGCAATAGTAAGTAAAAGCAAAAAGTAAATAGCGGATGTGATCAATGATGGTAATATGGACCGGAGTCTCATGATGTTCACTAGTGATGTCTCTCTCCCAAAAGACGATAAAACAGCTATGTGAGGTAAACGAATTACAGCTGGGCAACTGACAGGACCACGAACGCAAACCAATGCTGACTACATTGCAAGAAAGGTTGAGGCTCAAAGCATGGGCGGTACGCCAAAGTAAGTAGACCGAAATCCATCAATATCTACTACTAATCATCCACCTTGAGATATCTATCCAGAACATCTCGCTGGTATTAAGTTGCGAGTCCCACCCATAGTGTAAACTCAATGCAACAGACAACTGCATTAAAAGAACTTTGCGTAAAGTAAACAATCCTTGCACCCACGGGCACAAGCACCGTTGTTTTCCCCCTTGTGGCAACAACACATCCCCTAGACTCATGTTTCTGTCACTCAAACTAGTCATCGAGGGGCATGAACCCACAATCAAGCATAACGTTCCCTCTTGGAGTCACTACGTATTACTTGGCCAAAGCAATAAATAACAACGGAGAACATGTAAGAATTACTTATGAACATAAATATAAAAGAGGTAGATCAAATATATTACTCAAGAACAATCTGAACATAATCTCATAATCCATCGGATCCCAGCAAACTCATCATAGCAACAGCATAAGGATTACATATGTGCCTCGATCATGTAGGGCAGCTCACGAGGACTGATTAGTGAAGCACAAGAACGGGAGGAGAACATCACATAGCTACTGGTCATGGACTCATGGTCCAAGGGAGACTACTCACAACTCATCCGGGAGGCGTCCATGGTGGTGGAGAAGCTCCCGATGGTGATCCTCCCCTCCGGCAGGGTGCCGGGAAGAGTTCTCCTGGTGCTCCCGATCTTGGAAGCGGCGGCGGCGGCGGAACAGAGATGAGATCGCGAAAAAGAGTTCCCGTCCCGAGGGTTTCGAAGGACGCTCTAAATATATGCCGAAGGGGGGCACCAGACGGGGCTCGGGGGGCCCAGGCGCCCCCCCGGCGCCGCCAGGGCGCCTGGAGCCCTGGTGGCCCCCCCGGCTGTCCTTCGGGCGCAAGGTAGGTTCTGGAATGCTGATTTTTTATATAATTTTTCTGGATTTTTCCTGGCAGTTCTCGTAACGTGAAAACCTGAAATACAAAAACAGCCGAAAACAGAAACTGGCACCGGGGTGCACTGGATTAGTAGGTTAGTCCAATTATGATCAAAAGTGTATGGAAGTGTATGAATATCATAGCAATATCACCCAAAAGTGGCATGGAGCAAGCAGAAATTATAGATACATTTTGGACGTATCAACATCCCCAAGCTTAATTCCTGCTCGTCCTCGAGTAGGTAAATGATAACAAGAATAATTTCTGTGGTGACATGCTATTAACCATATAGGACTTTTTATAGTCATATGACAAAAGCTTACTGAGACAATGATTCTATAGTAATTAAGTTGCCTCATGAGAAAATCACAAATGACTGAAAGTTTTACAACATGACATTGAAGCATCAAAAAGATTTGCAATGAACATGATGTGCAAATATGATAAAGTGATATCTAGCTTGCCCCCTTTAGTGAAGCAAAACATAAATGCAGGGGCACCTTCAAGGTTTAAGTGATGACTAGATACAATGATTTCAAAATAAACGATATCACAATCATGCAAAAGACAATGCTACTTTGGGACAATGCACATTACACTTAGAATGACAATCATGCTCTCAGTAGTTGGTGCTTAAATAAAGAAGGTGGAGATTCGAAAAGTAAAATAATGGTTATGTGCTAGAGCTTTTTATTTGGAAAACATAGAAGCAATTTTGTCAACGGTAGTAGTACTTCATATGTGTCATGCATAAGACATCCTATAAGTTGCAAGCCTCATGCATCGAATACCAATAGTTCTCGCACCTTGTCCTAATTAGCTCGGATTTCCATGGGTTATCATTGCATTACACATGTTTCAACCAAGTGTCACAAAGGGGTACCTCTATGCCACCTGTACAAAGGTCCAAGGAGATAAATCACATTTGATTTCTTGTTTTTGATAGATCTCAACTTGTGGACATCCATACCGGGACAACATAGAAAATAGATGATGGACTCCTCTTTAATGCATAAGCATATCCTCATAAGAGATTGAGGATTAATGTCCAAGCTAAAACTTCCACCATGATACATGGCTTTGGTTGGCGGCCCAATGTTCTTCTCTAACAATATGCATATTCATTCAACCCATGGCAAATCACCCTTACTTCAGACAAGACGAACATGCATAACAACTCACATGATATTCAACAAAAGTGTGACAGTTGATGGCGTCCCCAGAAACATGGTTACCGCTCAGCAAGCAACTTATAAGAAATAAGATACATAAGCAACATATTCTTTACCACAATAGTTTTTAAGCTACTTTCCCATGAGCTATGTATTGCAAAGTTAGTCTGCTTAGTACAGGTGGAGGTTAGCAAAAGACTAGAAGCGACCAACTAAGAGAGCAATGACGATCATAATCATGCAGAGCGACAAAGCAATATTGAATCAGGCATGGTAGTTATATCGCTACTCAGAAATAAAAGATCATCAAGGCTTGACAGACTTTCTTTACAGTCTTAAATATGCGTGAGCATACGCCAAGTCAATCAAAATAAATTCTTGAAGGAAGATATTACTAAACCATACCACATCATCGGCAAACAAATCAAGTTGGTACTCCAATAACACATTGGGAATCCCCCAGCTATTTTGAGATTAACCATAAGAAAACCTGAACTACTAAGCACCATTATGAACGTAGCATCTTTATCATAGACATATTAACCAATGCAACGGAAGCAAACTCTCTTCATAAGATAAGCATGATAATTAAAGAGAGTTCAAGCAACCAACTAAACAAAATCTCTTTGAAAAGATAAGCATGAATACTAAGAGCAGAGCATGATAGTAGCTATTAAAAGACAAAGAACACACACAACAAAGATAGACATGAAAATTCTATGTTATGTTCTAGGTAGAAGTGGAGCGTGTTTCTCTCCCACATAAAGAAAGCTGAGTTCCGACTCGTTATGAAAAACTAAAAAGAAAACTAAAAGCAAGACGCTCCAAGCATAGCACATAACACATGAAGTGATAAAAATATAGCGAAACGAAAGACGAACTGATAATGTTGATGGAGAAGGGGATGCACGAGGGCATCCCCAAGCTTAGACGCTTGAGTCTCCTTGAATATTTCTTGGGGGTGCATGGGGGCATCCCCAAGCTTGAGCGCTTGACACTCCTGAATCTTTTTATCATCTTCCCTCGCACACTTGAAAACTCCCTTCATACATAACTCATCATAATCTGATTAGCGAGGTTAGTACCCTTAATAAAATAATTATACCTTGCTGGAAATAAAGATAGTCTTGAAGTTCTATTGTTTCTCAAGATTGCCAAAAGGTTTTTGCAAAGAAAAAGCAAGCTGTGGTTTGCAAAATGAAGGAAAGGCAAAACAGGACAGAATCTGTGAAAAACAGAACAACAGGTAGTATTTGTTCGGGGCACTTCTGCAACTCAAATCAAAAAACTCAGAACAGACGCACGAAAGACAATTATATAGAGAAAGCTGTCGAAAAAATTCAGACCAAAAAGATGATCTGGTGATTTTATACGAATTTTTCTATCCAAGGACAGAATGTGTTTCCTGGACAGCACCTCACAACTTTTGAACTTTCTAGCAATCAGAGGCTATACTTGGCACAAATATGAAAAGCAAAGATACAATGATGATGCTACAATAGTAAACAACATCAAGACACGAAAAAAGCAAAATATAAAACTTTATTCATGTGGGCTGCCTCCCAAAAGCGCTTTCTTTTATGCCTTTAAGCTAGGCATAATGCATATAGATCAAGTTTTATCAAGAGTAAAAGAATAGCTAGCCCGTACAACGGACTCAAAAGGTAACTTGATCTTCTTACAAGGGAAGTGTTCCATCCCTTTCTTGAGAGGAAACTGAAATTTTATATTACCCTCTTTCATGTCAATGATAGCACCAACGGTGCGTAAAAAGGGCCGTCCCAAAATAATTGGACATGAAGGATCACATTCAATATCCATAATAGTAAAATCAACGGGAACATAGTTGTCATTGACAATGATAAGAATATCGTCGATCCTCCCCAAAGGTTTCTTTATGGAAGAATCAACGAGACGAACACCAAAAGAACAAGAATCATAAGGTTTCAATTTAAGCATATCATATAGTCTTTTGGGCATAATAGAAGTACTGGCTACAATATCACATAAAGCACAGCATGAGAAGTTGTTTATCTTAATTTTAATCATAGGATCCCAACCATCTTCTAGCTTTCTAGGTATGGAGGCTTCTACTTTAAGTTTCTCCTCCCTAGCTTTGATAAGAGCATTAGTGACGTGCTCTATGAAGGCAAGATTAAGCGTGCTAGTGTGGGGATCTTTGGCCATTCCTTGTAGAAAGGTGACAACTTCTGAAATACTACAATTATCAAAATCAATTTTATCATTAGTGGGCAGAATTCTAGTGTCATCCTCTTTGTTTGAATCACTCTCTATTATAAGAGTTTGAACATCTTCCCAAGTTTGGGGAAGCTTAGGAGCAATTTTAAACTGAGGCCCATACTCTTTTCTTGGAAGACCATGCCATGGGCATAACCCTCCGTCAAGACTAATATAATCACAAGGTTGATTACTTTTGTAGATCCCGACAGTGGTAATTGGGGTAATGGAAGAAGGGGTGTACTCCTCCCATTTAGTGTTTTTGGTAGAACCCATAATAGCAAGCAAGCAAGATAACTATTTTTGTGATTTTCGATAAAAAGGTAGTAAAGCAAAAACTGAAAGGTAAACTAACAAGACTAAAAAGCAAAGGTAAAAGATAGCATGCAACTCCCCTATCCTGAAGAGTGGAGTCCCCGGCAACGGCGCCAGAAAAACTCCTTGATGGGCCTCTAACCCCTCGTTGGTTACCCCAAGTGGAAGGTGTAAGATGCAGTGTTGTGGAAGTTTTTCCCTTAGCAAAGATGCCAAGGATCGAATCCCCAGAGACTCCTAGGTTCAACAAGTAGGTGTCAACTGCTAACGGCGCCGGATTAGCAATCAACATGGACCTGCACACAGATACAAATAACTTTGCTCCCAACGAGTACAGAGAGGTTGTCAATCCCTCCGGCCTTGTAGTTTACAAAGGACTAAACGCAAATGATAGTAGTGATAGATAATGTTTGCAATAGTAAGTAAAAGCGAAAAGTAAATAGCGGATGTGATCAATGATGGTAATATGGACCGGAGTCTCATGATGTTCACTAGTGATGTCTCTCTCCCAAAAGACGATAAAACAGCTATGTGAGGTAAACAAATTACAGCTGGGAAATTGACAGGACCACGAACGCAAACCAATGCTGACTACATTGCAAGAAAGGTTGAGGCTCAAAGCATGGGCGGTACGCCAAAGTAAGTAGACCGAAATCCATCAATATCTACTACTAATCATCCACCTTGAGATATCTATCCAGAACATCTCGCTGGTATTAAGTTGCGAGTCCCACCCATAGTGTAAACTCAATGCAACAGACAACTGCATTAAAAGAACTTTGCGTAAAGTAAACAATCCTTGCACCCGCGGGCACAAGCACCGTTGTTTTCCCCCTTGTGGCAACAGCACATCCCCTAGACTCATGTTTCTGTCACTCAAACTAGTCATCGAGGGGCATGAACCCACAATCAAGCATAACGTTCCCTCTTGGAGTCACTACGTATTACTTGGCCAAAGCAATAAATAACAACGGAGAACATGCAAGAATTACTTATGAACATAAATATAAAAGAGGTAGATCAAATATATTACTCAAGAACAATCTGAACATAATCTCATAATCCATCGGATCCCAGCAAACTCATCATAGCAACAGCATAAGGATTACATATGTGCCTCGATCATGTAGGGAAGCTCACGAGGACTGATTAGTGAAGCACAAGAACGGGAGGAGAACATCACATAGCTACTGGTCATGGACTCATGGTCCAAGGGAGACTACTCACAACTCATCCGGGAGGCGTCCATGGTGGTGGAGAAGCTCCCGATGGTGATCCTCCCCTCCGGCAGGGTGCCGGGAAGAGTTCTCCTGGTGCTCCCGATCTTGGAAGCGGCGGCGGCGGCGGAACAGAGATGAGATCGCGAAAAAGAGTTCCCGTCCCGAGGGTTTCGAAGGACGCTCTAAATATATGCCGAAGGGGGGCACCAGACGGGGCTCGGGGGGCCCAGGCGCCCCCCCCCGGCGCGGCCCAGGGGGGGCGCGCCGCCTGGGCGCCTGGAGCCCTGGTGCCCCCCCCGGCTGTCCTTCGGGCGCAAGGTAGGTTCTGGAACGCTGATTTTTTATATAATTTTTCTGGATTTTTCCTGGCAGTTCTCGTAACGTGAAAACCTGAAATACAAAAACAGCCGAAAACAGAAACTGGCACCGGTGTGCACTGAATTAGTAGGTTAGTCCAAATATGATCAAAAGTATGGAAGTGTATGAATATCATAGCAATATCACCCAAAAGTGGCATGGAGCAAGCAGAAATTATAGATACGTTTTGGACGTATCAATCACCAAGATCCATCTATGGAGTTTACTAGCAATGAGAGGGAGGGAGTGCACCTTCATACCCTTGAAGATCGCGATGTGGAAGCGTTCCAAGAACGCGGTTGGTGGAGTCGTACACGCAGCGATTCAGATTGCGGCCGATTCCGATCTAAGCGCCGAACAACGGCGCCTCCGCGTTCAACACACGTACAACCCGCGGACGTCTCCTCCTTCTTGATCCAGCAAGGGGGGGAGGAGAAGTTGGGGAAGAGCTCCGGCAGCACGACGGCGTGGTGGTGGAGCTTGCAGTTCTCCGGCATGGCTTCGCCAAGCTCTACGGAGGAAGAGGAGGAGTTGGGAGGGGAAGAGGGCTGCGCAGGGGAAGGGGTCCGGCTGCCCTCTCTCTCCCTCACTATATATAGGGGGAAGGGGGGGAGGAGGAGGCACCCTAGGGTTTTCCTAGGGGAGAGGCGGCAGCCACAGGGGAAACCCTAGATGGGTTTAGGCACCCCCACCCCGAGGAAACTTGGCCCCCAAGCCTGGCGGGGTGGATGCCCTAGGGGAGGCGCCCCCACCTCTCCAGGTTAAGTGAGATGGGGTGGGAGGGGCGCTCAGCCCCTTAGTGGGCTTATGTGCCCCTCCCCTTGGCCCATAAGGCCCCCCAACGCTTGCCGGGGCCTCCGAAACCACTTTCGGACACGCTGGTCGTCACCCGGTACCCCCGGAACAATTTCGGACTCCAATACCCTTCGTCCAATATATCGATCTTCGCCTCTGGACCATTCGGAGTTCCTCGTCACGTCCTAGATCTCATCCGGGACTCCGAACAACCTTCGGTAACCACATACTATTCCCATAACAACTCTAGCGTCACCGAAACTTAAGTGTGTAGACCCTACGGGTTCGGGACCCATGCAGACATGACCGAGATACCTCTCCGGCCAATAACTAATAGCGGGATCTGGATACCCATATTGGCTCCCACATGTTCCATGATTATCTCATCGGATGAACCACGACGTCGGGGATTCAATCAATCCCGTATACAATTCCCTTTGTCTACCGGTATAGTAGTTGCCCGAGATTCGATCGTCGGTATACCGATACCTTGTTTAATCTCGTTACGACAAGTCTCTTTACTCATTCCGTAACACATCATCCTGTGACCAACCCCTTAGTCACATTGAGCTCATTGCGATGATGTCTTACCGAGTGGGCCCAGAGATACCTCTCCGTCATACGGAGTGACAAATCACAGTCTCGATTCGTGCTAACCCAACAGATGCTTTCGGGGATACCCGTAGTGTACCTTTATAGCCACCCAGTTACGTTGTGACATTTGGCACACCCAAAGTACTCCTACGGTATCCGGGAGTTGCACAACCTCATGGTCTAAGGACAGATACTTGACATTGGAAAAGATTTAGCATACAAACTACACGATCTTGTGCTTGGCTTAGGATTAGGTCTTGTCCATCACATCATTCTCCTAATGATGTGATCCCGTTATCAATGACATCCAATGTCCATGGTCAGGAAACCGTAACCATCTATTGATGAACGAGCTAGTCAACTAGAGGCTCACTAGGGACATGTTGTGGTCTATGTATTCACACATGCATTACGATTTTCGGATAATACATTTAAAGCTTGAACAATAGACAATTATCATGAACAAGGAAATATAATAATAACCATTTTAATATTGCCTCTAGGGCATATTTCCAACACCGATGCACTAGGTATTACACCTAGATCGGATATGAAATCCTTCATCCAGACTCCTTCATTTGCTGCTTCGGAAGCGGCTATGTACTCCGCTTCACACATAGATCCCGCCATGACGCTCTGCTTGGAACTGCACCAACTGACAGCTCCACCGTTCAACAAAAACACGTATCCGGTTTGTGACTTAGAGTCATCCGGATCAGTGTCAAAGCTGGCATCGACGTAACCGTTTACGACGAGCTCTTTGTCACCTCCATAAATGAGAAACATATCCTTAGTCCTTTTTAGGTACTTTAGGATGTTCTTGACCGCTATCTAGTGATCCATTCCTGGATTACTTTGGTACCTCCCTGCTAAACTTATAGCAAGGCACACATCAGGTCTGGTACACAACATTGCATACATGATAGAACCTATGGTTGAAGCATATGGAATGACTTTCATGTTCTCTTTATCTTTTGCAGTGGTCGGGCATTGAGTCTGACTCAACTTCACACCTTGTAACACACGCAAGAACTCTTTCTTTGATTGATCCATTTTGAACTTCTTCAAAACTTTATCAAGGTATGTGCTCTATGAAAGTCCAATTAAGCGTCTTGATCTATCTCCATAGATCTTGATGCCCAATATATAAGCAGCTTCACCGAGGTATTTCATTGAAAAAATCTTATTCAAGTATACTTTTATGCTATCTAGAAATTCTACAACATTTCCAATCAACAATATGTCATCCACATATAATATCAGAAATGCTATAGAGCTCCCACTCACTTTTTTGTAAATACAGGCTTCTTCGAAAGTCTGTATAAAACCATATGCTTTGATCACCTCATCAAAGCGTATATTCCAACTCCGAGATGCTTGCACCAGTCCATAGATGGATCGATGGAGCTTGCACACTTTGTTAGCACCTTTAGGATCGATAAAATCTTCTGTTTGCATCATATACAACTCTTCTTTGAGAAATCCATTAAAGAATGTAGTTTTGACATCCATTTGCCAGATTTCATAATCATAAAATGCGACAATTGCTAACATGATTCAGACATACTTAAGCATCGCTATGCGTGAGAAGGTCTCATCGTAGTTAACTCCTTGAACTTGTAGAAAACCTTTCACAACAAGTCGAGCTTTGTAGACAGTAAAATTACCATCGGCGTTAGTCTTCTTCTTGAAAATCCATTTATTTTCAAAGGTCTGCCGATCATCGGGCAAGTCAACCAAAGTCCACACTTTGTTCTCATACATGGATCCAAGCTCAGATTTCTTGGCCTCAAGCCATTTTGCGGAATCTGGGCTCATCAACGCTTCCTCATAGTTCGTAGGTTCATCATGGTCTAGTAACATGACTTCCAGAATAGGATTACCGTACCACTCTGGTGTGGCACGTACTCTGGTTGACCTACGAGGTTCGGTAGTAACTTGATCTGAAGTTTCATGATAATCATCATTAGCTTCCTCACTAATTGGTGTAGGCATCACAGGAACAATTTTCTGTGATGAGCCATTCTCCAATTCGAGAGAAGGTACAATTACCTCATCAAGTTCTACTTTCCTCCCACTCACTTCTTTCGAGAGAAACTCCTTCTCTAGAAAGGATCCATTCTTAGCAACAAAAGTCTTGCCTTCGGATCTGTGATAGAAGGTGTACCCGACAGTTTCTTTTGGTATCCTATGAAGACACACTTCTCCGGTTTGGGTTCGAGCTTATCAGGCTAAAGCTTTTTCACATAACCATCGCAACCGCAAATTTTAAGAAACGACAGCTTAGGTTCCTTGCCAAACCACAGTTCATACAGTGTCGTCTCAACAGATTTAGATGGTGCCCTATTTAACGCGAATGCAGTTGTCTCTAATGCATAACCCCAAAACAATAGTGGTAAATCGGTAAGAGACATCATAGATCGTACCATATCTAATAAAGTACGGTTACGACGTTCGGACACACCATTACGCTGTGGTGTTCCAGGTGGCGTGAGCTGTGAAACTATTCCACACTGTTTCAAATGAAGACCAAACTCGTAACTCAAATATTCGCCTCCGCGATCAGATCATAGAAACTTTATTTTCTTGTTACGATGATTCTCTACTTCACTCTGAAATTCTTTGAAGTTCTCAATTGTTTCAGACTTATGTTTCATTAAGTAGATATACCCATATCTTCTCAAATCATCTATGAAGGTCAAAAAATAACGATACCGGCCGCGTGCCTCAATACTCATCGGACCGCATACATCTGTATGTATGATTTCCAATAAGTCAGTTGCTCGCTCCATTGTTCCGGAGAACGGAGTTTTAGTCATTTTTTCCATGAGGCATGGTTCGCAAGTATCAAATGATTCATAATCAAGTGATTCCAAAAGTCCATGTGCATGGTGATGATGCTACAGACCTAGGGTAGGGTCACGGGCCTGGCCCAGGTACCCCACCCAAGGTCACTACCCCAGAAGCTCAAGAGGCAAATCAAAGACAGCAGAAACGGTCGACTGTTACGGCCCAAGAGGACATTTCACTCGACCGTATACCCTCGCTCAGACGACTCAACTCCACTCGGAAGGATGAGGACACTCGACCATGCAAAAGACACTCGACCCCCGAAGGTCAAAGGTCCCGTTAGGACACCAACGGTCATGCATTCAGTCTGCGGTAATGAATGCCTTTATCACCCTTTATTGCAGGCGTTATCAGTAACGTCCTGCCTGTATGTACATTGAACCCTTTATAACATGGGGATGGCTGAGGTCCTGGCGCACTCTATATAAGCCACCCCCTCCTCCAGTACAAGGGTTCGCACCCCCTGTAACTCAAACACACACATATACATTCCAGTTGACCGCCTCCGGACACCGAGACGTAGGGCTTTTACTTCCTCCGAGAAGGGCCTGAACTCGTAAACATCTTGTGTACAATCCCACCGTAGCTAGGACCTTGCCTCCTCCTACGTACCCCCTACTCGTACTGCCAGACTTAGAACCACGGCAGTTGACGCCCACTGTGGGGCAGGTGTCTTAACGACTTCCGATGAGGTTGCAAGCTTTTTTCTCCGACCTCCATCATCATGGTTTCCGGCGGTGGTTTGGCGCCGGGCCGCGAGATCCGACTCAGTGCACTCGTCTTCGTCGCCGACGACTCTGCTTGGCTACAGGAGGCCCCCTCGACGTCGAGGCATTGCCCGTCCGCGGGGCCACGCACTTCCGTGCCAACGCCCGCGGTGTCCTTCTCCGGCTGCCATCGACTCAGTATCGGCCGGCTCCTTCATCGTCTATCGTCCCCGCTGGACGCCGCCGCAAGCGATTTGGTCGGTCGCGGCTCCAGCGGTGGGTGAAGCACGCGGTGGCTCGCCAAACGACTGTCCCTCAAGTTGCGGCCATCGAGCCCGACGAATACCTCTATGGGCCGATCGATCCGTCGATTGAGCCCGTAGATTCGCTTTCCGAGTTCGGGAGCAGCGACCCCGCAGCTGAAGTCCTCATGGTCGACTCATGTCGCAGTCCGCTAGGGTACCCTCACGGCGGAAACGGCGGCAGCGGTGATGGTTAGTCGTACGACCACGACGGGTACATCCCCCACCCCCTCACTGCCGAGCAGAGGGACGAGCTCTGCCACCACAACGAAGATGCACTTTACACCCCTATCGTGGGGGACTCTCCAGAAGCTCGGGCCCTGGAAGCCATGCGCCAAGCCACTGTGGCTGAGCGCCCGCGACTGGAGAATATCCAGCATTCACTCGACGAACGGGCCCGCCGACTGATCCCCTAATCCAGTCGACGACCGTGGTAATTGTTCCCGTGCGAACATCAGGTATTTTGAATGCCGATCCGGAACCTTGAAGCTGCAGCCCGCATCGCAGATTCAATCCAGCCATCTCAGTTGGAGGCCGGGAGAGGCTTGCAGCAGATCCGGGCGCTGCTCCGGACAGCAGGAGAGTAGAACGTAGCCGTCTCTGAGTCGCGCAACATGATTCACAGTAGATCAGTGGCGGCAGACACTGTCTGTTTGGCCCACAGCCCAAGATCGCCCCCGAAGCATGAAGATCGTGGACCCCATCAAGACCAGCATCTGGGCCATAATGATGAACAATATGATCGTCGACCCGGTCACAATGATCGCCGCCGAGTGCCTACGCCTCCTCCGGGAAGCGGATCATACTCGCCCAGGCGACACAAAGGCAGGCGCTTGCGGGACGACGAGCGGAGGATTCCCCCAGATCCCAGAAGGCCCGGCTTTGACGCAAGATCTATTCTTGTGCAGGGCCTGGTCGACAGGAACCGAGCGTACAGAGAAGAGCAAGGGAGAGATCGTCCGAGTGGAAGCCGAGCATCTATCTCTGGTCCCGAATGTTTTAGCAGTGCTATTAGGGCTGCTAAGATCCCCCCAACTTCAGATTGGCGGCGGGGGTGAGTAAGTTCACCGGCGAGTCAAAGCCAGACACTTGGCTAGAGGATTACCGTGTGGCCGTGCAGATCGGTGGCGGCAATGATGATGTAGCTATGAAGCATCTCCCCCTGATGTTAGGAAGCTAGGCCCAAGCGTGGTTAAATCAGTTGGCCCCTGGGAGCATTTACAGTTGGGAAGAGCTAGCCCGAGTGTTTGTCAGGACCTTCGAAGGCACCTGCAAATGGCCCGCAGGGCTGGCGGAGTTACAACATTGCGTGCAGAAGCCGATTGAAACCCCGAGAGATTACATCCAAAGGTGGACCACCTTGCATCATATAGTGGAAAATGTGCCCGAACATCAAGCAGTCCGCGCCTTCAAGGAGGGCGTGCAATACAGAGAGTTGAACCTAAAGTTCGGTCGAACAGGAGATATGTCCCACACTCGGATGATGGAAATAGCCAGTCGGTATGCTAACGGAGAAGAAGCCAATCGACTCCATAGCGGTAAGAAACCAGTCGGCCAAGATGACCAGAATTCCAATCGGAAGCCGAAGCGCAAGGCAGAACCAGCAGTTCAAGGTGAACCTGCAGTCGTTAACCAAGGGAAAGGCAAAGGAAAGCCTAAAGGCCCTTGGGTCCCCAAGAAAGTGAAAGATCAAGCAGGAAATGATGTGCTCGACCTGCCGTGTCCTATCCACACGAAGACACATGAAGAGGGGAACTTGGTTTATCCCAAGCATACCACTCGACAGTGCCGACTCCTGATCCTGAATTTCCAGAAAGATCAGCCGATTGAGAAAGAGAAGGAATCAGAAGAGACTGAAGACAAAGAAGGGGATGGAGGTTACCTCCAGATCAACTCCACCTTGATGATTTTTGCCGACGTTGAAAGCAAAAGTCGACTGAAAGTTATCAATAGAGAAGTCAACATGGTTGCTCCGGCAACAACGACGTACCTAAAATGGTCCAAGACTCCCATTACATTCGACCAGCCTGACCACCCCGCACACATTGCAACCCCTGGGCAGCATGCGTTGGTGGTCGACCTAGTTGTCAATGGTACTCGTTTGACCAAGGTTCTGATGGATGGCGGCAGTGGCCTGAACATTCTGTACGCTGAAACCCTCCGTGGAATGGGCATTTCGATGTCCAAGCTAAGTGAGAGTAACATGAGATTTCACGGGGTCATCCCCGGAAAGAAAGCCGACTCACTTGTTCAAATCTCACTCGACATGGTTTTTGGCGATTCGAAGAATTTCCGCAAAGAAAAGCTGACGTTTGAGGTGGTGGACTTCCACAGCGCCTATCATGCCATACTGGGTAGGCCTGCCTACGCCCGTTTCATGGCTCGACCGTGTTATGTGTACCTCAAACTGAAGATGCCGGGGCCCAAGGGCGTGATAACCGTCACAGGGAACCGACAGAAGGCAGAAGAGTGCTTCCAGAAAGGCTCAAAAATTGCTGACGAACAGATGGCAGCAGTGGAGATGGAGTACCAAAAGAATGTGGATCCAAGTGATTTGCTGCGGGCTAAGAAGCCAGCTTCCTAGTCAGCCTTCTAGTCGGCGGGGGAGACGAAGCCTGTGCACATTCACCACACCGACCCCAATGCAGCTCCGACCCACATCTCGACTACACTTGACAGCAAATGGGAAGAAGTGCTTCTCCAGTTCCTCCGTGAGAACTGGGACATCTTCGCATGGAAACCATCTGACAAGCCAGGTGTACCCAGGGGACTGGCTGAGCACCGTTTGCGAGTTGACCCAAAGGTGAAATCCGTAAAGGAACATCTCCGTCGGTCCGCCGCGAAGAAGAGAAAAGCAATCGGCGAAGAGGTGGCTCGGCTTCTGGCAGCTGAGTTCATCCATGAGATCTACCACTACTAGTGGCTCGCCAATGTGGTCATGGTCCCCAAGAAGGACAAATTCCTCCGCATGTGCATCGATTTCAAGCATATCAATCGGTCCTGCCCGAAAGATCATTTTCCCCTCCCCTGCATCGATCAGATAGTCGACTCGACTGCAGGGTGCGAGCGTTTGTCTTTTCTGGACGCGTATTCCGGGTACCATCAGATCCGACTGTTTGGGCCCGATGAAATCAAGACAACCTTCATCACCCCATTCAGGTGTTTTTGTTATGTCACCATGCCTTTCGGCCTCATGATTCAAAAGTGTCTGATGAAGCAAATAAGTCGGAACATGGAAGCATACATGGATGACATCTTGGTCAAGTCACGTAAAGGTTCCGACCTACTAGCTAACCTCGTTGAGACATTCGCAAATTTGAGAGGCTATGATATCAAGCTTAATCTGTCGAAGTGTACATTCGGAGTTCCAGGCAGTAAGTTGCTCGGTTTCCTTGTTTCAGAACGAGGAATCGACGCCAACCCAGAGAAAGGCAGTGCCATCCTCCGAATGAAGCGTCCCATGCGTATACACGACGTCCAGAAGCTAACTGGTTGCTTGGCCGCATTAAGTCGATTCATTTCTCGTCTCGGTGATAAGGCATTACCTCTCTACCGACTGATGAAGAAGTCTGAAAAGTTTGAGTGGAATTCTAAAGCTAAAGCAGCGTTTGAAGAGCTCAAAGCCCTGCTTTCCACCCAGCCGGTGCTTGCTGCCCAGTCAGCAAGGAGCCCCTTTTACTGTACATCGCAGCCACCAGAAAAGTTGTCAGCACTGTACTCATGGTCGAGCGGGAAGAAGAAGGCAAAGCCTACAAAGTCCAACGCCCAATCTACTATATTTCCGAAGTATTGACCCCCTCCAAGCAAAGATACCCGCATTACCAGAAGCTTGTGTATGGGATTTACTTGACCGCGAAGAAAGTTGCTCATTACTTCTCGGATCATTCGATCTCAGTCGTCAGCGACGCCCCACTATTAGAAATTCTGAACAACTAAGATGCAACCGGTCGAGTGGCCAAATGGGCGATTGAACTCCTTCCGCTAGATATCAAGTTCAAAGCGAAGAAAGCTATCAAGTCTCAGGCAATAGCAGATTTTGTGGCCGAATGGGTCGAACAGGAGCAACCGACTCAGATCCAGTCGGATCACTGGACCATGTTCTTCGATAGATCCAAGATGTTGAACGGATCTGGTGCAGGTGTGGTTTTGGTGTCCCCCAGAGGCGACAACCTTAGTTATGTCCTTCAAATCCACTTCGATTCTTCAAACAACGAAGCTGAATACGAGGCACTTTTGTACGGGTTGCGTATGGCCATCTCACTCGGCGTCCGTCGCCTGATGGTTTACGGCGACTCAGACTTAGTGGTCAATCAGGTGATGAAGGAGTAGGACATCAGAAGCCCAGCAATAACCAGTTACTACAGTGCGGTGCGGAAGCTGGAAAAGAAATTTGAAGGTTTAGAGCTCCACCACGTGCCTAGAATCAAGAACCAGTTTACTGATGATCTCGCGAAGATAGGGTCCACTCGGAAGCCTATACCCAAGAATGTGTTTTTAGAGCATCTGCACACCCCCTCAGTCAAAGAAGACCCCTTCACGGAGGAGCCCCCGCAGCCAATAAGCGCATATGATTCGACTGAAGTCGAAGTTCCTGCGGTGGTCGACTTAATCATGGAGATCTTGGTGATCACGCCCGACTGGACTGTGCCATACATAGCATACTTGCTCAAACAAGAGATCCCATAGGATGAAGAGGAGGCGCGTCAGATCGTCCGTCGATCCAAAGCCTTCACAGTCATTCAGGGTCAACTTTATAGGGAGAGTGTCACGGGAGTCGCTCAGCGCTGCACCACCCCGGAAGAAGGTCGAATGATTCTGAACAAGATTCACTTGGAAACTTGTGGCCACCATGCTTCCTCTCGGACTATCGTGGCGAAGGCATACCGAGCTGGATTTTACTGGCCCCGAGCGAACGAGATGGCAAAGGATATTGTAGACAAGTGCGAAGGCTGCCAGTTCTACTCCAACATGTCTCATAAGCCGGCGTCTGCCTTGAAGACCACCCCGTTGGTTTGGCCATTTGTCGTTTGGGGATTGGACATGGTCGGTCCCTTCAAAACCGGCAGGAGCGGGTTCACTCACTTGCTTGTAGCAGTCGACAAGTTTACCAAATGGATCGAAGCCAAGCCCATCAAGAACCTCGACTCGAGCACTGCCATCAGCTTCATCAGAGAATTGATATTCAGATACGGAGTCCCCCACAACATTATCATGGATAACGGCTCCAACTTTGACTCGGACGAATTCAGAGCTTTCTGTTCCTCCGAGGGTACTCGGGTCGACTACGCATCCGTAGCGCATCCGAATTCGAATGGACAAGCAGAAAGAGGAAATGGTTTGATCCTCCAGGTCCTGAAACCGCGGCTTATGCGGGACCTCAAGCATGCCGATGGAGCTTGGGTGACTCAACTACCGTCTGTCTTATGGGGGCTAAGGACAACTCCGAACAGGTCGACTGACCGTACCCCCTTCTTCATGGTCTATGGAGCTGAGGCTGTGCTGCTGAGTGACTTGTTGCACAACGCCCCTCGAGTGGAACTCTTCTCCGAGGCAGAAGCAGAACAAGCCCATCAAGATGTAGTCGACCTCCTGGAGGAAGAACGCGAGATGGCCTTGATCCGCTCGACCATTTACCAACAGGACCTGCGTCGATTCCATGCCCGCAATGTCCGAAGCCGAGCATTCCAGGAAGGAGACCTGGTTCTCCGAGTACGTCAGAAGCGACCGCATAAGCTTGCCCTGGCTTGGGAAGGCCCCTTCATCGTCACCAAGGTACTGCACAATGGGGCATATCACATCTACAACGCGGCCAAGAAGAAAGATGAGCCTCATTCGTGGAACGCGGATCTGCTCCGCCGCTTCTATACTTGAAGCACTCGACTAGTCGAGTTGTAATAAGAATATTCTAGTTTGTTTTCAAAGACAAGTTCGCGACAATTCCTTAATGATTGCTAGTAACAAAGATGCCTGTTCTCAAATCCCCCAGTGGGTGCTTAGCCGCGAATCCGATTCGCCTAAGTTACAAAAACCACTCCGAGCGAAGAGCAACCCTCTCACTCGGGGGCTTAGCCACGAATCCGATTCGCCTAAGTTACAAAAACCACTCCGAGCGAAGAGCAACCCTCTCACTCGGGGGCTTAACTACGACCATGTAATCGCCTAAGTTACACAAACCACTCCGAGTGAAGAGCAACCCTCTCA
>LR738711.1:266279629-266306737 GCA_902687465.1 Secale cereale | reverse complement strand
TACAAAAACCACTCCGAGTGAAGAGCAACCCTCTCACTCGAGGGCTTAGCTGCGACCCCGTAATCACCTAAGTTACAAAAACCACTCCGAGTGAGGAGCAACCCTCTCACTCGGGGGCTTAGCTGCAACCCCGTAATCGCCTAAGTTACAAAAACCACTCCGAGTGAAGAGCAACCCTCTCACTCGGGGGGCTTAGCTGCGACCCCGTAATCGCCTAAGTTACAAAAACCACTCCGAGTGAAGAGCAACCCTCTCACTCGGGGGCTTAGCTGCGACCCCGTAATCGCCTAAGTTGCAGAGTGGCTCCCTCCTCCTAGCTACGCCATAAGTACAACGTGACTCGGCCCTCCGAGCTACGCCATTAGTACAACGTGGCTCAGTCCTCCGAGCTACGCCACAAGTACAATATGGCTCTGTCCTCCGAGCTACGCCACAAGTACAACATGGCTCTGTCCTCCGAGCTACGCCACAAGTACAGCATGGCTCTGTCCTCCAAGCTACGCCATAAGCACAACGTGACTCGACCCTCCGAGCTACGCCATAAGTACAACGTGGCTCTGTCCTCCGAGCTCCGCCACAAGTACAACATGGCTCCCTCCTCCAAGCTATGACACAAATACAACGTGGCCCAGCCCTCCGAGCTATACCATAGGTATCAAGTGGCTCGACCCTCCGAGTTGTGCCACAAATGCGACGCCGACTCGAAACTTAAAAAAGATCGAAGGGAGTCAAAAGCAAAGCGAACACCTCCCAAAAAGAAATGAAGTGCAGATAAAGCCCCGCAAGATTCGGGCAGAAGTACTCGGGCATCAAGCCCGCGAGGGTTTAAACGGTTACAAAATCACTCGGCATACCGAGGCAAATTGAATCAGAGTATCAAAGTTTGTTCACTCCTGAGGGTGAGGAGGGCTTGCAGGCACGACGTACTCGTCCAAGTCAATCCCGTTGGCAATACGGGTAGAGGCTTCGAAGAAAGTCTCCATGAATGACTGGAACTGGAGCTTCTTCGTGCTGGCAACCTTGAGCGCGGCCAGCCTCTCCTCCTTCACCTCCTTGGAGTGCACCCGAACCAAAGACAGCGCCACGTCAGCTCCACAATGGGCAGATGATTTCTTGCACTCCTGCACTCGACTGGGGATCTCATTGACTCGAGTCATCACAAACTCGAGGTCATTCTCTTGCACCGTCCCCCTCCAGAGCGCGGCGTCAATCCAAGACATCACTGCCTTCAGCCGACAGAGGTAGCCTGTGGCGCTCGTGAGGCAAGACTCCAGTCTCAAGATGTTCATAGCCGCTTCATCCTTGACAAGAGAGTTGGCGAGGTCCAGACCCGGCTCGATCCGCCCAGTCTCCTCCTCGAAGTTGCGACAGAATTCTACATAGGCGAAAACATGATGAATTTGTGAGCAAAGTATGAGTCGACCACCTTGATTCAGTCGGACAAAAGGAACATACCTTCAAGCACGAGGTACCACTTCTTGGTGAGGTCACCCAGATAAGCTTCCAACTCGTTCTTCTTCTGGAAAAGGCCCCCAAACTTCTCGTCTAGGGCGATGTTGGCCCTCTTCAGTCGAGTCACCTCCTTATTGGTTGCACCAAGGGAATCCTTCAGCTTGGCGATCTCTTCCTCAAGCTTGCCGACCGAAGCCAGCTTCTGTTCTGCGAGCTTAGTTTTCTCCTACACTGAAAGATCGTGGATGTCGCCTAGAGGGGGTGGTGGTGGTGAATAGGCGCTTTAAAATAATTATGGTTTAGGCTTGAACAAATGCGGAATAAACCTAGCGGTTAATTTGTCAAGCACAAAACCTACAACAACTAGGCTCACCTATGTGCACGAACAACTTATGCTAAGCAAGATAAACAACTAGGTGATAGCAAGATATATGACAAGAAACAATATATCTATCACAAAGTATAGTGCATAAGTAAAGGGCTCGGGTAAGATATAACCAAGGAACGCAGAGACGACGATGTATCCCGAAGTTCACACCCTTGCGGATGCTAATCTTCGTTTGGAGCGGTGTCGAGGCACAATGCTCCCCAAGAAGCCACTAGGGCCACCGTAATCTCCTCACGCCCTCGCACAATGCAAGATGCCGTGATTCCACTAAGGGACCCTTGAGGGCGGTCACCGAACCCGTACAAATGGCAACCCTTGGGGGCGGTTACCGAACCCATACAAATTGCTCGGGGCGATCTCCACCACCTAATTGGAGACCCCGACGCTTGCCCCGAGCTTTACACCACAATGATTGAGCTCCGAACACCAATGTTGGGGCAATCTCCCCAACGACACCACGAAGCTTCACCACAATGGAATATGGCTCCGAGGTGACCACAACTGTCTAGGGAGCCCAAGTACCCAAGAGGAACAAGCTCAAGGGTACCAAGCACCCAAGAGTAATAAGCTTCTCAACTTGTAACTTCCACGTATCACCGTGGAGAACTCAAACTGATGCACCAAATGCAATGGCAAGGGCACACGGAGTGCCCAAGTCCTTCTCTCCCAAATCCCACCAAAGCAACTAATGCTAGGGAGGGAAATGAGAGGAAGAACAAGAAGGAGAACACCAAGCACTCCAAGAACTAGATCCAAAGGGTTCCCCTCACAAAGAGGAGAAAGTGATTGGTGGAAGTGTGGATCTAGATCTCCTCTCTCTTTCCCCCCAAAACTAGCAAGAATCCATGGAGGGATTGAGAGATAGCAAGCTCGAAGAAGGTCAACAATGGGGGAAGAACGCGAGCTCAAAGGATGAGGTCCATTGGGGAAGAAGACCCCTTTTATAGGAGGGGAAAGAATCCAACCGTTATCCCCTCTCACAGCCCGCGCAGCGCGGTACTACCGCACCGAACTTGCAGTACTACCGCAAGGCGTGCGGTACTACCGCTCGCGCGATAGTGACTAGATGAGGGCCTGTTGCACAGGGCAACGAACGGTAGAACCGCCGGAGCGGTACTACTGCGCTCCCTTACGGTACTACCGTAAGGCAGGCATCAACTAGTTCTGGAAATGCGCGGAAGTAATAAATTACATCCGCGCCTACTTCCGCTGAGATTGGAGCTGACGAAAGTCCGGCACGGTAGTACCGGACAGGAGTCGCGGTACTACCGCATGAGGGCGGATGTAAAAAATTACATCCGCGCCTACTACCGCATGCGTTTGCGTCAGGGCTGGGGGCAGCGGTACTACCGCTCACTAGGAGCGGTACTAACGCTTAGCTCCTGCGGTACTACCGCTCCCTTGAGCGGTACTACCGCACACCACTGAGGCTTTAGCACTTGGACGCCTTCATATCGCAGCTAAAGATACAGATGTATGCAATAAAACCAAAACTGCCATAACTTCTGCAAATGAGCTCCGAATTGAGCAAACTCAAGCTTGTTGGATAGGGGAAGACGTGTAGCATCAAAACAGCATCACCTCCATCAGAGAAGAGGCTGGGAGGTATGCCTAAGATATAGAGGAGTGAACACTCCATCAGAGAAGAACCGGCATCACCTCCAACATCGAAATCATCATAGAAGATGCATGTGAACTCTGTTTTCGATGAACTCGAGCTTGTCATCAAGATGACCATAAGCTCTAAGACTCACAAAGAGAACCGACAAAAACCCCAACATCGAAAACATCATAGTAGATGCATGTGAACTCTGTTTTCGATGAACCTGAGCTTGTCATGAAAATGACCATAAGCTCCCAATCTCACAAGGAGAAGAACCAAACAAGAACCAATAAGGATGATGCAAGGACGCAATGGTTTGAGCTCTCTACGAACGATACAATCAAGCTACTCATTGAGAGCCCCTTTTGATAGTACGGCAATAGATCCTATAACCCGGTCTCCAAACTACCACCATGAGACCGGTAAAATAGAGAACCTATCAATGGGAAAACCTTTGCCTTGCACAAAGTCCACTTGAGCTAGATGTAGACGATCTTGACTTCCTCAAGTTGGACCACCTATCTTGATTGCGTTGGCTTGGTGAAGACTAGTAGATTGCTCCCCCATACTCCACTATGGGTGAGCCACTCTTCGGCATATCTTTACAAGTCCATTGTCACCACAATGGACGACAAGCTTCAAGCACTTGATCTCCTCGTGATGCATCACTTGAACTTGCACACCGCAACCTAACCTCACGAAGAACTCTCACGAAGACCATGGGTTAGTACACAAAGCGTAATTGACAATGCTTACCATACCATGGGATCACTTGATCCCTCTCGGTACATCTTCTACGCTTTGTGTGTTGATCAACTTGATTCACTCCTTCACATAGTCTTGATCAACCTTGAATCTTTCCAACTCTCTTCATTTGGATGATGTCTTGAAGGTAAACATGAATGATAACACACTCTTCTTCTTCAAGACATGCTTGCAATAAGCTCAACACTCACAAGACCAATCTTTGGATAATTCCTTAATAGAACCTTGGTCATCACAAACTCTCCTTGAAACCAACAAATGAACTCCAAGAAAAGCCTATGGACAAACCCTTCAAATATAACTCAAGGCAACCATTAGTCCATAGAGATTGTCATCAATTACCAAAACCAAACATGGGGGCACCGCATGTTCTTTCATACACCCTCTGCTGCGCCGCCGCCAGGTCAAGGTCCTTCTGATCCAGAGCTGCCTTTATTTGATCTACAAGGGACATTACTAGACAGATGAACATACAGATGCACACGACACACTAACTGGAATTCAGTCGACCGGCTATGCACTTTTATTACCAGACGCTTCGTCCTGGGATTTCTTCAAATGCTCCCTGGCCAGCTCCAGATCAAGATTGAGTTGGACCTGCTTCTTCTCAAGATCCGCGAATTTGGCTCCAAACTCGCAAGATTTCTGCAGCAACAAAACAAGACAGAATTCTAAGACTACAGCCGAGTCAAATACTCAACAGTAGTCTCGGGGACTACACCCAGTGGGTGCACTAAGCGTGCCCCCACTAGTTCTCACTCGTCCGGATCAGTCCTGCCCGAGCTCAAAAAAAAAGAGAGACAGATGCATTTCGTTCTTAGACCACGGCCGACTACCAGCAGTCGACCACGGTTTCACGGACTACACCCAGTGGGTGCACTAAGCGTGCCCCCACTGGTCCTCACTCGGCCGGATCAGTCCTGCGCGAGTGAGAAGAGCTCGAAACAAATAAGCAAGACAAATTCTAAGACCACAGCTGACTAACTTCAGTCGACTGTGGCCTCGGGGACTACACCCAGTGGGTGCACTCAGCATGCCCCCATCAGTCCAATCGACACAAGACTGATTGGATTACAAGAGCTAAAGCTACAAGAAAATCAGGAACACCCAGTGCGTGTAACATCATCTTACGAACAAAGCGGCAGTTTTCAGAACGAAGATCCCAACAACACAGCAAGTAAGCCGGAAAAGACAAACCTGGACAATAGTTAGAAGAGCCGAGCTGGCATTGTAGGCAGCCATGCTAGCCTCATACACCGCCTTCGTCCGCTCCATCATCAATCCCGCCTGACGAACGGCCTCCTTGGCCGCACTCACGGGGTCCTCCGGGACGTGATGGGTGGCGAAAAGCACGGACGGTGGAGCAGTCGGAGCAGTCACAAGGTTAGCAGCTGGAACAGTCGACGCGGAGGGATGGTTAGTCGACACGAGAACAGCAAAGGAGACCGTGGTCCAAGCCATGTCCCCCTGTTGCTGAGCCTCAGAGCCAGAGGGTGTCTTCCGACCCCTCCTTCTCGCGCCTCGTCGAGACACCTCCGTGCGATCCTCCTCATCATCGTCATCATCAGGAAGTTCAATGACATTGTGTGGCCCTTCAGAAAACGGTCAAGGAGAAATTCAGTCGACTGACAATCCAAATGGCAAAAGACGAAGCATAGTCAAGAATCCACACCTGGGTGGGACGTGGCGGCATATGTGGTCTCCTCATCGTCACGACCCCTGTCAACATCCATCGAAGTCCCTGAAGCAGCAGCGCTGAAGGTTTCACGGAAAGTGAGTCGACGAAGACAAATCTGGTCTCTAAAATGGAAGAAGAATGAAGCAGAGCAACACTTACGTGGAGGCGATCGGGACGTCCACTTTGATCTTCGGCAAGGCCTTCCGGGGTTTGAAGGCGGCGACCTAGGGCTGTTTTGGTGCTTTCTCAGTCGGATCTGGAGTAGACGTCCGAGTGCGCTTCTGCACCTGGGAGCTGGAAGGTCCCGTCCTGACACGCGCGGCCTCTGGGTCGTGCTTCTCCTTGGAACGCTTCTCAGCACGAGGAGGTGACTTGACTTCCTCGCCGCTGCTAGAGTCCTCGCTCTCCTCTGCCGTCTCCTCGCTGGACTTCCAATCGGAAGCCTCGCCTACGCCCTCTTCCTCCTCCTGAACCTGCTCACCATTGGGCACCGAGTACATTTCGATAAAGATCTGCGGAAAGGGAAAACAATCATACACCAATCAGATTCATCAAACGTCCGCAAAGAAGAAACAGACAATCCACTCGGAAACTGAGGCTGAACCTTGTCTGGTTGGTGGTCTGCATCGAACGGGCGAACCCTTCCAGCCCCCCGAGGATTGTCCTTGTTCCCCATCATACACTTCAGGCATAGTTCCACCGTCTTCGCGGCGGTTCCTCTAGGTGGACCCGAGAAGTGTCGTCGACGCCTGAGTACATCCACATTGGATGGTCCCGAGCTTGGAGTGGCTGGATCCTCCTCTTGAGGAACACCTCGAGCAAATCCATCCAAGTGACCCCGTCGCGAACTAGCTGAACCACCCGCTCCAACAACATATCCACCTCTGCCTTCTTAGCCCGACTCACAAGCAACGTCGGTGGCTGGCTAACTCGATCTAATGCGGCCAAGTATGTGATGTTGTTGGGAGTGAAGTGGTCCAGCTGGGCGCCGTAGAAGGCCAGGAAACCGCGGAAGAAAGGATGTGGGGGCAAGGAAAAACCTCGGTCGACATGGGTCGCGAGGAGAACACTCTCGCCCTCCTGCGGCTGGGGCTCGAGCTCGTCCTCTGGCAGCCGCTAGGAGTCGCGGACGATCAAGCCCTCCTCCACCAGCTCCTCCATGTCTTCGAGTGTCATCGTGGACCTGATCCAGCCCCCCTGGATCAAGCCAGGTGGGAGCCCGGACCTCGATGACGACCCTCGGTTGGATCTCTTCCCCTTCCCCGTCACCGCCGCTTTCTTCAGGCGCTCCAGAGCCGCCGTCCTGTCCTTGCCCATGGGGGGCGAGCCGGTGCGAGCCGAGCGGCGGAAAGCGGAGAGCAGAGGCACATCCGAGGAGCAGAGGAAGAAGAGGCAGAGATTGGTGATACGTCCAAAATGCATCACTATTTTGTATCATAATTTATCTTTATACACTGATATATTTCACGTTACGGTGATGTTCTTATGTTGTTTTGGTCTATTTTACACAGTTTGCAAACTTTCCGATGCCGAAGCAGCAGACGCAGGATTCAGCAGTAAAAAGTGGACGCTGAGTTGCTGAAGAAGAACACCTCCAAATTACCTGAAAATTGACGGGAGATATTTTTCAGACGGATCACGAAGGCACGCGAAAGGGCAACCAGAGGGGGGCCACAGGGTGCCCAGGCGCCCTGGGGGCGCCCCCCTGGCCGCGCCGAGGGGGGGGGGGGGCGCCTGGAGCCCCTGGCCCACTTCTGGCCGCCCCCTTTTGCATATATGCTCTCCGTTATCCAAAAACCCTAGGGACGGGAATTTTTACGGAGTTCCGCCGCCGCTCCGTGGCGGAAACCTACAGAGAAGAAAAAGCCATCTCCGGCGGGCAGATTCCGCCGGGGAGATCACCTCCGGAAAGGGGAGATCGTCGCCATCCTCATCACCATCGTCACGGGCATCATCGAGATCATCATCAACATCATCCCCAACACCAGCACCATCTCCATCTTCATCCAAATCTCATCTTACAATCGCAACTTGTGTTGTAACTCGTACTACCTATCCTCTCTACTCCATCGGTGTTGATTACTACTTTGTGGTGAATGCTATTGAGTTTTGTTGGAGAAATATTATTATGTCCAGATTGTTTATCACCTATTTATCCCCACTGATCATGATCTCCTTTATGTCTCGTGAATAGTTACCTTAGTTCTTGAGGACATGGGGAAAGTCTTGTTGTTAGTAGTCATATGCTGTTGAAGTAATATGTGTTGTTTGATACTTAAGTTGCGTTGTCATTCTACTAGTGGTGTTGTGTGAGTCGAACACCCAACACTTCGCCTTATTAAGGACCTAGGAGAATACATTGTGTATAAAGAATGCTTATGGTGGGTTGCCGGAGTGACAGAAACCTGAACCCCAGTTCGCACGCTTTTGCATAAGGGAATAATGGATCCTCGATCGTATTGCTATGGTTAGGCTTTTGCCTCAAATTCTATCTTGTATTTGCGGATGCTTGCAAGGTGTTTAATCATAAGAGTGCACTCATCTTAGTCTAGAGAGTGCACTGGCATAGATCCACCCACTCAACACTTATCAACACATAACATAGTATCGATACGGGATATGGTGAAAGCACATGACTACCTCTCCCGTGTGTCCTCAGGAACGCTTTAGTCTTTATAAGTTCAGTTGCTAGGCCTCTCCTTTGCTAAGAAAGGATTGGGCCACTTGGTACTCTCAGTGCCTTTTACATTGCTTGCTTTTACCTTTCTGTTGCCTATATCGAGAAAACCCCTAAAAAGTTATCTTTTAGTGCTTGCAGTAATTTCTTGCTCAGAATCGCTTATCATTACCTTCTGCTCCTCGTTGGGTTCGACACTCTTACTTATCAAAAACGTTGCAATAGATCCCTTACGGTTGTGGGTCATCAAGTACCGTTTTCTGGCGCCGTTGCCGGGGAGCGTAGCGCTATTGGTAAAGTGAAACTGGTAAGGAAGTTTTTATAATTCTGTTTTTGTTTTTGCTATTGCTGCTCTTTGTCCTTATGGATAACCCTGTTATTGGAGCGTTGCTTGCGGGAAGACGCCCCACACCTGTGGTGGTTGATCCTCCCCCTACTGAAATTGTGCCTTATAAAATACCAGCTGGCATTATCGATTATGTTTTGGCTAATCGTTATGCAGGAGACAGACATCCCGGTGAACACTTGCTATATCTGTCACAACTAAGTTCATTATTTAAGCTTGCAGGTGTATCGAGGGAGTTTGTCATGAGAAAATTGTTTGCCGTATCACTTATAGATAAAGCTTCGGATTGGTATAGGCTTCTCGATAACTCACACTTGCTTGACTGGCAGGAGCTTATGTCTCTCTTTTATACTAAGTTTTATCCTCTTCATGAAATTCATCGAGACAAGAACTATATCTATAACTTTAGGTCTCGTGACGGAGAAAGCATTGCTCAAGCTTGGGGGAGATTGAAGTCCCTGATGCTCAAATGCCCTATTCATAAGCTTCCCAAGGAAATTATACTTACAAATTTTTATGCCAGGCTTTCTCGTCAGGATAAGGAGATGCTGGATGCCTCCTCTAGTGGGGTATTTCAGAAAAAGAGTGTTGAAGAAAGGTGGGATCTCATTGAAAGGATCCAGAGGAATACCGAAGATTGGGAAATTGATAAAGGTATTGAATCCTCTATAAATTATGAACATGATTATATTGAGATCTATGTGAAAACTGATTACTTCAATACTTTTTGCTCTAAGATTGGTCTTGATTCCCATCTAGTGATTGATTTGTGTAAGAATTTTGCCTCTCACGTTGATTCTTTTAAAAAGAAGAGAGACCAGCACCATGAACCTTTTAAAGAGTCACCTATTGACATTTATGTTGCTGACCCTATTTTGCCTACAGTTATATATGAAAAGCCTCCTTTTCCGCAAGGATAAAGGAGCACTCTTTTGTGACAGGCATAATAAATAAAAGTGAGAGAAGAGTTGATGAGCCTGAGGACCAGATCAAAGTCGATCCTCAAGTTGCATTGATTAAAGACCTTGCTACTAATGATGTTTTGGATTCCAATATAAATTTTTGTGCTGTTTCCACTAACCTTGTCACAGCCAAGAATAAAGGCCCAATTTCAGGTACTCCAGTGGTATCTGTTAAAATAGGAGATCACAATTATTATGGGCTATGCGATTTGGGATCGAGTGCAAGCGCTATCCCCTATTCACTTTATGAAGAAATCATCGGTGAGATTTCCCCTTGTGAACTTGAAGAAGTTGATGTTACCATTCATCTTGCAAACAGAACAACTATCTCTCCTATCGGTATTGTGAGAGACGTTGAAGTCCTATGTGGAAAGGTAAAATACCCTACCGACTTTCTAGTACTTGGTTTAGAAAGGGACAATTTTTGTCCAATTATTTTTGGTAGACCTTTTCTTAGGACTTGTGGAGCTATAATAGATTGCAAAAAAGGTAAAGTTTTTGTTGAATTCGATGGTGAGCCATATGAATTTAATTTTTCTAAGTTCTCTAAGCAGCCTCGTGGTACTGATTTACCCAGTGATGATAAAATTATTGAAAGTATTGCCTCTATTGTTGTTCCCCCTAATGATCCTTTGCAGCAATACATGGAGGACCACGAGAATGATTTGCATATGCAGGAAAGAAATGAACTAGATGAAATATTCTTGAGGCAGCCTGCTATTCTGAAGCACAACCTTCCGGTTGAACCTTTGGGAATTTTATCAAAACCAAAAGAAGATCCGGTGTTCGATCTTAAACCTCTGCCCGATACGCTCAAGTATGCTTATTTAGATGAAAAGAAAGTATATCATGTTATTATCAATTCTAACCTTTCAGGATATGAAGAAGAGCGATTATTGGAAGTACTTCGTAAACACCGAGGCGCAATTGGCTATACCCTTGATGACCTTAAGGGGATTAGTCCATCTATCTGTCAACATACTATCAACCTTGAACCTGATGCTAAACCAGTTGTTGATCATCAACGACGGTTGAAACCGAAGATGATGGATGTTGTGAGAACTGAGATTCTCAAGCTTCTGGCCGCAGGTATTATCTACCTTATAGCTGATAGTAAGTGGGTAAGTCCGGTACATTGTGTTCCTAAGAAAGGAGGTACAACTGTGGTTCCTAATGATAAAAATGAATTAATACCTCAGAGAATTATTGTTGGATATAGAATGTGTATTGAGTACATGAAGTTGAACAAAGCAACCAGGAAGGATCACTACCCGTTGCCGTTCATCGACCAAATGCTTGAAAGGTTATCCAAAAATACCCACTTTTGTTATCTCGATGGATATTCTGGCTTCTCTCAAATTCATGTTAACTCTGCCGATCAAGAGAAGACCACTTTTACTTGTCCCTTTGGTACTTATGCTTACAGGCGTATGCCTTTTGGTTTATGTAATGCCCCTGCTACTTTTCAAAGGTGTATGTCTGCTATCTTTCATGGTTTCTGCGGGGATATTATGGAAGTCTTCATGGACGATTTCTCTGTCTATGGAACTTCTTTTGACCATTGTCTTCACAATCTTAATAAGGTTTTGCAGAGATGCGAGGAGACAAATTTGGTACTCAACTGGGAAAAGTGCCACTTCATGGTTAATGAAGGAATTGTTCTTGGTCACAAGATTTCCGAAAGGGGAATTGAAATGGACAAGGCTAAGATCGAAGCTATTGAGAGGATGCCCTACCCAAGGGACATCAAAGGTATTCGCAGTTTTCTTGGTCATGCAGGTTTTTATAGAAGATTTATTAAAGAATTTTCTAAAACCTCAAGACCCCTCACTAATCTTCTCCAGAAGGACGTTCCTTTTGTATTTGATGAAAATTGTAAGGAAGCTTTTGAAGTCCTTAAGAAAGCTTTAATAACCGCTCCTATAGTGCAACCACCTGACTGGAATTTACCTTTTGAGATTATGTGTGATGCTAGTGATTTTGCTGTTGGAGCTTTTTTAGGACAAAGAGTTTATAAGAAATTGAATGTTATACATTATGCTAGCAAAACCCTTGATAGTGCTCAAAGGAATTATGCTACTACTGAGAAGGAATTCTTCGCTGTAGTATTTGCTTGTGATAAGTTTAGGCAGTATATTGTTGATTCCAAAGTTATTATTCATACTGATCATGCTGCCATTAAGTATCTTATGACAAAGAAGGATGCCAAGCCAAGGCTTATCAGATGGGTACTCCTTCTTCAAGAATTTGATTTGCAGATTGTTGATAGGAAAGGAGAAGACAATCCGGTAGCGGACAATCTTTCAAGGATGAAAGATATACCGCATGATGCCATCCCAATTAATGATAGTTTTCCAGACGAGCAACTTGCCGTTGTAAAAGTAGAATCTCTTTCCGATCCTTGGTATGCAGATTATGCTAATTTTATTGTTGCAAAGTATTTGCCTCCAGGTTTAACACTTAAGCAAAGGAAGAAGTTCTTTCATGATTTGAGGCACTACTTCTGGGATGACCCACATCTTTTCAAAGAAGGTCCCGACGGGTCGTGAGGAGATGCATTCCGGAGCATGAGCAGAAGGACATTCTCAGACAGTGTCATGATAGTCCCTATGGAGGACAACATGCTGGTGAGAGGACTGCACATAAGGTTCTTCAATCAGGTTTTTATTGGCCTACTCTCTTTAAAGATGCTAGAAATTATGTTTTAGCCTGTGATAAATGTCAGAGAGTTGGTAACATTAGTAGAAGGAATGAGATGCCTATGAATTACTCACTAGTGATTGAACCTTTCGATTGTTGGGGTTTTGATTTTATGGGTCCTTTTCCTTCTTCGCACAAGTACACTCACATTTTAGTAGTTGTTGAATATGTGACCAATTGGGTTGAAGCAATCCCCACTGAAAGTGCTGATCACAAGACATCTTTGAAAATGCTTAAAGATGTCATTTTTCCTAGGTTTGGTGTACCAAGGTATCTCATGACTGATGGGGGATCACACTTCACGCACGGAGCTTTTAGAAAAGCTTTGGCTAAATACGATGTTAATCATAGAATTGCTTCACCATATCATCCTCAAACTAGTGGGCAAGTTGAGCTCACCAATAGATAGATTAAGTTGATCTTGCAGAAGACAGTAAACAGAAATAGAAAGGACTGGTCAAATAAGTTAGGAGATGCTTTGTGGGCATATAGAACTGCTTACAAAAACCCCATGGGCATGTCCCCCTATAAGATGGTGTATGGCAAGGCTTGCCATTTGCCATTAGAGTTAGGGCACAAAGCTTTCTGGGCTGTTAGAGAGCTTAACGCTGACCCAAAACTAGCTGGTGAGAAGCGTCTCATGAACTTGACTTCTCTAGATGAATGGAGAAGTGAAGCTTACGAGAGCGCTAAAATGTTCAAGGAAAAGGTAAAAAAGTGGCATGATAGGAAGATTCTGAAACGTGAATTTAATGTTGGTGATAAAGTTTTGTTGTTCAGATCCCGTTTCAGGTTTTCTCCAGGTAAACTACTTTCCAGGTGGGAAGGACCGTTTCATATTGAAGAAGTTTATCGGTCTGGAGCAATTAAGATTAATAATTTTGAAGGCACCAAACCTCAAGTTGTGAATGGGCAAAGACTTTAACATTACATAGCAGGAGACCCTGTCAATGTTGATGTGAATATAATAAACACAACAACCCACGAAGAACATGTTGCAGCCCTGTTTCAGACGCCAGCAGAAGCAGAATAAAGAAAAGGTATGTAGTACGGTAAGGAAACATCGCGAACCGCCATAAAAGTTCCGTATTACGAGTTTCTGCAAAATTAGTAAAATTCCGAGCCTAAGTGGAGCCGGAGACGACCTCCAGGGAGTCCAGGCGCCCCCCTGGCGCGCCCCCCTGGGCCGCGCCGGGAGGCCGCCTGGACACCCGGGAGTCCGTCTCCGACCCCGCTTTGGTCCGTTACCTTCCTTTCTGTGCATAAACTTTTCCTATATATTTGCCCGGATTGTTCCGGCAACGTATCTTGCGATTTCGCGTGTTTTCTCTTCGATCTGTTTCTGCCAGGGAATCTTTCAGCTGAATTTAGGTGCCATGGCTTCTCCAAGCTCCCCCAATGACGAGTTCGTCGTCAACGTCATCAACCCTTACCTCGCTGAGGTGAAGAAGCACCCTCAGGTTGTTCGGATGGAGGACGGTGTCCTTCATCAAGAAGATCTGAAGGGACCTATCAAGGAGGGGAGCATCCAGGCCAGGCTGGAAGAAGTGGAGCAAGAAGTCTTCGAGTACAAGAAGATGATCGAGCGTGGTGTTGAAGCTAACTTTAACATCACCAACGAGCTGAAGAACTACTTCCTGAAGGAGATGAAGGAGATGTGGAAAAGCATCACCGCGTCTGAAGAAAGAATTATAGATCTCCAAGGGCAAATTAATGATCTACATAACCAGAACTATGAGTATGAACTAAGGTTTATGTGCATGAGTATGGGTGCTGAATGCAGGATTCAGGAGACGAGCTTCTCATATGAGACTTTAGCTAGATATCCATGGAAGCGTTTCGCCAAGGACTACGTGATCAACGCCAACAAGGATGATGAGTGAAATCTCCTTGGGTAACGACATTCCCTTGGCTTGTTCAAAGCTTGGGGGAGTGCCCGGTATCTTTATCTTTACCTTTTGTCTTCTACAGTCAAGTAGAGTCGTATCATGTCTAGGGAGGTTATTATATGAGATAGGTGTGTGCATTGAGGTCTATCACTCCTTCGGTGAAGAATTGTATCCGTGAGTGTGGAGTCGTCCATGATGGAATATTAATGAGAAGTTTATTGGTTCCTTTTGCTGCACTCGGTATTCTCTTCACGCAATCGACCTTATATGATGATTCTTATGGGGAGTATTGACCTTATGTCAGGTATGGCTGTGAAAACTTTATTTAATCTTGGCAAACATAGCTTTGGTCATAACAACAAGCATGATTTTCTTAAAGTATCAACATAGCCAAAACCTTTATGTTATTATGCTTGAAGTGTTATGCTGACAAGGAAGACAACTTGATGTGTTATGATTATTTCAATGTTCATGCTTTATATTGCTTTGCATCTTAGTCATCATCAGTTGTCTGCTCTCTCAAAACCTTTGCTAGCCTAACTCTGTACTAAGCGGTATTCTGCTTGTGCGTCCATACCCTTAAAACCAATACCTTCCATATGAGTCCACCATACCTACCTACTCGTGGTATTCCACTACCACCTCCTAAAAGTATATAATTTATGTGTTATCCTTAAATGTTCAAAATCTTTTATTTTGTGCCTCTGTTTTAGCTCATGAGGAAGTAATAGCTAATTCATAGTCTTCTTGAGTTGGACAAGCTTCACCCCGGGATTGCATGTATAATGTGCAAACCCATAATACGAGAAGGGACTGGCATTGAGTGCGCCCGGCTCAAAAAGATAATATAACAAACAAACCCTCCTTCACGCTTTGTTCATGAGAAATCAGAAAACTTTGGCAGTGATTAACAAAGGAGAATAAGAGGATGTGATCGTCCTCGTGCGGGAGCCGTTCCTCGAAACTTGTCCAGCTCAAGAAGTAGTTGAGTTATCTATTAGCATTCGTTGACAAATCATGCACCTCTCAAAACTTGTTTTCATTCTGTTTGATTTGAGGATAGCACATGAGTTTTCCCTACTACCCTAGAACAGGGCCTATCTTTTAATTTTAAGTTGAGTCAGTTATTTCTACTTCCTTCTATTTCTTAAAGAGAGCAGACGTTTGATGTTGATAAGGATTTATTCATATAAAGCTGCATTAAGATTTGTCATATCATATCCTTGTTGACATTATCATTCGATAAGTAAGTTGTTTGTCATGCCCAGCTAAGGCAAATATCTTCCTTTGTGTTAACACTTTCACTTCTTGCCTATTAACATGTTATTTCAAAAAGCTTCAATTGATCTCATCAAAATATAAGAGCAAAAGTTAAATCTATTTGTTGTTCTTTGACCAAAGGACATGTTTGCCATGATATAATGTGTTTCCTTAGCCCTACTTTCGATCTAATGCGGCCAAGTACGTGATGTTGTTGGGAGTGAAGTGGTGCAGCTGGGCGCCGTAGAAGGCCAAGAAACCGCGGAAGAAAGGATGTGGGGGCAAGGAAAAACCTCGGTCGACGTGGGTCGCGAGGAGAACACACTCGCCCTCCTGCGGCTGGGGCTCGAGCTCGTCCTCTGGCAGCCGCTAGGAGTCGCGGACGATCAAGCCCTCCTCCACCAGCTCCTCCATGTCTTCGAGTGTCATCGTGGACCTGATCCAGTCCCCCTGGATCAAGCCAGGTGGGAGCCCGGACCTCGACGACGACCCTCGGTTGGATCTCTTCCCCTTCCCCGTCGCCGCCGCTTTCTTCAGGTGCTCCAGAGCCGCCGTCCTGTCCTTGCCCATGAGGGGCGAGCCGGTGCGAGCCGAGCGGCGGAAAGCGGAGAGCAGAGGCACATCCGAGGAGCGGAGGAAGAAGAGGCAGAGATTGGTGATACGTCCAAAATGCATCACTATTTTGTATCATAATTTATCTTTATACATTGATATATTTCACGTTACGGTGATGTTCTTATGTTGTTTTGGTCTATTTTACACAGTTTGCAAACTTTCCGATGCCGAAGCAGCAGACGCAGGATTCAACAGTAAAAAGTGGACGCTGAGTTGCTGAAGAAGAATACCTCCAAATTACCTGAAAATTGACGGGAGATATTTTTCAGACGGATCACGAAGGCACGCGAAAGGGCAACCAGAGGGGGGCCACAGGGTGCCCAGGCGCCCTAGGGGCGCGCCCCCCTGGCCGCGCCGGGGGGGCGCCTGGAGCCCCTGGCCCACTTCTGGCTGCCCCCTTTTGCATATATGCTCTCCGTTATCCAAAAACCCTAGGGACGGGAATTTTTACAGAGTTCCGCCGCCGCTCCGTGGCGGAAACCTACAGAGAAGAAAAAGCCATCTCCGGCGGGCAGATTCCGCCGGTGAGATCACCTCCCGGAAGGGGAGATCATCGCCATCGTCATCACCATCGTCACGGGCATCATCGAGATCATCATCGACATCATCCCCAACACCAGCACCATCTCCATCTTCATCCAAATCTCATCTTACAATCGCAACTTGTGTTGTAACTCGTACTACCTATCCTCTCTACTCCATCGGTGTTGATTACTACTTTGTGGTGAATGCTATTGAGTTTTGTTGGAGAAATATTATTATGTCCAGATTGTTTATCACCTATTTATCCCCACTGATCATGATCTCCTTTATGTCTCGTGAGTAGTTACCTTAGTTCTTGAGGACATGGGGAAAGTCTTGTTGTTAGTAGTCATATGCTGTTGAAGTAATATGTGTTGTTTGATACTTAAGTTGCGTTGTCATTCTACTAGTGGTGTTGTGTGAGTCGAACACCCAACACTTCGCCTTATTAAGGACCTAGGAGTATACATTGTGTATAAAGAATGCTTATGGTGGGTTGCCGGAGTGACAGAAACATGAACCCCAGTTCGCACGCTTTTGCATAAGGGAATAATGGATCCTCGATCGTATTGCTATGGTTAGGCTTTTCCCTTAAATTCTATCTTGTATGTGCGGATGCTTGCAAGGTGTTCAATCATAAGAGTGCACTCATCTTAGTCTAGAGAGTGCACTGGCATAGATCCACCCACTCAACACTTATCAACACATAACATAGTATCGATACGGAATATGGTGAAAGCACATGACTACCTCTCCCGTGTGTCCTCAGGAACGCTTTAGTCTTTATAAGTTCAGTTGCTAGGCCTCTCCTTTGCTAAGAAAGGATTGGGCCACTTGTTACTCTCAGTGCCTTTTACATTGCTTGCTTTTACCTTTCTGTTGCCTATATCGAGAAAACCCCTAAAAAGTTATCTTTCAGTGCTTGCAGTAATTTCTTGCTCAGAATCGCTTATGAATACCTTCTGCTCCTCGTTGGGTTCGACACTCTTACTTATCGAAAACGCTGCAATAGATCCCTTACGGTTGTGGGTCATCAATTGGGCGCACAGTGCTTTTGCCTCGGCTGCGGTGCTTATTTATGGCGCGGTGGTCGAGTGACTGACTGGTGGCCCCAAGCTATCATGTAAAATCCAGCAACAGGCGTGCGCACAATACGTGGCGAAAAAGGCAGCGCGGAGATCGAGGCGACCCGAGCGTATTCGATTCGATTACTGCGGCACGGCCCATCCCGCGCGCTTCCCCAAATTTCAAATCCCGCAAAATCCGAAGACCAGCCCCGCTGACACTCGGAGCCGCGCGCAAAAGTTCACTCGACAGTCAACACGAACAACGGAACGAGTACACTCGGTTGTTCTTGAATCGATTAAGGCGAGCAAGTCAAGGTTGAAGGGTCAGCCTGATCCACAAACTCAAGGAAGATTCCCCAGGGATATCAAGCTCGAGCCAAGGCCAACTTCAACGCTCTCCTCCACTCGGACCTCAATCCATTCGTGGGCTACTGATGATGCTACAGAACTAGGGTAGGGTCACGGGCCTGGCCCAGGTACCCCACCCAAGGTCACTACCCCAGAAGCTCAAGAGGCAACTCAAAGACAGCAGAAACGATCGACTGTTACGGCCCTAGTGGACATTTCACTCGACCGTATACCTTCGCTCAGACGACTCAACTCCACCCGGAAGGATGAGGACACTCGACCATGCAAAAGACACTCGACCCCTGAAGGTCAAAGGTCCCGTTAGGACAACAACGGTCATGCATTCATTCTACAGTAATGAATGCCTTTATCACCCTTTATTGCAGGAGTAATCAGTAACATCATGCCTTTATGTACATTGAACCCTTTGTAACGTGGGGATGGCTGAGGTCTTGGCACACTCTATATAAGCCACCCCCTCCTCCAGTACAAGGGTTTGCACCCCCTGTAACTCAAACACACACATATACATTCCAGTCGACCGCCTCCGGGCACCGAGACGTAGGGCTTTTACTTCCTCCGAGAAGGGCATGAACTCGTAAACATCTTGTGTACAATCCCACCGTAGCTAGGACCTTGCCTCCTCCTACGTACCCCCTACTCGTATTGTCAGATATATAAGCAGCTTCACCGATGTCTTTCATTGAAAAAATCTTATTCAAGTATCATTTTATGCTATCTAGAAATTATGCATCATTTCCAATCAACAATATGTCATCCACATATAATATGAGAAATGCTATAGAGCTCCCACTCACTTTTTTGTAAATACAAGCTTCTTCAAAAATCTGTATAAAACCATATGCTTTGATCACCTCATCAAAGTGTATATTCCAACTCCGAGATGCTTGCACCAGTCCATAGATGGATCACTGGAGCTTGCACACTTTGTTAGCAGCTTTAGGATCGATAAAACCTTTTGGTTGCATCATATACAACTCTTCTTTGAGAAAATTCATTAAGGAATGCAGTTTTGACATCCATTTGCCAGATTTCATAATCATAAAATGCGACAATTGCTAACATGATTTAGACATACTTAAGCATCGCAATGGGTGAGAACGTCTCATCATAGTTAACTCCTTGAACTTGTCGAAAACCTTTCGCAATGAGTCGAGCTTTGTAGACAGTAAAATTTCCATCGGCGTAGTCTTCTTCTTGAAAATCTATTTATTTTCAATGGCCTGCCGATCATCGGGCAAGTCGACCAAAGTCCACACTTTGTTCTCATACATGGATCCAAGCTCAGATTTCTTGGCCTCAAGCCATTTTGCGGAATCTGGGCTCATCATCGCTTCCTCATAGTTCGTAGATTCATCATGATCTAGTAACATGACTTCCAGAACATGATTAGCGTACCACTCTGGTGTCGCACGTACTCTGGTTGGCCTACGAGGTTCGGTAGTAACTTGATCTGAAGTTTCATGATCATCATCATTAGCTTCCTCACTAATTGGTGTAGGCATCACAGGAACAATTTTCTATGATGAGCCATTCTCCAATTCGAGAGAAGGTGCAATTACCTCATCAAGTTCTACTTTCCTCCCACTCACTTCTTTCGAGAGAAACTCCTTCTCTAGAAAGGATCCATTCTTAGCAACAAAAGTCTTGCCTTCAAATCTGTGATAGAAGGTGTACCCAACAGTTTCTTTTGGGTATCCTGTGAAGACGCACTTCTCCGATTTGGGTTCGAGCTTATCAGGCTAAAGCTTTTTCACGTAAGCATCACAACCGCAAATTTTAAGAAACGACAGCTTAGGTTTCTTGCCAAACCATAGTTCAAACGGTGTCGTCTCAACGGATTTAGATGATGCCCTATTTAACGCGAATGCAGTTGTCTCTAATGCATAACCCCAAAACGATAGCGGTAAATCGGTAAGAGACATTATAGATCGTACCATATCTAATAAAGTACGGTCACGACGTTCGGACACACCATTACGCTGTGGTGTTCCAGGTGGCGTGAGCTGTGAAACTATTCCACATTTTTTCAAATGAAGACCAAACTCGTAACTCAAATATTCGCCTCCGCGATCAGATTGTAGAAACTTTATTTTCTTGTTATGATGATTCTCTACTTCACTCTGAAATTCTTTGAACTTTTCAAATGTTTCAGACTTATGTTTCATTAAGTAGATATACTCATATCTGCTCAAATCATCTATGAAGGTCAGAAAATAACGATACCCGCCGCAAGCCTCAATACTCATCGGACCGCATACATCAGTATGTATGATTTCCAATAAGTCAGTTGCTCGCTCCATTGTTCCGGAGAACAGAGTTTTAGTCAGTTTTCCCATGAGGCATGGTTCGCAAGTATCAAATGATTCATAATCAAGTGATTCCAAAAGTCCATGTGCATGGAGTTTCTTTATGCGCTTTACACCAATATGACCTAAACGGCAGTGCCACAAATATGTTGCACTATCGTTATCAACTTTGCATCTTTTGGCATCAATATTATGAATATGTGTATCACTACGACCGAGATTCAACAAAAATAGACCACTCATCAAGGGTGCATGACCATAAAAGATATTACTCATATAAATAGAACTACCATTATTCTCTAATTTAAATGAATAACCATCTCGTAACAAACAAGATCCAGATATAATGTTCATGCTCAACGCTGGCACCAAATAACAATTATTTAGGTCTAAAACTAATCCCGAAGGTAGATGTAGAGGTAGCATGCCGACGGTGATCACATCGACTTTGGAACCATTGCCCACGCGCATCGTCACCTCGTCCTTAGCCAATCTTTGTTTAAACGTAGCCCCTGTTTTGAGTTACAAATATGAGCAACCGAACCAGTATCACATACCCAGGCGCTACTACGAGCATTAGTAAGGTACACACAATAACATGTATATCAAATATACCTTTGTTCACTTTGCCATCCTTTTTATCCGCCAAATACTTGGGGCAGTTCCGCTTCCAGTGACCAGTCCCTTTGCAGTAGAAGCACTAAGTTTCAGGCTTGGCTCCAGACTTGGGTTTCTTCCCGACAGTAGAAACTGGCTTGCTATTCTTCTTGATGTTCCCCTTCTCTCCCTTGTCCTTTTTCTTGAAACTAGCGGTCTTGTTAACCATCAACACTTGATGCTCCTTTTTTATTTCTACCTCCGCAACTTTGAGCATTGCAAAGAGCTCGGGAATTGTTTTCTCCATCCCTTGCATATTATAGTTCATCACGAAGCCTTTATAGCTTGGTGGTAGTGATTGAAGAACTTTGTCAATAACACTATCATCTGGAATATTAACTCCCAGCTGAGTCATGTGGTTATGGTACCCAGACATTCTGAGTATGCGTTCACTGACATAACTGTTCTCCTCCATCTTGCAGCTATAGAACTTGTTGGAGACTTCATATCTCCCAACTTGGGCATTGCTACATCCATTTTGCATCATGCTTATATGTTGATATTTATTGCATTATGGGCTGTTCTTACATGTTTTGTCACAATACTTATGCCTTTTCTCTCTTATTTTACAAGGTTTACATGAAGAGGGAGAATGCCAGCAGCTGGAATTCTAGGCTGGAAAAGGAGCAAACTCTGGAAACCTATTATGCACAACTCCAAAAGCCCTGAAACTCAACAGAACGTCATTTTCCGAAAATATAAAAAATATCTTGCGAAAGAAGTCCACGAGGGGGCCACCGGTTGCCCACGAGGGCCCACCTTCCCAGGGCGCGCCCCCTGCCTCATGGGCCAGCCGGAAGGTCCCCGCTGCCCATCTTCTCCTATATGAGGTGTTTTGACCTCGAAAAAATCATAAGGAGGCTTTCGGGACCAGACGCCGCCGTCTCGAGGCGGAAACCAATCTAGGGCTCCGACGGAGCTGTTCTGCCAGGGATACTTCCCTCCGGGAGGGGGAAATCGCCACCGCCGTCATCACCAACAACTCTCCCATCTTGGGGAGGGCTATCTTCATCAACATCTTCACCAGCACCATCTCCTCTCAAACCCTAGTTCATCTCTTGTATCCAATCTTTGCACCCAAACCTCAGATTGGTACCTGTGGGTTGCTAGTAGTGTTGACTACTCCTTGTAGTTGATGCTAGTTGGTTTATTTGGTGGAAGATCATATGTTCAGATCCATTATGCATATTAATATCCCTCTGATCATGAATAATATTATGTCTTGTGAGTAGTTACTTTTGTTCCTGAGGACATGGGAGAAGTCTTGCTATTAGTAGTCATGTGAGTTTGGTCTTCGTTCGATATTTTGATGAGATGTATGTTGTCTCTCCTCTAGTGGTGTCATGCGAATGTCGACTACATGACACTTCACCATTATTTGGGCCTAGAGGAAGGCATTGGGAAGTAATAAGTAGATGATGGGTTGCTAGAGTGACAGAAGCTTAAACCCTAGTTTATGCGTTGCTTCGTAAGGGGATGATTTGGATCCATATGTTTCAGGCTATGGTTAGGTTTACCTTAATACTTCTTTTGTAGTTGCGGATGCTTGCATTAGAGGTTAATCATAAGTGGGAGGCTTGTCCAAGTAAGGGTGGCACCCAAGCACCGGTCCACCCACATACCAAATTATGAAAGTATCAAACGTGAATCAGACGATCGTGATGAAAACTAGCTTGACGATAATTCCCATGTGTCCTCGGGAGCGCTTTCATTTATATAAGAGTTTGTCCATGCTTGTCCTTTGCTACAAAAAGGATTGGGACACCTTGCTGCACCTTATTTACTTTTACCTTTTGTCACTTGCTACCAATTACCTTATCACAAAACTATCTGTTACCTATAATTTCAGTGCTTGCAGAAAATACCTTACCGAAAACTGCCTATCATTTCCTTCTGCTCCTCATTGGGTTCGACACTCTTACTTATCGAAAGGACTACGATAGATCCCCTACACTTGTGGGTCATCAAGACTCTTTTCTGGCGCCGTTGCAGGGGAGTGAAGCGCCTTTGGTAAGTGGAATTTGGTAAGGAAAAATTTGTATAATGTGCTGAAATTTATTGTCACTTGTTACTATGGGTCAAAATCCTTTAAGGGGCTTGTTCGGGGTATCTTCACCCCGAACAGCAGAGCAAAGAGTTGCTCCTCAACCTACTGCACCTATTGAAAATGTTTGTTTTGAGATTCCTTCGGGTATGATAAAGAAACTGCTTGAAAATCCCTTTAGAGGAGACGGAACACTGCATCCCGACTTACACCTAATCAATGTGGATGAAGTTTGTGGGTTGTTTAAGCTTGCAGGTATGCCCGAGGATGTTATCAAAAAGAAGGTATTCCCTTTATCTTTGAAGGAAGATGCATTGACATGGTTTAGGCTATGCGATGATATGGGATCATGGAACTATAATCGTTTGAAGTTGGAATTTCATCAAAAGTTCTACCCTATGGACCAGGTTCATCGTGATCATAATTATATTTATAATTTCTGGCCTCGCGAAGAAGAAAGCATCGCTCAAGCTTGGGTGTAATGCCCAGGATGGAGTTATACCTCCTACGTGTCGAGGCACGACTTAAAGGCATAAGTCCATCCTAGAATGATCTCAAGTTTGGTAATCTTTGCACATCTCATGTAAAAGAGGGATAGTAAACTGAAAATAGTTGGCTTACACTCACCACGTCACAGAATACAGTACAAGTCTCAAACATCATACATTAAGATCACTACAACCCTCTAAGGGCAAAAACCAAATGCCAAAGTACCAAACTCAGATAAAACAACCACAGGCGGATCGAATCCTAGTAAGAGACTCCACTACTGATCGTCCGGGTAGCGCACGTAGTAACGACTACGCTCTTCGTCGTACTCCCAATCCAGCTCGGTGCCATCACCTGGATAGCTCACAGCTGGACCTGCATCTGGATGTGTGAAGTAACTGTGAGCCACAGAGGACTCAGCAATCCCGTTCCCGGGTAACAGAACTATTTAAGCCTTTGGGTGAGGGAAAGGCTGAAGAAAGAACAAGTCTGCAGCAGCAACTAGCATCTAACTTACGCAAGTGAGAGCGAGAAGAGAAGGCATCGGCGAGAAGTGATCACGAAGTGATCCTAGCTACAAGCTCACAAGCATAACCCCTCCGTGTTCAACTCCCGAATCCCTATTCGGAAATTGACAGTCACGAAACACACGCTGGTAGTGTATTAGTATCATTGTGTCAAGTTATCTACAACCGGAATTAACAAGCTCCCATCTGCCACATAACCACGGGCACGGCTTTCGAAAGTTCAAACCCTGCAGGGGTGTTCCAACTTGACCCATTACAAGCCCACGATCCGCGGAGTCGCAACTCCAAAGTGGGAAGACCCGAGTATCCTCGGAATCCCGTGCTCAAGATATACCGAGCTAAGGTAAGGCTAATCCAGCAAATCCTCCCGGCGTGGCGACACCCTGATAGTAGCCGCGCGTATCTAGTCTCAGGCCACGACCGGATGAGCACAGCGTACAGTGGCCGAAATACCCAAGTTGCCAAGGGGGGCCCCGCACACGACTCTAGTTTGGACCAACACTCAAATCGAGCACTGGCCCAGGGGGGTTGAATTAATTAAGCCTCGGGTTAATTACTCCCTCGGAAAGGTTTTAGTTGTGTTAGGCGAATAGTACCAATGTTGGGACTTGCTGGAAAAGACTTAGCACTTAGCGGTTTATCGAGGGGGTCCCATACACCCCAACCGTGTTAGGAACGCATAATCAAGGAACATAAAACCGGCTTATACGGATCCTAACGGCATGAGTGGAACAAAACACCAAGCAAAAGGCTTAGCCTTCCACCCTTGCCAATATATAGGTGATTTCAATTAAAGCATTTATATAGTGTGATATAGCCCAACCAAACTTCATCATGAAGCAAGCATCTTCACTTCACCTGCAACTAGCAACGCTATAAGAAGGGCTGAGCGAAGCGTACTTAGCCAAGCAACGGTTTGCATAGGTAGGGTGGTTAAACATGGCAATTGGTTACAAGTAGGAGGCTGACAAGAAGAACATGGGCATCGAGGCAAAACTATAGATCGAGACTACTAGCAAAAGGCAAAGATAGTAATGTTATCGGGGTTCGGTCATCTTGCCTGAAGAGAATTCGTTCGGATCGTAAGAAGGGTCCTCGTGCTCAACCTCGTTGGAAAACTCGTGCTCAACTTCGTTCTCTTTCTCAGCTTCCGGCTCTAAACACAACAAACACACCAAGCACCAATCAACACGATGCAATGCGCACTCGAAAAACATGAATGCATGATGGATGCACTAAAGATGCACATGGAGCACGTAAAACATCACTCAAGCAAAACACCTCAAAACAAGATAACAACCTGATATTATTAATCTACACAGAAAAACACCCAAGTTTGATATAAGATTCGCTGAAATCGGAGTTACGGGCTAAAAGTTATGCCCGAAACAAGATTCGAGCGAAAACTGAAAATTACAGCAACATAGCATCTTTGGAGCTCAAAATAATTAATCTACAGCTCCCAAAAAGCATGGCAAAGGACTTGAACACGAACTAGATATATAGTACAGCAACTAGGTCCAAAGTGCACCCCAAACGGAGTCACGGATCAATAGCAATGATCTTGGACATATTGAACTTTGAAATAAAATTCTGGCAGCAAAATTTTATTGAAACTTTAGAGCAAAAGATAAACATTCTACAGCCACTCAAATGGACATGTGAGGACATGAATGGAAAGACAACAATATATACTACAAGGAACAATCAAAATCCACCCCAAAACTAACATGCTTTGTCCTAGAACAACACACGAACATGGCATCGGAACGTTAGAGATTTCAGACTTAGTGAAAATTCACTAAGTCCCAAAACAGCAATATCATCATAGCACACAAAAGAGCATGTTTAAGTCACCTCGAAACTAAACATGGCAAAGGGTAAGCACCTCATCAACATACATATGAAGGTGATCCCGAAACACACAAGCATGCTTCAAAGTGGTGAACACACCGATTGCAACGAGCTCAACAAGATGGCATTTCATAACAAGTGAAAACACAACATGTGAACATGGCACTTTGCAAAGATGATAACAAGGAAACAATAAATCTACCATGCAACCTATCACACACAACACGTAGTTCGTGACGAGACGAACACGTGGACATGTCATTTGCATCGTTTGGACAAACGAGCTAAAAGTTATCACAAGTCAAAGGTGGCATGAAAATAACACATAACAGCAGTTTATAACATGATGCACTCTTGCAACAGCAAAACAAGTGTCTAGATGACATCTAACATGCATGACAACAACAGGTAAAACGTAGAGGACATCTCCACGAACATCTGGACATGCTACACGCGCAAAACGGAGCAACAGGCACCAAGTTAGGGCAGTTCAAAGTTAGCATATCAGATCAAGTGCAACAGGGACTAGGGTTTTGAATTAGACCTCAGATCCAGATCTGAATCTGAAAAAAAAAACGAAGACGGGCCGCGGCTGGGCTTCGATGCGGCGGCTGGAGGCAGAGGAAGCGGCCTGGGCTTCGGTGGCTGAGGATGCAGAGTCGGGCCGCGGAGCGACTGGATCTCGGGCGGCTGCAGGAGCCCAGCTCGGGAGCGGGGAGGCCCAGCGGCGCCTGGATCTCGGGCGGCCTGGCGCGGGCCACGCGGCGGATGAAGAGGCCGACCTGGGCCTCGGCGAGCGGCGCTGTCGGTAGGGACGGAGGCGGCCCACTCGGAAGCCTAGCGAGCGGTGGCGACGCGGGAGATCGAGCCCGGGGCCTCGGCTGACAAGAACGGGGAAGCGGGAGCGGAGCACTCGGCGAGGAAGTGGTCCCTCC
>LR738711.1:266254977-266279619 GCA_902687465.1 Secale cereale | reverse complement strand
TGACTCCGAGGCCCCTCGAGGGGATCTGGCGATGGGAGGCCCCAGCGCAGAATGCGGCGGCGGTCGGCTGGATCGAAGGATCCGATGGATCCCGAGGGGATCTGGCAGAATTTCGGATCTGGAGTAAAAAACGAAAAAAAAGAGGGGAGAGAGGAGGAAGAAGAAGGAGATGCCCAAATAGACTAGGGGGGGGGGTCTATATGTAGCAGTTTTTAGGGTTAGGAGGAGATTTAGGGGCGCTAGGAGCCCTCCGATCGCGATCCGACGGATCCGATCGCGGGGGTTGATTTAAAAGGCCTAGACGGAGAAAAGAGACTGCAGCAGGGGTATTTCCGGGACACGAAGTGAAGGCACATCGGACCCACACGGACAACGGAGGGAAAAGACAACGGAGTCCAAACGAGACGAGATTTGAGAGGCGGGTTGCACACAACAAAACAACAACACACAACACAACCTCACGGCACACCGGTAACGAAAAACGCCCGAACAACAAAGTAGGCCTACGGGACGTCACGGACACGTGAGGGAGCTCCGGAACGCGAAACGGACAACGGAAAAGAAACACGACGAACCGGATGCAACCCACAACACAAATGCAATGCAATGCACATGTCTACATGATATGAATGAATGCCACACACTCACAAAGAACCCGAAATGGAAATAGATGAAGCCGGAGATATATTATATACCCAAAAGGGAAAGTATTACATCCGGGGCATTACAAACTCTCCTCTACTACAAAAAGATCTCGTCCCGAGATCTAGGACTGGAAAAAGGAAGGGTACTCGGAACGAAGATGATCTTCTCGTTCCCAGGTAGCTTCTCAGTCTGTGTGATGTGACCACTTGACTTTCAGAAACTTGATGGACTAGTTGCGAGTCTTGCGTTCAGTTTCTTCGAGAATTGCAACTGGATGCTCTCGGTAGGAAAGGTCTTGTTGAAGATCAATCTCCTCAAACGGAATCATGCGCTCAGGTGCCTTGAAGCATTTGCGAAGCTGAGACACATGGAAGACATCATGAACATTTGCAAAGTTGGAAGGGAGCTCGAGCTGATAGGCTAGATCGCCTCTTTTGCCAAGAATCCTGAAAGGCCCGACGTATCTAGGAGCAAGTTTTCCTTTGATACCGAACCTTTGGGTTCCTTTCATCGGAGAAACTCGGAGATAGACATGATCACCGATGTCGAAAGCCAAATCACGATGCTTTCCATCATAGTAGCTCTTCTGACGCGACTGAGCGGCCTTGAGATTCTCATGTATGACTTTGCACATTTCTTCGGCTTCTGAGATCAAATCATTGCCAAGAAGTTGGCGTTCACCTGTTTCAGACCAGTTGAGAGGGGTACGGCACTTTCTGCCATAGAGAATTTCAAACGGTGCTTTGCCTGCACTTGCTTGAAAGCTGTTGTTGTAAGAGAACTCGGCAAATGGAAGACAGTCTTCCCATTTCATGCCGAAGGAGATGACACAGGCTCTAAGCATATCTTCTAGGATCTGATTCACACGCTCGACTTGACCACTAGTCTGAGGGTGAAAGGCAGTGCTGAACCTGATCTTCGTGCCCATGGCGGACTGAAAGGAGTCCCAGAACCTTGATGTGAACAAGCTGCCACGGTCTGAGGATATCACTTGAGGAATGCCATGTAGGGACACAATTCTGGAAGTGTACAGCTCTGCAAGTTGAGCTGCATTGATTGATTTTTTGACTGGAAGAAAGTGAGCGACTTTGGTAAGCTTGTCAATCACCACAAAGATAGCATCATTGCCTCGCTTGGATTTAGGAAAGCCAGTGACGAAGTCCATTTCAATGTGGTCGAACTTCCACTCAGGGATAGGAAGAGGTTGGAGAAGACCGGCTGGACATTGATGTTCTGCTTTCACTCTTCTGCATACATCACATTCATTCACGAACTGGGCAATTTCCCTTTTCATGCGTGTCCACCAGTAAGATTGCTTGAGATCTTGGTACATCTTGGAACTGCCAGGATGAATGGAAAGGAGAGAGTCATGAGCTTCTTCCATTATGAGCTTCCTGAGATCACCTTTGGGAACAACGAGTCTGTCCTCGAAGAACAAGGTATCTCTCTCATCAACACGGAAGCACTTATATTTTGGAGTGCCCTTTGCAATCCCATGTTTCACCTTCTTCACCATGGTATCACTGAGCTGGGCCTCACGGACTTGATCTTCCAAGGTAGGAGCAATTTGTAGATTTGCAAGAAAACCCTGCGGAACAACTTGAAGGTTGAGCTTCCTGAAAGCTTCACAAAGCTCAGGCTGATGTGGCTTGATAAGAAGGCTGTTGCAATATGCCTTTCTGCTCAAAGCATCTGCAATCACATTCGCCTTGCCTGGGGTGTACTCAATGCTGGGGTTGTACTCTTGGATCATCTCGACCCAACGAGTCTGGCGGAGGTTCAGGTGCGGCTGTGTGAAGATGTACTTCAAGCTCTTGTGATCGGTGAAGATGTCGACCTTTCTGCCCAACAACAGATGTCTCCACGTAATCAGAGCATGTACCACAGCTGCTAGCTCGAGATCATGTGTGGGATAGTTCTTCTCACTAGGCTTGAGCTGCCGAGAAGTATATGCCACAATTTTCTTATCTTGCATAAGCACACCACCAAGACCTTGAAGAGAAGCGTCACAGAACACTTCATAAGGCTTGGTTTCATCCGGAGGAGTCAGAACTGGAGCAGAGACAAGCTTCTCTTTGAGGGTTTTGAAAGCCACTTCACACTCGGGAGACCAAAAGTATTTGACATTCTTCTGAAGGAGGTTGGAAAGAGGCTTGGCAATCTTGGAGAAGTTCTCCACAAACCTTCTGCAATAGCTGGCAAGACCCAGAAAACTTCGGAGCTGCTTGATGTTCTGAGGAGCTTCCCAGTTGACAATTGCTTCAACTTTCTCGGGATTAACCGCAATACCGTCAGCTGAGATAATGTGGCCCAGGTACAAAACCTTATCGAGCCAAAACTCGCACTTTGAGAACTTGGCATAGAATTTATGCTCTCGGAGTCGATCAAGAACCAGACGCAAGTGCTTTTCGTGATCTTCTTCATTCTTGGAAAACACCAGAATATCATCCAGATACACAAGCACAAACTCGCCAGTATAGGGGTTGAAGATGTAATGCATCATCCTTAAAAAGGTAGGAGGAGCATTGGCGAGACCGAAGGACATGACGGTATACTCGTATGAACCGTAGCTCGTTCTGAAGGCCGTCTTGGGAATGTCTTCCTCGCGAATGCGAATTTGATGGTAGCCCATTCGGAGGTCAAGCTTAGAGAACACTTTAGCTCCTTTGAGCTGCTCAAAGAGTTCGTTGATGTTGGGGAGCGGATACTTGTTCTTAATCGTCTTCTTGTTCAATGGCCGGTAGTCAACACAGAGACGCTCCGTGCCATCTTTCTTCTTGACAAATAAGACACCACAGCCCCACGGAGATGTACTCGGTCTGATGAGACCCATACTCTCCTGCTTATCAAGCTGCTTCTTCAATTCCTTCAATTCATCCGGAGAGAGCTTGTATGGACGCCGACAAGCAGGTTCGGTGCCCGGCTCGAGTTCAATGACAAACTCCACCTGACGGTGTGGAGGCATGCCTGGAAGATCTTCTGGAAAGACGTCTTGATATTCGTTCACCACTGGAATTTGCTCTATGGCATTAATTTCACCCTTATCATTAAGAGAGAAAAGCCGAATAGTATTATCCCTGGAGGCGAAGATAATCACATCTTCATCAGAATGAGTCAACTTGACTTCCTTTTGAGCACAATCAATGTGAGCATCGTGCTGAGAAAGCCAATCCATTCCGAGAATGAGGTCGATATCAGAATGACCAAGAACCACCGGATTAGCCAGAAATCGATAATCACCCATGCGGATAGAAACATTCGGAACAAAGTTGTTGGAGTTCATGAGCAAACCCGGAGAAAGCACAGACATCGGATTCGGCAAAGCTTGCAATGGCATATCATGTGACAATGCAAAAGGTCTTGACATGAAAGAATGTGAAGCACCTGAATCGAACAAAACTTTAGCTGGAAAAGAGTTCACTGAGAGGTTACCCAAAATGACATCAGAAGAGTTCTCCGCTTCAGCTGCATTCATCAGATTGACCCTGGCAGACTTTGGATCATGCTTGACAATCGCTGTACTGACAGGCGGAGGAGGAGGAAGGCGCTTCGGATTCGGACATCTGTTGGCATAATGACCCTTCTGGCCACACTTGTTGCACACCACTTCAGAGAGAGGACGGAAATGAGAGCCACTGGACTTGGAGCCTTGAGACTGAAACTGCTTCTTCGACTGGTTGCTTGGGTTGGGTGGGTGGGAGAAACCACGACCACTAGAGTTCTTGTTGTTGGAGTTGTTGAAGTTGCTGGAGTTGTTGTATGGAGCTCGAATCATTGGAGGAGGAGGAAGCCAGAATTTCTGTTGTTTCGCAGCCAACTGAGACGATGAGGTAGAGTGAACAACATCTCGAATTCTCTTCTTAGAAGCCTCCATCTTAAGCTGAGCTGCTTCTTGTTTCAAAGCCATGTTATAGAACTTATCGAATTCATCTGGCTCGAACAAAGTGAGAGCAAGCTGAAGTTCATCTTTGAGACCTCCACGGAACTGATAGATTTTGCTCTTAGCATCAGGAATGTCTTGCTTTGCATAGCGAGCGAGGTTTTGGAACTTGACATTATACTGATAGACTGACATGGAGCCCTGCTTGAGGTTGCGGAATTTCTCACGCATACCCTCGATGACACTTGTAGGAATGTGATGCGAGCGGAAATCCTTGCAGAAATTCTCCCAAGAGATCACTTGACCCGGCCTTGAGTCTTTGTACTGCTGCCACCAGTCAGCTGCTTGATCTTTCAGTTGGAAGGCTGCAAACTTCACATAGTCATCTTCTTTCACGTTACTGCACTCAAAATGCTTCTTGATATCGGTCAGCCAATCTTCAGCATCAAGAGGGTCGACACAGTAACTGAAAGCTTTAGGATTGTTGGCCAAGAACTGGTTGAGGGTAGCATGGTGCTGCTGGAAGAAGTTGCCTTGGTTCATTGGAACGCCCTGATTAGCTTGATTAGCTTGCATAGCTTGCATTTGCTGCATCATCTGCATCATCAACTGAGTGTTCTGAGCAGTAGTCTGCATAATTGCTCTCCAAGCCTCAGGCGGAGGAGGAGGTGAAGGAGGATGCTCTGGAACCTCTTCCACCTCTGGGTTGGCATTCAGAACCTTTTTCGGAGCCATCCTGTTAGAGATGACCACGAATCAGCAATTGATTGACAAAAGGAATAAGCTGAATCAATGGAATGAATTGCAACAAGTCTTCACAATAATCATTCGAACAATAAGAACGAATGAAATCATCCGAACAAGAGGAACGAATGATATTTCTCAGTTAATTGATAACTTCAGTCTTCACGAGAAGCCACATAGGGATCAAAAGGATAAAATAATAAAAACAACAAGGTACGGAAAGGAACAAACACAAGAGAGGAGTTTCGTTCTAACATCTTTGTGCTGAAAGCATATGAACGCGTTACGAAAAGGTTTTGCAATCCCCGGATCAGCATAGCCAAGGACCCTTTAAGATGCAACTCCTGATAGTAACATCGGTCATATAACCCCTTCACTCAATGTCGAACCCCGAACTCACTAACCTGCATTCGTTGGAAGAATGCCTACGATCTACTGGATAAAACCCACCTATAGTTTTCCGAAAGATTCCAGTTATGCAATCAGGTGTTGGGGATACACGGGAAGCACCGCGCAATCAACTCTAACCTACATCCAGGTGTATCCATCCTTCAACACATAACCAGTCTTTCTCGGAAACTGTGTACCTCGGACCTTCGAAAAGCATCCACTATAACAAGCTATGGCAATACTCCCGAACTACCTCCCCAGTACTGGGTGATGTCGGGGTTATCTTGCCACTGGCCGTATAGGGGAGATTTTCGATGTCGGCCGTCTTAAGTATTTAGTACTGTCGCGATATGCTTGTTACAATGATACCCCGAAGCTCAACTCCTCGGTAACAGGAGGCATCGGGAACAATATCCTTGTCACAAGAACATCGAGACAATCCCAGAATACTCGCGGGATTCCTAAAAAAAAATTTTGTGCAAATTTTGAAGATAGGAGAGACAAGAGTAGACGTCAGGAGTCCTCACCAGAGAGAAAAGGGGATGAGAAGCAAAGAAATCCTACTCTCCGATATAATATATGACTCAAAAAGTTTTTCAGTGTGTGCCTAGACTCAACCGTCAACGGTTCGATCAAACAGTGGGGGCTCCTAGGTCGGAGAAGGCTCTGAATACCAACTTGTAATGCCCAGGATGGAGTTATACCTCCTACGTGTCGAGGCACGACTTAAAGGCATAAGTCCATCCTAGAATGATCTCAAGTTTGGTAATCTTTGCACATCTCATGTAAAAGAGGGATAGTAAACTGAAAATAGTTGGCTTACACTCGCCACGTCACAGAATACAGTACAAGTCTCAAACATCATACATTAAGATCACTACAACCCTCTAAGGGCAAAAACCAAATGCCAAAGTACCAAACTCAGATAAAACAACCACAGGCGGATCGAATCCTAGTAAGAGACTCCACTACTGATCGTCCGGGTAGCGCACGTAGTAACGACTAAGCTCTTCGTCGTACTCGCAATCCAGCTCGGTGCCATCACCTGGATAGCTCACAGCTGGACCTGCATCTGGATGTGTGAAGTAACTGTGAGCCACAGAGGACTCAGCAATCCCGTTCCCGGGTAACAGAACTATTTAAGCCTTTGGGTGAGGGAAAGGCTGAAGAAAGAACAAGTCTGCAGCAGCAACTAGCATCTAACTTACGCAAGTGAGAGCGAGAAGAGAAGGCATCGGCGAGAAGTGATCACGAAGTGATCCTAGCTACAAGCTCACAAGCATAACCCCTCCGTGTTCAACTCCCGAATCCCTATTCGGAAATTGACAGTCACGGAACACACGCTGGTAGTGTATTAGTATCATTGAGTCAAGTTATCTACAACCGGAATTAACAAGCTCCCATCTGCCACATAACCGCGGGCACGGCTTTCGAAAGTTCAAACCCTGCAGGGGTGTTCCAACTTGACCCATTACAAGCCCACGATCCGCGGAGTCGCAACTCCAAAGTGGGAAGACCCGAGTATCCTCGGAATCCCGTGCTCAAGATATACCGAGCTAAGGTAAGGCTAATCCAGCAAATCCTCCCGGCGTGCCGACACCCTGATAGTAGCCGCGCGTATCTAGTCTCAGGCCACGACCGGATGAGCACAGCGTACAGTGGCCGAAATACCCAAGTTGCCAAGGGGGGCCCCGCACACGACTCTAGTTTGGACCAACACTCAAATCGAGCACTGGCCCAGGGGGGTTGAATTAATTAAGCCTTGGGTTAATTACTCCCTCGGAAAGGTTTTAGTTGTGTTAGGCGAATAGTACCAATGTTGGGACTTGCTGGAAAAGACTTAGCACTTAGCGGTTTATCGAGGGGGTCCCATACACCCCAACCGTGTTAGGAACGCATAATCAAGGAACATAAAACCGGCTTATACGGATCCTAACGGCATGAGTGGAACAAAACACCAAGCAAAAGGCTTAGCCTTCCACCCTTGCCAATATATAGGTGATTTCAATTAAAGCATTTATATAGTGTGATATAGCCCAACCAAACTTCATCATGAAGCAAGCATCTTCACTTCACCTGCAACTAGCAACGCTATAAGAAGGGCTGAGCGAAGCGTACTTAGCCAAGCAACGGTTTGCATAGGTAGGGTGGTTAAACATGGCAATTGGTTACAAGTAGGAGGCTGACAAGAAGAACATGGGCATCGAGGCAAAACTATAGATCGAGACTACTAGCAAAAGGCAAAGATAGTAATGTTATCGGGGTTCGGTCATCTTGCCTGAAGAGAATTCGTTCGGATCGTTAGAAGGGTCCTCGTGCTCAACCTCGTTGGAAAACTCGTGCTCAACTTCGTTCTCGTTCTCAGCTTCCGGCTCTAAACACAACAAACACACCAAGCACCAATCAACACGATGCAATGCGCACTCGAAAAACATGAATGCATGATGGATGCACTAAAGATGCACATGGAGCACGTAAAACATCACTCAAGCAAAACACCTCAAAACAAGATAACAACCTGATATTATTAATCTACACAGAAAAACACCCAAGTTTGATATAAGATTCGCTGAAATCGGAGTTACGGGCTAAAAGTTATGCCTGAAACAAGATTCGAGCGAAAACTGAAAATTACAGCAACATAGCATCTTTGGAGCTCAAAATAATTAATCTACAGCACCCAAAAAAGCATGGCAAAGGACTTGAACACGAACTAGATATATAGTACAGCAACTAGGTCCAAAGTGCACCCCAAACGGAGTCACGGATCAATAGCAATGATCTTGGACATATTGAACTTTGAAATAAAATTCTGGCAGCAGAATTTTATTGAAACTTTAGAGCAAAAGATAAACATGCTACAGCCACTCAAATGGACATGTGAGGACATGAATGGAAATACAACAATATATACTACAAGGAACAATCAAAATCCACCCCAAAACTAACATGCTTTGTCCTAGAACAACACACGAACATGGCATCGGAACGTTACAGATTTCAGACTTAGTGAAAATTCACTAAGTCCCAAAACAGCAATATCATCATAGCACACAAAAGAGCATGTTTAAGTCACCTCGAAACTAAACATGGCAAAGGGTAAGCACCTCATCAACATACATATGAAGGTGATCCCGAAACACACAAGCATGCTTCAAAGTGGTGAACACACCGATTGCAACGAGCTCAACAAGATGGCATTTCATAACAAGTGAAAACACAACATGTGAACATGGCACTTTGCAAAGATGATAACAAGGAAACAATAAATCTACCATGCAACCTATCACACACAACACGTAGTTCGTGACGAGACGAACACGTGGACATGTCATTTGCATCGTTTGGACAAACGAGCTAAAAGTTATCACAAGTCAAAGGTGGCATGAAAATAACACATAACAGCAGTTTATAACATGATGCACTCTTGCAACAGCAAAACAAGTGTCTAGATGACATCTAACATGCATGACAACAACAGGTAAAACGTAGAGGACATCTCCACGAACATCTGGACATGCTACACGCGCAAAACGGAGCAACAGGCACCAAGTTAGGGCAGTTCAAAGTTAGCATATCAGATCAAGTGCAACATGGACTAGGGTTTTGAATTAGACCTCAGATCCAGATCTGAATCTGAAAAAAAAACGAAGACGGGCCGCGGCTGGGCTTCGATGCGGCGGCTGGAGGCAGAGGAAGCGGCCTGGGCTTCGGTGGCTGAGGATGCAGAGTCGGGCCGCGGAGCGACTGGATCTCGGGCGGCTGCAGGAGCCCAGCTCGGGAGCGGGGAGGCCCAGCGGCGCCTGGATCTCGGGTGGCCTGGCGCGGGCCACGCGGCGGATGAAGAGGCCGACCTGGGCCTCGGCGAGCGGCGCTGTCGGTAGGGACGGAGGCGGCCCACTCGGAAGCCTAGCGAGCGGTGGCGACGCGGGAGATCGAGCCCGGGGCCTCGGCTGACAAGAACGGGGAAGCGGGAGCGGAGCACTCGGCGAGGAAGTGGTCCCTCCCGGGCCGGCCCGCGCGACACTGAAGAGGCGAGGCAGAAGCCAGCGACGGGGTCGGGCGAGCCCTGGCCTGGCTCTTCGAGCCCGGAGGGCGAGCGTTGACTCCGAGGCCCCTCGAGGGGATCTGGCGATGGGAGGCCCCAGCGCAGAATGCGGCGGCGGTCGGCTGGATCGAAGGATCCGATGGATCCCGAGGGGATCTGGCAGAATTTCGGATCTGGAGTAAAAAACGAAAAAAAAGAGGGGAGAGAGGAGGAAGAAGAAGGAGATGCCCAAATAGACTAGGGGGGTCTATATGTAGCAGTTTTTAGGGTTAGGAGGAGATTTAGGGGCGCTAGGAGCCCTCCGATCGCGATCCGACGGATCCGATCGCGGGGGTTGATTTAAAAGGCCTAGACGGAGAAAAGAGACTGCAGCAGGGGTATTTCCGGGACACGAAGTGAAGGCACATCGGACCCACACGGACAACGGAGGGAAAAGACAACGGAGTCCAAACGAGACGAGATTTGAGAGGCGGGTTGCACACAACAAAACAACAACACACAACACAACCTCACGGCACACCGGTAACGAAAAACGCCCGAACAACAAAGTAGGCCTACGGGACGTCACGGACACGTGAGGGAGCTCCGGAACGCGAAACGGACAACGGAAAAGAAACACGACGAACCGGATGCAACCCACAACATAAATGCAATGCAATGCACATGTCTACATGATATGAATGAATGCCACACACTCACACAACAAACTGACGAAAGCCCGAAAGACAAAGAACCCGAAATGGAAATAGATGAAGCCGGAGATATATTATATACCCAAAAGGGAAAGTATTACATCCGGGGCATTACATTGGGGGAGGCTTAAGTCAATGTTATATTCATGCCCCAATCATGAGCTCTCAAGAGAAATGATCATACAAAATTTTTATGCTCGGCTTTCTTATAATAATCGCTCCATGCTCTATACTTCTTGTTCTGGCTCTTATATGATGAAGACTATTGACTTCAAATGGGATTTATTGGAAAGAATTAAACGCAACTCTGAAGATTGGGATCCCTCCGAAGGTAAGGAGTCAGGTATGACCCCTAAGTTTGATTGTGTTAAAGCTTTTATGGATACCGATGTTTTCCGTGAGTTTAGCACTAAATATGGACTTGACTCTGAGATAGTGGCTTCTTTCTGTGAATCTTTTGCTACTCATGTTGATCTCCCTAAGGAGAAGTGGTTTAAATACCATCCCCCCTATTGAAGAAAAAGTAGTTGAACCTATTAAAGTTGAAGAAAAGATTATCACTTACAATGTTGATCCTGTTATACCTACCGCTTATATCGAGAAACCCCCTTTCCCTGTTAGGATAAAGGATCATGCTCAAGCTTCAACTGTAGTTCGTAAAAGTAATAATAGAACACCTACACCCTCTGAGCAAATTAAAGTTGAACCTAGTGTTGCTGTGGTTAAAGATCTCTTGGTAGAAGATTTAGATGGACATGTTATTTACCTCTAAGAAGAGTCTGCTAGAATAGCCCAACCCAATGCTAGGAATAAACATAAACCTGTTGTGGGCTTGCCTGTTATCTCCGTCAAGATAGGAGATCATTGCTACCATGGTTTATGCGACGTAGGTGCTAGTGCAAGTATTATCCCTTTTGATTTGTATAACGAAAGTATGCATGATATTACACCTGTTGAGCTAGAAGGTATTGATGTTACCATTAAGCTTGCTAATAGATATACTATTTCACCAGTTGGGATTGTTAGAGATGTTGAAGTCTTGTGTGGGAAGGTTAAATACCCTGCTGATTTCCTTATTCTCAGTTCCCCACAAGATGAATTATGTACCATTATATTTGGTAGACCCTTCTTGAATATTGTTAATGCCAAGATAGACTGTGTGAAAGATATTGTCACTTTGGGATTAGGGGTATGACTCATGATTTTAACTTTGCTAAATTCCGTAGACAACCCCTTGAAAAGGCACCACCCAGTAAGGATGAAATTATTGGCCTGGCTTCTATTGCCGTGCCACCTAATAATCCTTTAGAACAATACCTGCTAGACCACAAAAATGATATGCATATGAACGAGAGAAGGGAGATAGATGAAATATTACTTACACAGGGACCCGTACTGCAAAACAACTTGCCTGTTGAAATCCTAGGGGATCCTCCTCCACCCAAGGGTGATCCCGTGTTTGAACTTAAACCTTTGCCTGATAATCTTAAGTAGGTTTATCTTGATGAAAAGAACATATATCCTGTTATTATTAGTGTTAACCTTTCAGAGCAGGAAGAAGAAAAATTATTGAAAACTCTGAAGAAGCATCGTGCTGCTATTGGATATACTCTGGATGATCTTAAGGGCATTAGCCCCACTATATGCCAACACAAGATAAAATTGGAAGAAAATGCTAAACCAGTTATTGATCATCAGCGACGGTTAAATCCTAAGATGAAAGAAGTGGTAAGGGAGGAAATACTAAAGCTTCTAGAGGCAGGTATTATCTATCCAGTTGCTGATAGCTAGTGGGTAAGTCCTGTCCATTGTGTCCCTAAGAAAGGAGGTATGACCGTCGTTCCTAATGATAAAGATGAATTGATCCCGCAAAGAATAGTTACAGGTTATAGGATGGTAATTGATTTCCGTAAGTTAAATGAAGCTACTAAGAAAGATCATTACCCCTTGCCATTCATTGATCAAATGCTAGTAAGGTTATCCAAGCGTACTCATTTCTGCTTTCTAGATGGTTATTCTGGTTTCTCTCAAATACCTGTGTCAAAAGGGGATCAAGAAAAGACCACTTTTACTTGTCCTTTCGGTACCTTTGCTTATAGACGTATGGCTTTTGGTTTATGTAATGCACCTGCTACCTTTCAAAGATGCATGATGGCTATATTCTCTGATTTTTGTGAAACGATTGTTGAGGTTTTCGTGGATGATTTCTCCGTTAATGGAACTTCTTTTGATGACTGCTTAAGGAACCTTCATCGAGTTTTGCAGAGATGTGAAGATACTAATCTTGTCTTGAATTTGGGTAAGTGCCACTTTATGGTTAATGAAGGCATTGTCTTGGGACATAAAATATCTGAAAGAGGTATTGAAGTTGACAATTAAAGTTGATGCTATTGAAAATATGTCGTGCCCTAAGGACATCAAAGGTATACGAAGTTTCCTTGGTCATGCCGGGTTTTATAGGAGGTTCATTAAGGACTTCTCCAAAATCTCCAGGCCTCTGACTAACCTTTTACAAAAATATATTCCTTTTGTCTTTGATGATGATTCTCTAGAAGCATTTGAAATACTTAAGAAAGCATTGATCTCTGGACCTATTGTCCAGCCTCCTGACTGGAATTTTCCCTTTGAGATTATGTGCGATGCTGGTGATTATGCTGTAGGAGCTGTTTTAGGGCAAAGAGTTGATAAGAAGTTGAATGTTATCCAATATGCTAGTAAAACTCTAGATAGTGCCCAAAGAAATTATGCTACCATCGAGAAAGAATTTTTAGCAGTTGTATTTGCTTGTGATAAGTTTAGACCCTATATCGTTGATTCTAAAGTAACTATTCACACTGATCATGCTGCTATCAAATACCTCATGGAAAAGAAAGATGCTAAACCTAGACTTATTAGATGGGTTCTCTTGCTGCAAGAATTTGATTTTCATATTATTGATAGAAAGGGAGCTGAAAACCCCATAGCAGATAACTTGTCTAGGTTAGAGAATATACTTGATGACCCACAACATATTGATGATAGCTTTCCTGATGAACAACTAGCTGTCATAAATACTTCTCGTACTCCTCCATGGTATGCTGATTATGCTAATTGTATTTTTGCTAAGTTTATACCTCCTAGCTTCACATACCAGCAAAAGAAAAAGTTCTTCTATGATTTGATACATTACTTCTGGGATGACCCACATGTTTATAACGAAGGAGTAGATGGTATTATTAGACGTTGTGTACCTGAGCATGAACAGGAATAGATCCTACGCAAGTGCCACTCCAAAGCTTATGGAGGACACCATGCGGGAGATAGAACTGCACACAAGGTATTGCAATCCGGTTTTTATTGGCCTACTCTCTTCAAGGATGCCCGTAAGTTTGCCTTATCTTGTGATGAATGTCAAAGAATTGGTAATATTAGTAGACGTCAGGAAATGCCTATGAATTATTCACTTGTTATTGAACCATTTGATGTTTGGGGCTTTGATTATATGGGACCTATTCCTGCCTCGGTACACACATATTTTAGTTGATGTTGACTACGTTACTAAGTGGGTAGAAGCTATTCCAACTAGTAGCGCTGATCATAAAACCTCTATTAAGATGCTTAAAGAAGTTATATTTCCGAGGTTTGGAGTCCCTAGATACCCAATGACTGATGGTGGTTCACACTTTATTCATGGTGCTTTCCGTAAGATGCTTGCTAAGTATGATGTCAACCATAGAATTGCATCACCCTATCACCCACAGACTAGTGGTCAAGTTGAACTAAGTAATAGGGAGTGACAGTTAACAGGTCTAGGAAGAATTGGTCCAAGAAACTAGATGATGCATTATGGGCCTATAGAACTGCATACAAGTATCCTATGGGTATGTCTCCATATAAGATGGTATATGGAAAAGCTTGTCACTTACCTCTTGAGCTAGAACATAAGGCATATTGGGCTATTAAAGAGCTCAATTGCGATTCCAAACTTGCCGGTGAGAAGAGGCTATTTCACATTAGCTGTCTAGATGAATGGAGAACTCGGGCCTATGAGAATGCCAAGCTATTTAAAGATAAAGTAAAAATATGGCATGACAAAAGGATACAAAAGTGTGAGTTTAACGTAGGTGATTATGTCTTGCTATTCAACTCTCGTTTAAGATTTTTTGCAGGAAAACTTCTCTCCAAGTGGGAAGGACCTTACGTTATCGAGGAGGTCCATCGTTCCGGTGCCATAAAAATCAACAATTTCGAAGGCACAAATCCAAAGGTGGTGAATGGTCAAAGAATAAAACATTATATCTCAGGTAATCCTATAAATGTTGAAACTAATGTTATTGAAACTGTAACCCCAGAGGAATACATAAGGGACACTTTCCAGAACGATTCGGCCTCCGAAAAGGAAGAGGTACGTGACACGGTAAGTAAACCGACTCCAAAACAGTTCTAAAGGCAATTTTCTCCGTTTTGGAATATTTAGAAAAATAGAAAAATAAACCACAGTCCGGAAGAGACACGAGGCGTCCACGAGGGTGGAGGGCCCGCCCCCCTACCTCGTGGGCACCCCATGTGTCCCCCTGACTCCGTTTTCTTGTGGGTTACTCCTTTTTGTTGGGAAAATTTCATTATATATACCCCCGAAGGTTTTGACCTCTGTATCACGCAAAAATCCTCTGTTTTTGTTTCAAGTTGTTTCTGTCGCAGATAAAGGCAGCATGTCGTCCCAGGATTCGGAGGGAGAAAGCTATGTGGCTGATTCCATTGCTGACCCTAAGGTCTATGGTGATTTGGAGCATTATGGTTGGACCACGGAGGAAGAAGAGGACCATGATCCAAAGGGGAAAGATTGGACCAGCTCAGATGAAGACGAATTCCCACTACCTCAACCGGGAGACATGCATGTGGAGTTCAAAAAGTCAAGCCTCCCCGACAGGGTAAAGAAACCTAAGATCGAATTTATCCCTTTTAACCTCTTGCAGGAAAACAAGCAGGCATTATGCAAGAAGATATTAAACCTTGAGCAAGAGATCAATGATCTAAAGGAGCAAAATTCTTCCCTTAAGCGTAAGCTCAGGAAGAAGTCATCATCACCACCCTCGAAGAAGGAGACGTAATCATATGGGTATGGGCATTCCCCTTGGCAACTGTCAAGCTTGGGGGAGTGACCCCGGTATCATATCACCATCACTCCTATCTTTACCGCTTTACTTAGTTCGATCCTTTTGGTAGTATCTTGATCTATTAGAATAAAGTTAGCATGATATAGTTGTGAGCTTTTGCTTCGTGAGCTTTACCCTTTGTAATCGAGTCCGTGAGTTATATAATAAAGATTAGTGTTGAGTCAAGGGCTTGATTTCCTCACTTGGGTCATGATAAAAGGAAAGAAAACATAAAGAGTATCGAATAGATCATATCGATCTTATGGGAAGTAATGACTTCACATACAAGAGTATGATAAATAAAAGTTGTTGGGAGGTGACCAACATAGTTTTGGTCATCGTTGCAATTAATATGAAGTAATAAAAGAAGAGAGGCTTCACATACAAATACACTATCTTGGACATCTTTTATGATTGTGAGCACTCATTAAAGTATGATATGCTAAAGAGTTGATGTTGGACAAGGAAGACAACATAATGGGTTATGTCTTCTTATATCCGAAATAAAGTATATTGTCATGGATCATCCAACATGTTGAGCTTGCCTTACCCCTTATGCTAGCCAAAACTCCTCGCACTAAGTAGAGATACTACTTTTGCTTCCATATATCCTTAAACCCAGTTTTGCCATGAGAGTCCACCATACCTACCTATGGATTGAGAAAGATCCTTCCAAGTAAGTTGTCATGTTGCAAATCCGCTAAAATATGTATGATTTATTAGTGTGGGAGAAATTAGCTTTATACGATCTTGTGATATGGAAGTAATAAAAGCGACGGACTGCATAATAAAGGTCCTTATCACAAGTGGCAATATAAAGCGAAGTTCCTCTATGCTAAGACTTTGTGCATCCAACCATAAAAACACATGACAACCTCTGCTTCCCTCTGTGAAGGGCCTATCTATTATTCTTTCCTTACAAGTATCAAGGTGAAATCCACCTTTCCCTTTTACATTTTATCCTTTGGCAAGCACATTGTGTTGGAAAGATCCTGACATATATACCCACTTGGATGTAAGTTTTCATGATCTATTACTATTGACATTACCCTTGAGGTAAAAGGTTGGGAGGCAACACCATAAGCCCCTATCTTTCTATGTGTCTGATTAAAACTCCATAAGAATAAGTATTGCGTGAGTGTAAGCAATTGTGAAAGATTATATGATAGTTGAGTATGTAGGCTTGCTGAAAAGCTCTTATATTGACTCTTTCCGATATTACGATAAATTGCAATTGCTTCAATGACCGATATCAAAGTTTGTTAGTTTCCAATGAAGTTTATGATTCATACTTGATATTGTGGATGAATTGTTACTTTAGCATAAGAATCATATGACTATATTTATATAAGTTGCTGTTATAAGAATGATCATGATGCCCTCATGTCCGTATTTTGTTTTATCGACACCTCTATCTCTAAACATGTGGACATATTTTTCGATATCGGCTTTTGCTTGAGGACAAGCGAGGTCTAAGCTTGGGGGAGTTGATATGTCCATTTTGCATCATGCTTATATGTTGATATTTATTGCATTATGGGCTCTTCTTACATGTTTTGTCCCAATACTTATGCCTTTTCTCTCTTATTTTACAAGGTTTACATGAAGTGGGAGAATGCCGGCAGGTGGAATTCTGGGCTGGAAAAGGAGCAAACTCTGGAAACCTATTCTGCACAACTCCAAAAGTCCTGAAACTCAATAGAACGTCGTTTCAGAAAATATAAAAAATATCCGGCGAAAGAAGTCCACGAGGTGGGCCACCGGCTGCCCACGAGGGTGGGGGCGCGCCCACCTTCCCAGGGCGCGCCCCCCTGCCTCGTGGGCCAGCCGGAAGGTCCCTGGTGCCCATCTTCTCCTATATGAGGTGTTTTGACCTCGAAAAAAATCATAAGGAGGCTTTCGGGACCAGACGCCGCCGTCTCGAGGCGGAAACCAATCTAGGGCTCCGGCAGAGCTGTATTGCCGGGGATACTTCCCTCCGGGAGGGGGAAATCATCACCGCCGTCATCACCAACAACTCTCCCATCTTGGGGAGGGCTATCTTCATCAACATCTTCACCAGCACCATCTCCTCTCAAACCCTAGTTCTTCTCTTGTATCCAATCTTTGTACCCAAACCTCAGATTGGTACTTGTGGGTTGCTAGTAGTGTTGATTACTCCTTGTAGTTGATGCTAGTTGGTTTATTTGGTGGAAGATCATATGTTCAGATCCATTATGCATATTAATATCCCTCTGATCATGAACAATATTATGTCTTGTGAGTAGTTACTTTTGTTCCTGAGGACATGGGAGAAGTCTTGCTATTAGTAGTCATGTGAGTTTGGTCTTCGTTCGATATTTTTATGAGATGTATGTTGTCTCTCCTCTAGTGGTGTCATGTGAACGTCGACTATATGACACTTCACCATTATTTGGGCCTAGAGGAAGGCATTGGGAAGTAATAAGTAGATGATGGGTTGCTAGAGTGACAAAAGCTTAAACCCTAGTTTATGCGTTACTTCGTAAGGGGCTGATTTGGATCCATATGTTTCAGGCTATGGTTAGGTTTACCTTAATACTTCTTTTGTAGTTGCGGATGCTTGCATTAGAGGTTAATCATAAGTGGGAGGCTTGTCCAAGTAAGGGCAGCACCCAAGCACCGGTCCACCCACATACCAAATTATCGAAGTATCAAACATGAATCAGACGATCGTGATGAAAACTAGCTTGATGATAATTCCCATGTGTCCTCGGGAGCACTTTCCTTTATATAAGAGTTTGTCCAGGCTTGTCCTTTGCTACAAAAAGGATTGGGCCACCTTGTTGTACCTTATTTACTTTTACCTTTTGTCACTTGCTACCAGTTACCTTATCACAAAACTATATGTTACCTATAATTTCAGTGCTTGCAGAAAATACCTTACCAAAAACTGCCTATCATTTCCTTCTACTCCTCGTTGGGTTCGATAGTCTTAGTTATCGAAAGGACTACGATATATCCCCTACACTTGTGGGTCATCAGGCATTTGCTTGAAATATTAACTTCAACTCTTGGAACATCATTATATGCTCCATGATGTTCAAAACGTCTTTGAAGTCCCGATTCTAAGCCGTAAAGCATGGCACATGGAACTATCGAGTAGTTATCAGACCGTGCCCGCTAGACATTCAAAGAGTCTACATTAGCGGGAGGGGGCTTGTCACCTAGCGGTGCTTCAAGGACATAATTCTTCTGTGCAGCAATGAGGAAAATGCTCAAGTTACGGACCCAATTCGTGTAGTTGCTACCATCATCTTTCAACTTAGCTTTCTCTAGGAACGCATTAAAATTCAAGGGAACGGTAGCACGAGCCATTGATCTACAACATAGACATACAAAAACTATCAGGACTAAGTTCATGATAAATTAAGTTCAATTAATCATATTACTACAGAACTCCCACTTAGATAGACATCCTTGTTGTGGAACGTAGTATTTCAAAAATTTACCTACGATCACGCAAGATCTATCTAGGAGAAGCATAGCAATGAGCAGGGAGAGTGTGTGCACGTACCCTCATAGACCGAAAGCGGAAGCGTTTTAGTAATGCAGTTGATGTAGTCGAACGTCTTCGCGATCCAACCGATCCAAGCACCGAACGTACGGCACCTCCGTGTTCAGCACACGTTCAGCTTGATGACGTCCCTCGAGCTCTTGATCCAGTTGAGGATGAGGGAGAGTTTCGTCAGCATGATGGTGTGGTGACGGTGATGATGAATTTACTGGCGCAGGGCTTCGCCTAAGCACTGCAACGATATGACCAAGGTGTGTAATTGTGGAGGGGGCCCCGCACACGGCTAAGAGAAACTTTTGTCTCTTTGGGGTGCCCACTGCCCATGTATACAAAGGAGGGAGGAGGAGGAGGCCGGCCTAGGAGTGACGCACCTATTGGGGGAGTCCAACTAGGATTCCCAATCCTAGTTGGAGTCCCCTTCCTTTTCCAGGAGGTGGAGAGAGGGAAGGAGGGGGGAGGGAGAAGGAAAGAGGGGGGCGCCGCCCCCTCCTAGTCCAATTCGAACCAGCCCATGGGAGGGGGCGCGCTGCCTTCCCTTGTGGCCCTTCTCTCCTTTCCACTAAAGCCCAATAAGGCCCAATACTTCCCCCCAGTGAATTCCCATAACTCCTCGGTACTTCGAAAAAATACCCGAATATACTCAGAACATTTCCGATGTCCGAATATAGCCTTCCAATTTATGAATCTTTATCTCTCAACCATTTCGAAACTCATCGTCATGTCTGTGATCTCATCCGGGACTCCGAACAAACTTCGGTCATCAAAATCACATAACTCATAATACTAATCATCATTGAACGTTAAGCGTGCAGATCCTACGAGTTTGAGAACTATGTAGACATGACCGAGACACATCTCCGGTCAATAACCAATAGCGGAACCTGGATGCTCATATTGGCTCCTACATATTCTACGAAGATCTTTATTGGTCAAACCGCATAACAACATACGTTGTTCCCTTTGTCATCGGTATGTTACTGGCCCGAGATTCGATCGTGGGTATCTTCATACCTAGTACAATCTCGTTACCGGCAAGTCTCTTTACTCATTCCATAATACGTCATCTCGTGACTAACTCATTAGTCATTTGCATGCAAGGCTTATTATGATGTGCATTACAGAGAGGGCCCAGAGATATCTCTTTGACACTTGGAGTGACAAATCCTATTCTCGATCTATGCCAACACCACAAACACCTTCAGAAATACATGTAGAGCATCTTTATAATCACCCAGCTACATTGTGACGTTTGATAGCACACAAGGTGTTCTTCTGGTATTTGGGAGTTGCGTAATTTCATAGTTAGAGGAACATATATAAGTGATGAATGATACGTCTCTAACGTATCTATAATTTTTTATTGTTCCATGCCATTATATATTATGTTTTGGATGTTTAATGGGCTTTATTATACACTTTTATATTATTTTTGGGACTAACCTACAACCCAAGGCCGAGTGCAGATTGTTTTTTGTGTGCCTATTTCAGGGTTTCACAGAAAAGGAATATCAAACGGAGTCCAAACGGAATGAAACCTTCGCGATAGTTATTTTTGGAATCGTATCTTCACGGAAGACTTGGAGTACACGCAAGGGAACGAAAGAGGTGGACACGAGGGTCCAGGGCGCGCCCCCACCTCGTGGGCCCCCTCTGGCTGCCCTGATGCCCTCCTTCCTACTATATATATCCATATACCCTGAAAACATCGAGGCAACAGAGAAAACCCTAATTCCACCGCCGCAACCTTCTGTTCCCATGAGACCCATCTTGGGGCCTGTTCCGGAGCTCCTCCAGAGGGGGGATCTACCACGGAGTGCTTCTACATCAACGCCATAGCCTCACCAATGAGTTGTGAGTAGTTTACCATAGACCTTCGGGTCCATAGTTATTAGCTAGATAGCTTCTTCTCTCTTTTTGGATCTCAATACAAAGTTATCCTCGATCTTCGAGGAGATCTATTCGATCTAATCTTTTTGCGGTGTGTTTGTCAAGATCCGATGAATTGTGGGTTTATGATCAAGATTATCTACGAGAAATATTTGATTTTTTCTGAAATCTTTTATGTATGATTATAATATCCTTGCAAGTCTCTTCGAATTATCGGTTTGTTTTGGCCTACTAGATCTATAGTTCTTGCAATAGGAGAAGTGCTTGGCTTTGGGTTCAATCTTGCGGTGTCCTTTCCCAGTTACAGGAGGGGCAGCAAGGCATGTATTGTATTGTTGCCATCGAGGATAAAAAGATGGGGTTTATATCATATTGCTTGAGTTTATCCCTCTACATCATGTCATCTTGCTTAAAGCATTACTCTGTTCTTATGAACTTATTACTCTAGATGCATGTTGGATAGCGGTCGATGTGTGGAGTAATAGTAGTAGATGCAGAATCGTTTCGGTCTACTTGTCACGGACGTGATGCCTATATATAATGATCATGCCTAGATATTCTCATAACTATTCGCTTTTCTATCAATTGCTCGACAGTAATTTGTTCACCCACCGTAGAATTCTGCTATCATGAGAGAAGCCACTAGTGAAACCTATGGCCCCCGGGTCTATTCTCAAGATATTAATCTTCCAATCTACTTTACTTTGCTTTATTTACTTTCTGTTCTTATATCCAAAAATACCAAAAATATCACACTATCTTATCTATCAGATCTCACTTTCGTAAGTGACCGTAAAGGGATTGACAACCCCTTATCGCGTTGGCTGCGAAGTTCTTATTTGTTCGTGCAGGTGCGAGGGACTCGCGCGTGGTCTCCTACTGGATTGATACCTTGGTTCTCAAAAACTGAGGGAAATACTTACGCTAATGTGCTGCATCACCCTTTCCTGTTCGAGGGAATATAACGCAAGCTTGAGAAGTAGCAATGAAGAAAGCAATAGCAATAAAACTAAACGATCATTATGCTAAGCTAACGGGTGGGTCTTGTCCATCACATCATTCTCTAATGATGTGATCCCGTTCATCAAATGACAACACATGTCTATGGTTAGGAAACATAACCATCTTTGATCAACGAGTAGTCAAGTAGAGGCATACTAGGGACTCTTTGTTTTGTCTATGTATTCACACATGTACTAAGTTTCTGGTTAATAATATTCTAGCATGAATAATAAACATTTATCATGATGTAAGGAAATATAAATAACAACTTTATTATTGCCTCTAGGGCATATTTCCTTCAATCCCTTAAGTCATCTAAATGATCACGTGATCCCAATCAACTAAACCATGCCCGATCATCACGTGAGATGGAGTAGTTTTCAGTGGTGAACATCTTATGTTGATCATATCTACTATATGATTCACGTTCGACCTTTCGGTCTCAAGTGTTCTGAGGCCATGTCTGTACATGCTAGGCTCGTCAAGTTTAACCCGAGTATTCTGCATGTGCAAAACTGTCTTACACCCATTGTATGTGAACGTAGAGCTTATCACACCCGATCATCACATGGTGTCTCAGCACGATGAATTGTCGCAATGGTGCATACTCAGGGAGAACACTTGTACCTTGAAATTTTAGTAAGGGATCATCTTATAATGCTACTGTCGTTCTAAGCAAAATAAGATGCATAAAAAGATAAACATCACATGCAATCAAAATATGTGACATGATATGGACATCGTCATCTTATGCTTTTGATCTCCATCTCCAAAGCATCGTCATGATCTCCATCGTCACCGGCTTGACACCATGGTCTTCATCGTAGCGTCGTGGTTGTCTTGCCAACTATTGCTTCTACTACTATCGCTAAATCCTAGTGATAAAGTAAAGCAATTACATGGCGTTCGCAATTCATACAATTGTCACACCCTGATTTTCATGCCTCATTGCTTAAGATAATTACCATGCTAAAAATGTGGATTTACAAAAAACTTTTGAGTGTTTTGACTTTGCTTGATTGATTTTTGTCTGCTGCTTGCTAGTGCTCTAAAAATCAAATAAATCCTCCAACTCTTATACTTCATCTCCTTGATCCAAAACCTTTTCCCAATGATCATGCCATGTGTATAGACCAGTATAGTATTTTCTTATAAAAATAGTTTGGCCAAATAGTATTTTCTAAAATTAGTTTTCCAAAAACCCCTGAATTGAGGTTTGCACTTCAAGTACCTTATTTAGGATGTGAAAAATCTTTCAAAAAGTATATTTGAATCCTATTAGGTATAGGACTCCCAGAAACCACAAAATTATAATTTTAAAAGTTATTTTTATATTTTATTTAAAAGCTTTTCCTTAAGGCCAGAAATGGACTTTAATAGGGAAAAATTATTTAACTATTTCAAAAATATTTGCCAAAATTCAGGGAAACTCATAGGACATATATTGTCCATATATAAGAGTTTCAACACATGGTCATGTTCAAATATTGGACAAATCCTTCCAAAACCCTTTCTGGATATTTCAAGCTTTTACAATATTTACAAAGGAGATATTCTCCAAAAATTCCAGGGAAATTCTATCATGTCATATATGACATATTTGATGATCTTGCAAAGCCTCATGCCTTGAAGATCAAGGAAACATCATCTAATCCCCTCAAAACCATTTCTGTCCATTTTGAAGTTTGAGCAACTTTACATTGCCAAACTTGTCCAAATGCTCTCAAACTTGGTGCACATGCTAAAATGATGTAATTATGCATCTATGCCAAATGGCACAAGTTTTGGAGAAACATAACTTGATCTAAGTGCCCCAAAACCATTTCTGTTCAAATTCAAGTTTGAACAACTTTACATTATCAACTTTTTACATGGGGCTTCAAACTTTGTGGGCATGATCATAACTCCAAATGATGATACTACACCAAGTGGTGCATCAAGGGGAGATGATTAGCTTAACTCAAACATGGTGAAACCATTTCTGTTGATTTCTAGGGTTCACCAAAGTTACATTGGCAACCTTGCCCAAATAAGCTCAAATTTGGTGGAAGGGCCTAAATGTATGTGAAATTTAATCCTGTTAAGTGTCATAGCCAGTGGAGATCATTTGCTTGCCCAAAACATGATCAAACACCTTCTGCCAATTTACCAAGACCATTGTTTTGACCCCTTTTACTATTTCCCTTTACCTCAAATTCTTACCACAGGTGAACCTGATCATCTTCTACCTCCAGTAACTTCCCCATGTCCACAACTCAATGATTGAGGGGTGAAAACCCCATTTTTACATTTCTGGACAGCAGCTTTCTTCTCCTCTTTCACCTCCCTCCTCACTCCAGTGGCCTCCAGGGCATCCCATGCCGTCTGGGCAATTGTTTACTAACCCGTAGCACTGCTGGACATAAGGGGACACGCAATGACACCTTGCTTACGCCATGGCATGCAGAGTTCACGCTCTGGAGCGCGCTACAGTGCCCTGGCGCACTGTAGCCTCGCCCAATCAGGCACACCCGACCACCTCGGGCCTTCCCATCGTGTCTCTCGAGGTGCCCTCGATGTCCGCGACCTGCAGGCCTGTCGGCCCTATCCTCCCCTGCCCTCCTTCTCCCTCTGCGAGCTCACCCGAGCGCGTCCGTGGACGCTGCCCATGGTGCACCACTGCCACTCTATTTAGAGCCCCCCCC
>LR738711.1:266193389-266254879 GCA_902687465.1 Secale cereale | reverse complement strand
CCCCCGAGCTCTCGTGTGGCCTCTTCCCACTTCCCTCTCCCACACGAACCTCCTGGACAAGCTCCCTCTCCCCCTGGTGCTCTCTTTCCCCCTCCATGGCCGGCAGCCCCTTCCACGGCCATTCGGCCCTTCACCTCTTCGGGCCTCCCCCGACCTACCCTGGGCATCTGGATGATTGCGGCACCTCTTCCTGAGAACTCCGGTGTGCCGCACACCGCCGGAGGTGGCCGGAATCGCCGGCACGGGTGGTAGCCGGGCCCTGCTCCGACCTCGTCCGCGCACGCATGAGGGAGGTGCTGCCTCTCCCCTGACTCCTCCTTCGGGCGCGGCCGAGCCACACGGCGCCGCTCCCATCTCCGGCCGGCGCAGGCGGGCGGTGTGGCGCCGGCGGCCAGCAAGGCCGAACCTCCCCTGCCCCTCCCGTCGAGAGGAAGACGACGATGGACGTGGGAGACGACCTGCGGCTGGGCCCCGCAGGTCAACGACCCAGCCGACCGCCACGTCGTTTAAGTGCAGGCGGGGCCGCAGGAAGACGCCTTCCCAGCGCGAAGGCGTACTCCACGAAGGCGCCTCCGACGTCACACTACCCCTGTGCACGCGGCCGAGCCGTGGGCCGGCCCAGTTTCTATTCGGCCATCTTCCGCCCAGTGTGCAGCATAAGGGTATAAGCCCTTCTCCTTTTCCCTTTTTCTTTTTCCAGATAACTTGTAAAATTCATGAATAATTCATTTGAACTCCAAATTTGGTGATTCAAGTTTCCAGTGACTCCATAAATCATGCTCTATCACATGGTGCAACATGCACATTTTTCCAGGAACTTTTCCTTCACAAATATTTATCAAATGCCATTATTCCATTTTCTGTGATGAACTTTAGAAAATCACAGAGGGCTCAAATTTGATACAAATGCAGTGGTTCAAATTCCTAGGTGCTTGTCATATCCAAACTTAGTTTTGGAATATTTTTATTAATACTTTTTGTGCCCCACCAAATAATGAGCCATTTCTTCATATTTATCAACTTTGCAAAATCCTAGGAAATTCATTTGAATTCCAAATCCAGTGAAACCAACTCCTAGAAGCTTATAAAATGATGACTTGTTGATGGGTGCCTTTGCTCATCATTCAAGAACATATTTCTGTACACTTCTTTCAAATCCATAAACCCCTTGGTTCCATCATATTGAAATGCGCCAAACCATCCATTGATCATACCCCAATGAAACCACCTTGGTTATTTCTCATATGACCAGAGGTATCCTAGAAAAGTCCAACTCCTATTTTTAGAGCACTTTTATTTTTGCTTTGATTGTGTTGCTTATTATGATTGTTTCCATCGTTAGTTGACGAAATAAATGAAGTACTTGGAGATGGACCAGAAGGTTTGAAGACTCGGAAGGACAAGGCAAGCAGCCCTTTGACCATGTTCGAGAAACCTTTTTATGCATGTCTCATAGCACCTTATTATCAATGCATCGGAATCATGTTGAGGTGGAGACCACTTTGGTTGCTACCTTTGTTACTTACTATTGAAACTTGCATCAAGCATGACCCTACCTTCCTATGAGGGTTATGTGGGTGGGAGTAGATAGGTTGCTTTAATAGTGGCTACGCAAATGGGACGGGTATATGCATGGTGACGGAGGCAGAATACTTTCAAAGGACTTTTCGAAAACCCCGTCGGGTGCCACTTATGCCCGAGGGAGATGGTGAGATGGGTAACCACTTGATGACGAAGTGGTGTACCGAGGAAAGTGTGTGTGTTGTTTTGAAAACGGATTGGTTTAAGTTGCGACCGTTATTCCAACCTTACATGCGCAACCACTCTACCCTTATATGGGAAAGGGCATTATTGATTACCTAGGCCGATACTAGCATGGTGCCCGCATTACTAGTGACGGGGGTGACATGAGGTCACTCTTGGGACGGGGTCGCGCTTGGATAGGCGGCCATGACTGTCTTTACAGGGCACCGGACACACCGTTGGTACCCCGTGCTTGTGGTATGTGATGAATATGGGAGCGAGGCTCCAAAAATCTTGAGATGTGAAATGTGAGGCACGGGGGTTGCTACCAATCGAGTGGACTCCATATTAGTGTCGCCTAGGGAAAGATAGTGATCGGGTGCTTACCCCGGGTACTTGAGGTACCGCGGGTCGTGGATGTCACGGAAGTTCCCCGGATCTAGTGGGTAAAGTGTGCAACCTCTACAGAGTGTAAAACTATTCGAATAGCCGTGTCCACGGTCAAGGACAGTTGGGTAACCGCTCTTGGGCTACGTCCAATGTTTGTGAAACCTGGTGTGTGTGTGTGTGTGTGTGTGTGAGGAAACAACACGGTTCAGTGATACTGATGATGTGATTCTTGAGGAAGTCACAACGAGCTTGAGCATGAGTTGATTTCAACTCTTCCTCGATAATGATGTCTGTAACCTCTTGATACTTTTTGCAGACACATGCATGCCCTTATTACATGTTGATCATACTTGCATATGAAAAACTAGCTTTCCACAAAACTGCCAATTTAGCAGTAGAGCCTTGCATAATTATTCTGTCATCACACTTGGGTTGCTTGCGAGTACATTCAAAGTACTCATTGGCTTGCCACTGGTTATTTTATTGGCCAGGCAGGAGAGAACAGGATATGATGAAGATTTCTTAGTGACGAGCATGCGAGCTAGGACGCTTCCCAGTCAGAATGCCTGTAGGGTTAAGGCAGATGGCATGGGTCCAAGTGGTTATTGAAGATTTCCGCTGCGACGATATACTCAAGACTCGACCATAATGGTCCTATATTTGTAATACGGTATGCATGGATGTAAGACTATTGTTATTCAGTTTCTGTGTGTTCAGTGAGCATTGATCTCTGGGATCACTGTACACGTGCATTCGATGATCACGACTTATGAGTCGGGGTCCCCACAACAATACAGAGATAACCATAAGGCTCCTGTCAGTTGCCGATAATTTACAAAACATGATCATCTCATACAATAGCGTATAACTCATTACGTCTTGACCATATCACATCACAACATGCCCTGCAAAAACAAGTTAGACGTCCTCTACTTTGTTGTTGCAAGTTTTGCGTGGCTGCTACGGGCTTCTAGCAAGAACCGTTCCTTACGGCACAAAAACCACAACAGTGATTTATCAAGTTTGTTGTTTTGACCTTCAACAAGGACAGGACGCAGTCAAATTTGATTCAACTAAAGCAAGAGAGACAGGCACCCACCAGCCACCTTTATGCAAACAAGTTGCACGTAACGGTGGAACCGGTCTCATGAACGCGGTCATGTAATGTTGGTCCGGGCCGCCTCATCTTACAATACCGTCGAATCAAAATAAGACGTTGGTGGTAAGCAGTATGAACATCACCGCCCACAACTCCTTTGTGTTCTACTCATGCATATCATCTACGCATACACCTGGCTCATGATGCCACTGATGGGAACGTAGCATACAATTTAAAAAATAATTCCTACGATCACGCAAGATCTATCTAGGAGATTGTCAAGCCCAAGATGTGATTATATCCCGATCACGTGACTCATACATGACTGGGGCACAACCGCATCTCAGGCGCTTAGCAAGATACATCGTACCATTACATAAATACATGGGGATAGAACAATTCATAAAAGTCACAAGAATACAACATCAATACAAGGCATCCGACTACGGATGCAAACATTAAAAGCACAACGACATCCATCTGCTAGCCCAGGCTGCCGACCAGGAACCTAACCCAAGACTGACGAAGAAGAAGAAGAAAGAACTCCAACACAAAGACCACGCTCTTGCGTCAAGGCATCGGAAACCTGCACCTGCAACTGTTGTTGTAGTATCTGTGAGCCACGAGGACTCAGCAATCCCATAACCATGGGTAATAAGACTAGCAAAGCTTAATGGGTAGGAAGAGGTTAAGTGGTGAGGTTGCAGCAGCGACTAAGCAATATCTGGTGGCTATCTTACGAGTACAAGAATAAGATGAGCATCTACGCAAATGGTCGCAAACTAGTAATGATCGCTAAAGATCCTGAACTACCTACGATTTAAACATAACCCCACTGTGTTCTCTTCTCAAAGTGAAAAGAGACAGTCACGGTTACTCACATGGTTGTGTATTTTATTTCGGATCCTCTATCAAGTTTTCTACAATCGGACATTAACAAATTCCAATCTGCCACATAACCGTGGGCACGGCTTTCGAAAGATCATAACCCTGCAGGGGTGTCCCAACTTAGCCCATCACAAGCTCTCACGATCAGCATAAGTAATAATAATATTACCCCTTATCTTAGGGACAATCCGATCAGGCTCGGAATCCCGGTGCACAAGACATTTTGACAATGGTAAAACAAGTCCAGCAAGACCTCCCGGCGTGCCGACACCCTAATAGTAGCCGCGCGTATCTCGTCTCAGGCCACGACCGGATGAGCTATGGTTACAGTGACTAGATACCCCAAGTTGCCAAGGGGCGGCGCCGCAAGCTGCTCTATTTGGGACCAACACCATTGGCACTGCCCCCTCCCTGTATGTAGAAAGAATCCTCGGGGACGCGACCCCTTATGCAATTTAATTAATTAATTAAGTTTTTATTATGAGGCAAATTAAAACCAATGTTGGGCCTTGCTGGAGGAGTTTTATTCAAAGACGAACTGTCAAGGGGTCCCCATATACCCAACCGCGTTAGGAACGCAAAATCAAGGAACATAACGCCGGTTTATCGGCTCCTAAGGTGGCATGAGTGGAACAAAACACCGAGTAAAAGTCCAAGCCTTCCACCCATTCCCAAGTATATAGGTGTGTTAATAATAAGAATATATATTGTGATATTCCAACAACAAGTTCCAACATGGAACGATCTTCATCTTCACCTGCAACTACAATGCTATAAGAGGGACTGAGCATGCGGGTAATATAGCCAAACAACGGTTTTGTTGGGAAGGTGTCAAAAGTTAGAGGTTTCATGGCAACAAGGAGAGGCTGACAACAAAAGATAGGTAGCGCGACATATAGCGATAGCATCGAGACATCTAGCATAGCAATGATAGTAAAGGTATCCAGGTGATGGTCATCTTGCCTGAGATCCCGCAAGGAAGAAGAACGGGTCCATGAAGTAGACGAAGAAGAAGCCTTGAAGACGAACCACGTGTAAACGAACGAATCCTCATGATCGCAACGGAATATGAACTAGCGAGACGAAGCACACAACATGGTAAACACACCACTCAAGAAAATGACAAGATGCTCAACCAAGTATGATGCAAGGCAAGTCTATATGATGCAATTCATGGCAAGGGATGAAGCACACAAGAACAACACAAGCCAACAAGTTTAAATGAGGCCAGAATCAACATATAACAAATCCGGTAAGTCCTCATATGCACATTTCGAAATTGGTCCAGATCTGAACAAACCTTAAGTTAAAGTTGTTAAACAGCAAGTTAACATGCCCCATGATGATCTACTCAAAATTCTAGTCAAGTTTCATATAAAGTTAGTTTAATTCGGAGCTACGGCCTAAAAGATATGAGCAAAACAAGACAAGCATGGCAAATATGCAAGATGCATCCAAACAACAAGCAAACACACTCCAAGCATGAAAAGAATATGATATTATGCTTCTACACACAAAAACATAGAAGTTTCATATAAGACACGCTCAAAATGGAGCAATGGGCTAGAAGATATGAGCAAAACAAGTTATAATGCAAAGCTGAAGTTAACAGCCACATAGCAACTTTGGAGCAAGGTATATATATGCTAAAGCACCCAAGCATGATAACAAGAGGCATGGATGTGAAATAGACATGATACTCAACAAGCATGGACTTAGAACACACCCAAAAACTTGCTGAAACGCAATTAAACAAGCATGACAAGTTGCAATAAATTTACCCAGACTTAGAAAAAATCTGGGAAGGCAAAAACATCATCACGATGCTGCCTTCGGAGGCACAAAACAACAAGCATATCAACTCTACTAAGTACATAAAGATCATGGACATGTAATAGACATAGCATACATCAATCAACTCCATTGGAACAACTCCATAGGAGGCGTGAATCAATAACAACAAGCTTCACCAAATTGATCATGCTGATAATAGTCTGACAGGTACATTTATAGCAACTTGAGAGCAAGAAATAAATAAGCTATAGCAGGCCATATATGCAGGTAAGGGCATGGATGGATAGAGCATAACATGGGCAACAAGACATGATCATTTGGCATACTACAACATGCATGGATTTGAGTGAAGTATCAAGCAAACATGGCATCAGGTTTAACAGATTCAGACTTAGCAGTTTTCAACAAGTCTCAAAAAACAACAACAGCGAGTAGGCAATTTTACAAGCTTGTTGCAAACACCACAAGGCATATCATGAAAAGTGGTTTGCACCACAACAAAGAGGGTATGATTGTGCTTCTAAAACATATTGACACGTGGCATGAAAGACAAACACATCTATAGCAATGAACAAGACAAAACAACATCTCATAATAAGTTTCAGCACTTAACAGCCACATGCACTTTTGCAACAGAGATTAACATGACAATATGACACCTAACATGAATGCTACAGCAACCAACATGTAGAGCACTTCACAATGAACATTTTGACATATCACACACTCCATTTGGACCAACCTGCACAAAGTTATCATCACCACAAGCATGCAGCAAATTTACAGTTATCAGCAGTTTTAAACATATAGCACTCTTGCAACGATTATTAGGGCATCAAGATGATCTCAAACAAGCATGCCACAATGGAAGAAAATGAAGAGCATATCACAACGAACATTTTGACATATTATATACTCAATTTGGACAATCACACAAACAGATATAGCCACTCAAAGTATGCAACATTTTTACAAAACTCAGGGACTTAGACAAAATTTATACCCTCGGGGCACAACTGGGCGGACATTGTCCGAAAAGGGTGGACGTGTCCGGGCGGCTGGGCACGCGGGCCTACGCATCAGTGACACACGTGCGAGGGGAGGCTGGACATGTCCCGCTCCTCCGAACATGTCCGGCTCGGGGCAGAGGGCCGGCGGGACGGCGGCGGTTGCCGGCCATCGGCGGCGAAGGGGATCGACGGATCCGGGCAGCGGGGTGCTTCCCCAGCCGGATCTCGCCGGATCCGGCCTGGGGCGAGGCAGGACGGCGACGGGGAGAGGTGCCGTGGAGGTGCTCGCCGGCGGTGGAGATGGGTGGCGGCGGGCCGAGGCGGTTCGACTCGGGGCTCGCCGAAGGCCGAGGCAGGGAGGCGAGTTGGTTATGCCGGCTGCCGCCAGGTGGCACGCTCGGAGAGGCGGCGGGCGGAGCTGAACGGCGGCGACCGGCGGTGACGCGGAGGCGGCGGCGCTAGACGGGAGCGCGAGGGAGGCGGAGGCGAGCGGGAGGAGCGAGCGCTCGGGCGCGCGGGCGTGCGGGCCTGCTCAGCGGCGGTTCGGGCCCGCATCGGCATGGGCCGGGCCTGCTGCGGGCCGGTGGTCCACGGGAAAGTGGGGCGCGGGGGAGAGGCCAGGTGGTGAGCGGGAGGCTAGGTGGCGCGCTGCCGTTGGCTGGAAGGCGCGGCTGGCTGAGGTGGCCCTATGGGGGCGCGCCACTGGGCGGATGTGAGTTGGCGATGGCGCTGGAGTGGCCAAGTGGCGGCGGGATCACTTTGGTACCTCTGGATGTTCTTGACCGTTGTCTAGTGTTCCATTCCGGGATCACTTTGGTACCTCCCTGCTACCTCTTGTGCTTGCGTTGTATTCCCTCGAAGAGGAAAGGGAGATGCAGCACAGTAGCGTAAGTATTTCCCTCAGTTTTTGAGAACCAAGGTATCAATCCAGTAGGAGACCATAGGCGAGTCCCTCGCACCTGCACAAACAAATAAGAACTTCGTAGCCAATGCGATAAGGGGTTGTCAATCTCTTTACGGTCACTTACGAGAGTGAGATCTGATAGAGATGATAGTTTATATTTTTGGTATTTTTGGTTTTATAAAACAACAAATAAAAGCGGTAAAAGTAAAGTAGATGTAGATTCATATCTTGAGAATAGATCCGGTGGCCATAGTTTTCTCTAGTGGCTTCTCTCATGATAGCGATATTCTACGGCAGGTAAACAAATTACTGTGGATCAATTGATAGAAAAGTGAATAATTATGAGACTATCTAGGCATGATCATTGTATATAGGCATCACGTCCGAGACAAGTAGACCGACTCCTGCCTGCATCTACTACTATTACTCCACACATCGACCACTATCCAGCACGCATCTAGTGTATTGAGTTCATACGAACAGAGTAACGCTTTAAGCAAGATGACATGATGTAGAGGGATAAACTCAAGCAATATGATGTAAACCCCATATTTTTATCCTCGATGGCAACAATACAATACGTGCCTTGCTGTCCCTACTGTCACTGGGAAAGGACACCGCAAGATTGAACCCGAAGCCAAGCACTTCTCCCATTGCAAGAACTAAAGATCTAGTAGGCCAAACCAAACCAATAATTCAAAGAGACTTGCAAGGATATTATGAGCACACATAAAAAGTTCAGAGAAGAACCAAATACCTTTCATAGATAACCTTGATCATAAACTCACAATTCATCGGATATCGACAAACACACCGCAAAAAGAGATTACATCGAATAGATCTCCTCGAAGACCGAGGAGAACTTTGTATTGAGATCCAGGGAGAGAGAGAAGAAGCCATCTAGATACTAGCTATGGACCCGAAGGTATGTGGTAAACTACTCACAACTCATGGTGAGGGCGATGATGATGATGAAGAAGGCCTCAGTGATGGATCCCCCTCCGGTGGAGCTCCGGAACAGGCTCCAAGATGGGATCTCCACGGGAATAGAAGCTACGGCGGTGGAATTAGGGTTTTCTCTCTGCGTATGGAGTTTCTGGGGTACGTGGACATATATAGGAAGAAGGAGGGCACCGGGGGCCACATGAGGGGGCCTCGAGGCAGGAGGGCGCGCCCTGGGAAGGGGGGCGCCCCCCACCCTCGATGGCCACCTCTCTGTCCCCTGACTTGGTCCTCAAGCTCCGCGTGCGTGATTTCTCCAAAAATATCTCTCGCGAAGGTTTCATTCCGTTTGGACTCCATTTGATATTCCTTTTCTGCAAAACCCTGAAATAGGCAACAAACAGCAATCTGGACTGAGCCTTTCGGTTAGTAGGTTAGTCCCAAAAATGATATAAAAGTGAATGATAAATCCGATTAAACATCCAAGACTTCATAAATAATAGCATGGAACAATCAAAAATTATAGATACGTTGGAGACGTATCAGCGAACCACCGTAAAGTATTAAAGCCGAGTGAAGAAAAGAACGAACCACCGTGAAGAATTTAAATCGAGTGAATACTAGAGAATGAATCGTCGGGAAGAATAAAGCACTTGAGGAAATTTAGATGCAAGAGAATGAAGTGATCACGGACGGATTAAAGAATGCTTGAACGAAGCACCGGAAGAATATGGAGACGAACGAAGAGGCATCAATGAAGAATATTTGGAGGACGAAGTTGACAACTGAGAACGAAAAAATCTTCTGAAACGATGACCTTCGGAGGAACACAAAGAACAAAAAAACATGAAATACTCCGGAAGAATGAAAAGAAGGAGGGTTGAACCACACATGAAAAGAATTTGAAAACGGTCTTGGAGAAGGCACATGACGGATGGATTCCATACTTACGGCACACTTCAAAATAATTTGGGAATAGCTCCAGAAAAAATTAGAAGAGTCAGGTAAGATCCCGAGGAAAAAAACCTGTGGGTTATGAGACCACCAAAGAGAAAACACCGTTGAAAGGATTGAAAAGGAGATGATGCACCGGAACAATTGAAAAACTTCAATGAGGTGACAACCTCCAATTAATTAGAACACAGATGAATCTCCTGAGATTTCTTTGGAACTCCAAAATAATTAACTGGCGAGAGATGAACGAGCAAGGTGAAGCAATTGAGCCGAGGAAAAAGAATATGACAAACACTAAATACTTGACTTGAAGAAACAATAAAATGAGATGAAGAATCTCGAACGAGACGGGAATTCACCGGTTGAAATAATTGATGAAAGGAATTCAAAGGCTTCACACGAGTAGGATGGATACTCGATTAAGGACTCCGGCTCCGAGAAGCAAAAGGGTGGGAGGGTGGGAAAAAGAAAGACAACTTTGGAAGGGGAAAACACCGTCGGTTGATAAGGACTAAGGGTTGAACTTGCAAAGAAGAAGATGGTCGAATCCACTTGACGAGAGATGCACCAGATGAAGAACTGACATCACAACGAACGAAAACTAACCGCGTGCTCCTAAAAAAATAGAAGGGGAAGAGGAGTAATTCCAAACACCTACGTCAAGATTGCTCACCAGAGCGACGAAGGGGCAGGGAAGTAAAAAGAATTCCTACTCTCCGATATAACTAAACTCAAAAAAAGTTTTCTGCTAGACTCGACAATGGTCATTCTACGATCAATCAAGGGGGCTCCTATGGTCGGTCGAGTCTCTGATACCAACTTGTCAAGCCCAAGATGCGATTATATCCCGATCACGTGACTCATACGTGATTGGGGCACAACCGCATCTCAGGCGCTTAGCAAGATGGATATCATTACATCGTACCATTACATAAATACATGGGGATACAACAATTCATACAAGCCACAAGAATACAACATCAATACAAGGCATCCGACTACGGATGCAAACATGAAAAGCACAACGACATCCATCTGCTAGCCCAGGCTGCCGACCAGGAACCTAACCCAAGATTGACGAAGAAGAAGAAGAAAGAACTCCAGCCCGAAATACCTCGCTCTCGCATCAAGGCATCAGAAACCTGCACCTGCAACTGTTGTTGTAATATCTGTGAGCCACGAGGACTCAGCAATCCCATAACCATGGGTAACAAGACTAGCAAAGCTTAATGGGTAGGAAGAGGTTAATGTTGGAAATATGCCCTAGAGGCAATAATAAAAGTATTATTATTATATTTCCTTGTTCATGATAATCGTCTGTTATTCATGCTTGAATTGTATTGTACGGAAACAGCGATACATGTGTGAATATATAGACCACAATGAGTTCCTGGTAGGCCTCTAGTTACCAGCTCGTTGATCAGCAGATGGTCACGGTTTCCTGACCATGGACATAGGATGTCAGTGATAACGGGATCACATCATTAGGAGAATGATGTGATGGACAAGACCCAATCCTGAGCATAGCACGAGATCGTATAGTTCGTAATGCATAAGCTTTTCGGTGTCAAGTATTTATTCCTTAGACCATGAGGTTGTACAACTCCCGGATGCCGTAGGAATACTTTGGGTGTGCCAAACGTCACAACGTAACTGGGTGGATATAAAGGTACGCATCGGGTATCTCCGAAAGTGTTTGTTGAGTTGGTACGAACCGAGACTGGGATGTTGTCACTCCGTATGACGGAGAGGTACCTCTGGGCCCACTCGGTAAGACATCATCATAATGAGCTCAAGGTGACTAAGGAGTTAGTCATGGGATGATGGATTACGGATCGAGTAAAGAGACTTGCCATGACGAGATTGAACAAGGTATCGGGAATACCGACGATCGAATCTCGGGCAAGTATCGTACCGATGGACAAAGGGAATAACTACGGGGTTGAGTGAATCCTTGACACAGTGGTTCATCTGATGAAGATCATCGAGGAACACATGGGAACCAACATGGGTATCCAGATCCCGCTGTTGGTTATTGACCGGAGAGTGGTCTCGGTCATGTCTGCGTGTCTCCCGAACCCGTAGGGTCTACACACTTAAGGTTCGGTGACGCTAGGGTCGTAGAGATACATGCACGTGGAAACCCGAAAGTTGTTCGGAGTCCCGGATGAGATCCCGGACGTGACAAGGAGTTCCAGAATGGTACAGAGGTAAAGAATGGTATATAGGAAGTCCAGTTTCGGCCATCGGGTGAACTCCGGGGGTCACCGGGAGTGTCCCGGGACCACCGGAGGGGTCCCGAGGGTCCATCGGGTGGGGCCACCCATCCCGGTGGGGCCCCTAGGCTGCAAGGGGAAGGGGGCCAGCCCCTGGTGGGCTGGCGCACCCAACTGGGCCCTCCCTCCATGCGCCTAGGGTTGAAACCCTAGGGGAGGGAGGCGCCCCTATGCCTTGGGGGCAAGTTCCCCCCCCCCAGGCCGCCGCCCCCTTTGCAGATGGGATCTGTAGGGCCGGCGCACCCCCCCTGGCCCCCTATATATATGTGGGGGGAGGGCAGCTGCACCCCAATCCTCTGGCGCCTCTCCCCCTCCCGTTACACCTTCCTCCTCCTCCGCAGGGCGCCGGCGAAGCCCTGCAGGATTTCCCGCTGCATCCACCACCACGCCGTCGTGCTGCTGGATCTCCGACGACCTCTCCTCCCCCCTTGCTGGATCAAGAAGGAGGTGACGTTGCTGTACCGGACGTGTGTTGAACACGGAGGTGTCGTCCGTTCGGCGCTAGATCATCGGTGACGAAGAACGCGAAGAGTACGACTACTTCATCCACGCTTCTTCGAAAGCTTCCGCTCGCGATCTACAAAAGGGTATGTAGATGCACTCTAATATGCTCGTTGCTAGATGTCTCCTTAGATGGATCTTGGTGAAAGCGTAGAAATTTTTTGAATTCTGCTACGCTCCCCAACAGTGGCATCTGAGCTAGGTCTTTTGCGTAGCATCTTGCACGAGTAGAACACAAAGCAGTTGTGGGCGTTGAGTTTGCTCAACTTTCTTGCCGTTACTAGTCTAATCTTGAATCGGCGGTATTGTGGGATGAAGCGGCCCGGACCGACCATACACGTACGCTTACGTGAGACTGGTTCCATCGACAGACATGCACTAGATGCATAAGGTGGCTGGCGGGTGTCTGTCTCTCCCACTTTAGTCGGATCAGATTCGATGAACAGGGTCCTTATGAAGGGTAAATAGAAATTGACAAATCACGTTGTGGTTTTGGCGTAGGTAAGAAACGTTCTTGCTAGAAAACCTATAGAAGCCACGTAAAACTTGCAACAACAATTAGAGGTCGTCTAACTTGTTCTTGCAGCATGTGCTATGTGATATGGTATGGCCAAGAAGATGTGATGAATGATATATGTGATGTATGAGATTGATCATGTTCTTGTAATAGGGAATCACGACTTGCATGTCGATGAACTTGACAACCGGCAGGAGCCATAGGAGTTGTCTTAATTATTGTATGACCTGCGTGTCACTGAATAACGCCATGTAATTACTTTACTTCATTGCTAAACATTAGCCATAGTAGTAGAAGTAATAGTTGGCGTGACAACTTCAAGAAGACACGATGATGGAGATCATGATGATGGAGATCATGGTGTCGAGCCGGTGACAAAGATGATCATGGTGCCCCGAAGATGGAGATTGAAGGAGCAAGATGATATTGGCCATATCATGTCACTTTAATTGATTACATGTGATGTTTATCATGTTTATGCATCTTGTTTACTTAGAACGATGGTAGTAAATAAGATGATCTCTCACTAAAATTTCAAGAATTGTGTTCCCCCTAACTGTGCACCGTTGCTAAGGATCGTTGTCCCGAAGCACCACGTGATGATCGGGTGTGATAGGTTCTAACGTTCGCATACAACGGGTGTAAGCCAGATTTACACAAGCAATACACTTAGGGTTCACTTGACGAGCCTAGCATGTACAGACATGGCCTCGGAACACGGAAGACCGAAAGGTCGAACACGAGTCGTATAGAAGATACGATCAACATGAAGATGTTCACCATTGATGACTAGTCCGTCTCACGTGATGATCGGACACAGGCTAGCCGATTCGGATCGTGTATCACTTAGATGACTAGAGAGATGTCAATCTGAGTGGGTGTTCATTAAAATTTGATTAAGATGAACTTAATTATCATGAACTTAGTCTAAATTCTTTACAATATCTCTTGTAGATCAAATGGCCCACGCTCATGTCACCCTCAACTTCAACGCGTTCCGAGAGAAATCCAAGCTGAAAGACGATGGTAGCAACTACACGGACTGGGTCCGTAACCTGAGGATCATCCTCATAGCTGCCAAGAAAACTTATGTCCTAGATGCACCAATAGGTGACGCTCCCGCCCCGGCAAACCAAGATGTTATGAACGCTTGGTAGTCGCGTTGTGATGATTAATCCCTGGTTCAGTGCGGCATGCTTTACAGCTTAGAATCGGGGCTCCAAAAGCGTTTTGAGCACCACGGGGCATTTGAGATGTTCCAAGAGCTGAAAATGGTTTTCCAAGCTCATGCCCGAGTCGAGAGATATGACGTCTCCGACGCATTCTACAGTTGTAAGATGGAGGAAAATAGTTATGTCAGTGAGCACATCCTCAAGATTTCTGGGTTACACAACCGCTTGTCTCAGTTGGGAATGAATCTCCCAGACGAAGCGGTCATTGACAGAATCATCCAGTCGCTCCCACCAAGCTACAAGAGCTTCGTGTTGAACTTCAATATGCAGGGGATGGAGAAGTCCATTCCCGAGGTGTATTCGATGCTGAAATCAGCGGAGGTGGATATCAAGAAAGAACATCAAGTGTTGATGGTCAATAAAACCACTAAGTTCAAGAAGGGCAAGGGTAAGAAGAACTTCAAGAAGGACGGCAAGGGAGTTTCCGCGCCCGGTAAGCCAGTTGCCGGGAAGAAGCCAAAGTATGGACCCAAGCCTGAGACAGAGTGCTTTTATTGCAAGGGAACGGGTCACTGGAAGCGGAACAGCCAATACTTAGCGGACAAGAAGGTCGGCAACGTCAAAGGTATATGTGATATACATGTTATTGATGTGTACCTTACCAGCACTCGTAGTAGCTCCTGGGTATTTGATATCGGTGCAGTTGCTCATATTTGTAACTCTAAGCAGGAGTTGCGGAATAAGCGGAGACTGGCGAAGGACGAGGTGACGATGCGCGTCGGGAATGGTTCCAAGGTCGATGTGATCGCCGTCGGCACGCTGCCTCTAGATCTACCCTCGGGATTAGTTTTAAACCTTAATAATTGTTATTTAGTACCAGCTTTGAGCATGAACATTGTATCTGGATCTCGTCTTATGCGAGATGGCTACTCATTTAAATCTAAGAATAATGGTTGTTCTATTTATTTGAGAGATATGTTTTATGGTCATGCCCCGCTGGTCAATGGTTTATTTTTGATGAATCTCGATCGTGATGTTACACATGTTCATAGTGTGAATGCCAAAAGATGTAAAGTTGATAATGATAGTCCCACATACTTGTGGCATTGCCGCCTAGGTCATATTGGTGTCAAACGTATGAAGAAGCTTCATGCTGATGGACTTTTGGAGTCTCTTGATTATGAATCATTTGACACGTGCGAACCATGCCTCTTAGGCAAGATGACCAAGACTCCGTTCTCCGGAACAATGGAGCGAGCAACCAACTTATTGGAAATCATACATACCGATGTGTGCGGTCTAATGAGTGTTGAGGCTCGCGGAGGCTATCGTTATGTTCTCACCCTCACGGATGACTTGAGTAGATATGGGTATATCTACTTGATGAAACACAAGTCTGAGAATTTTGAAAAGTTCAAGGAGTTTCATAATGAGGTTGAGAATCAACGAGACAAGAAAATAAAGTTCTTACGATCGGATCGTGGGGGTGAATATTTGAGTCATGAATTTGGCACACACCTTAGGAAATGTGGAATTGTTTCACAATTGACACTGCCCGGAACACCTCAGCGTAACGATGTGTCCGAACGTCAAAATCGTACTCTGTTGGACATGGTGCGATCTATGATGTCCCTTACCGATTTACGGCTATCTTTTTGGGGTTATGCTTTAGAGACTGCCGCATTCACTTTAAATAGGGCTCCGTCGAAATCCGTTGAGATGACACCGTATGAACTTTGGTTTGGCAAGCAACCGAAGCTGTCGTTTCTGAAAGTTTGGGGTTGCGATGCTTATGTCAAGAAACTTCAACCTGAAAAGCTCAAACCCAAATCGGAAAAATGCGTTTTCATAGGATACCCAAAGGAAACAATTGGGTATACCTTCAACCACAGATCCGAAGGCAAAGTCTTTGTTGCCAAGAATGGATCCATTCTGGAGAAAGAGTTTCTCTCGAAAGAAGTGAGTGGGAGGAAAGTAGAACTTGATGAGGTGACAGTCATCCCTCCTGGACCGGAAAGTAGCGCAGCGTAGGAAATTGTTCCTGAGGTGCCTGCACCGACAAGGGAGGAAGTTAATGATGATGATCATGAAGAAACAGATCAAGTTACTACTAAACTTCGAAGGTCCACAAGGGCACGTTCCGCACCAGAGTGGTACGGCAACCCTGTCATGAATATCATGTTGTTACACAATGGTGAACCTTCGAACTATGAAGAAGCGATGGCGGGCCCGGATTCCAATAAATGGCTTGGAGCCATGAAATCCGAGATAGAATCCATGTATGAAAACAAAGTATGGACTTTGGTAGACTTGCCTGATGATAGGCACGCCATAGAAAATAAATGGATATTTAAGAAGAAGACAGACGCGGATGGTAATGTGACCATCTATAAGGCTCGGCTTGTCGCTAAGGGTTATCGACAAGTTCAAGGGATTGACTACGACGAGACTTTCTCTCCCGTAGCGATGCTGAAGTCAGTCAGAATCATGTTAGCTATTGCCGCATTCTATGATTATGAGATATGGCAAATGGACGTCAAAACGGCATTCCTTAATGGCTTCCTCAAGGAAGAGTTGTATATGATGCAGCCGGAAGGTTTTGTCGATCCAGAGAATGCTAACAAGGTATGCAAGCTCCAGCGCTCGATTTACGGGCTGGTGCAAGCATCTCGGAGTTGGAATATTTGCTTTAATGATGTCAACAAAGCGTTTGGCTTTATACAGACTTATGGAGAAGCCTGTATCTACAAGAAAGTGAGTGGGAGCTCTGTAGCATTTCTCATATTATATGTGGATGACATATTGCTGATGGGAAATGATATAGAATTCTTGGAAACTGTAAAGGCCTACTTGAATAAGAGTTTTTCAATGAAGGACCTTGGAGAAGCAGCTTACATATTAGGCATCAAAATCTATAGAGATAGATCAAGACGCCTCATCGGTCTTTCACAAAGTACATACCTTGACAAGATATTGAAGAAGTTCAATATGGATCAGTCCAAGAAGGGGTTCTTGCCTGTGTTGCAAGGTATGAGATTGAGCAAGGCTCAGTCGCCGACCACGGCAGAAGATAGAGAAAAGATGAGTGTCATACCCTATGCCTCGACCATAGGTTCTATCATGTATGCCATGCTGTGTACCAGACCTGATGTGAACCTTGCCATAAGTTTGGTAGGGAGGTACCAAAGTGATCCCGGTATGGAACACTGGACAGCGGTCAAGAACATCCTAAAGTACCTGAAGAGGACTAAGGATATGTTTCTCGTTTATGGAGGTGATGAAGAACTCGTCGTAAAGGGTTACGTCGATGCTAGCTTCGACACAGATCTGGATGACTCAAAGTCACAAACCAGATACGTGTATATTTTGAATGGTGGAGCAGTCAGCTGGTGCAGTTGCAAGCAGAGCGTCGTGGCGCATTCTACATGTGAAGCGGAGTACATAGCTGCTTGCGAAGCAGCACAGGAAGGAGTCTGGATGAAGGAGTTCATCACCGACCTAGGAGTCATTCCAAGCGCGTCAAGCCCAATGACTCTCTTCTGTGACAACACTGGTGCCATTGCCATTACCAAGGAGCCCAGGTTTCACAAGAAGACCAAACACATCAAGCGCCGTTTCAACTCCATCCGGAAGTATGTTCAAGATGGAGACATAGATATTTGTAAAGTGCATACGGATCTGAATGTTGCAGACCCGTTGACTAAACCTCTTCCACGGGCAAAACATGATCAACACCAGAACTCTATGGGTGTTCGATTCATCACAATGTAACTAGATTATTGACTCTAGTGCAAGTGGGAGACTGTTGGAATATGCCCTAGAGGCATTAATAAAAGTATTATTATTATATTTCCTTGTTCATGATAATCGTCTGTTATTCATGCTTGAATTGTATTGTACGAAAACAGCAATACATGTGTGAATATATAGACCACAATGAGTTCCTGGTAGGCCTCTAGTTACCAGCTCGTTGATCAGCAGATGGTCACGGTTTCCTGACAATGGACATAGGATGCCAGTGGTAACGGTGTCACATCATTAGGAGAATGATGTGATGGACAAGACCCAATCCTGAGCATAGCACAAGATCGTATAGTTCGTAATGCATAAGCTTTTCGGTGTCAAGTATTTATTCCTTAGACCATGAGCTCATGGTGACTAAGGAGTTTGTCACGGGATGATGGATTACGGATCGAGTAAAGAGACTTGCCATGACGAGATTGAACAAGGTATCGGGAATACCGACGATCGTATCTCGGGCAAGTATCGTACCGATGGACAAAGGGAATAACTACGGGATTGAGTGAATCCTTGACACAGTGGTTCATCCGATGAAGATCATCGAGGAACACGTGGGAACCAACATGGGTATCCAGATCCCGCTGTTGGTTATTGACCGGAGAGTGGTCTCGGTCATGTCTGCGTGTCTCCCGAACCCGTAGGGTCTACACACTTAAGGTTCGGTGACGCTAGGGTCGTAGAGATACATGCACGTGGAAACCCGAAAGTTGTTCGGAGTCCCGGATGAGATCCCGGACGTGACAAGGAGTTCCGGAATGGTCCGGAGGTAAAGAATGATATATAGGAAGTCCAGTTTCGTCCATCGGGTGAACTCCGGGGGTCACCGGGAGTGTCCCGGGACCACCGGAGGGGTCCTGGGGGTCCACCGGATGGGGCCACCCATCCCGGTGGGGCCCCTAGGCCGCAAGGGGAAGGGGGGCAGCCCCTGGTGGGCTGGCGCACCCAACTGGGCCCTCCCTCCATGCGCCTAGGGTTGTAACCCTAGGGGAGGGAGGCGCCCCCTATGCCTTGGGGGGCAAGTCCCCCCCCCCCAGGCCGCCGCCCCCTTTGCAGATAGGATCTGCAGGGCCGGCGCACCCCCCCTAGCCCCCTATATATATGTGGGCGTGAGAGGGCAGCCGCACCCCAATCCTCTGGCGCCTCCTCCCCTCCTGTTACACCTTTCTCCTCCTCCGCAGGGCGTCGGCGAAGCCCTGCAGGATTTCCCACTGCATCCACCACCGCGCCGTCGTGCTGCTGGATTTCCGACGACCTCTCCTCCCCCTTGCTGGATCAAGAAGGAGGTGACGTTGCTGTACCGCACGTGTGTTGAACGCGGAAGTGACGTCCGTTCGGCGCTAGATCATCGGTGATGAAGAATGCGAAAAGTACGACTACTTCATCCACGCTTCTTCGAAAGCTTCCGCTCGCGATCTACAAAAGGGTATGTAGATGCACTCTAATATGCTCATTGCTAGATGTCTCCTTAGATGGATCTTGGTGAAAGCGTAGAATTTTTTTGAATTCTGCTACGCTCCATATCAGTTAAGTGGTGAGGTTGCAGCAGCGACTAAGCAATATCTGGTGGCTATCTTACGAGTACAAGAATAAGATGAGCATCTACGCAAACGGTCACAAACTAGTAATGATCGCTAAAGATCCTGAACTACCTACGATTCAAACATAACCCCACCGTGTTCTCTTCTCAAAGTGAAAAGAGACAGTCACGGTTACTCACACGGTTGTGTATTTTATTTCGGGTCCTCTGTCAAGTTTTCTACAATCGGACATTAACAAATTCCAATCTGCCACATAACCGTGGGCACGGCTTTCGAAAGATCATAACCCTGCAGGGGTGTCCCAACTTAGCCCATCACAAGCTCTCACAATCAGCAGAAGTAATAATAATATTACCCCTTATCTTAGGGACAATCCAATCAGGCTCGGAATCCCGGTGCACAAGACATTTCGACAATGGTAAAACAAGTCCAGCAAGACCTCCCGGCGTGCCGACACCCTGATAGTAGCCGCGCGTATCTCGTCTCAGGCTACGACCGGATGAGCTATGGTTACAGCGACTAGATACCCCAAGTTGCCAAGGGGCGGCGCCGCAATCTGCTCTATTTGGGACCAACACCATCAGCACTGGCCCCTCTCTGTATGTAGAAAGAATCCTCGGGGACGCGACCCCCTATGCAATTTAATTAATTAATTAAGTTATTATTATGAGGCAAATTAAAACCAATGTTGGGCCTTGCTGGAGGAGTTTTATTCAAAGACGAACTGTCAAGGGGTCCCCATATACCCAACCGCGTTAGGAACGCAAAATCAAGGAACATAACGCCGGTTTATCGGCTCCTAAGGTGGCATGAGTGGAACAAAACACCGAGCAAATTGCCAAGCCTTCCACCCATTGCCAAGTATATAGGTGTGTTAATAATAAGAATAGATATTGTGATATTCCAACAACAAGTTCCAACATGGAACGATCTTCATCTTCACCTGCAACTACAACGCTATAAAAGGGGCTGAGCATGCGGGTAACATAGCCAAACAACAGTTTTGCTGGGAAGGTGTCAAAAGTATGAGGAAAACAAGTTATGCAAACACACTCCAAGCATGAAAACAACATGATATTATGCTTCTACACGAAAAAACGCACAAGTTTCATATAAGACACGCTCAAAACGGAGCAACGGGTTAGAAGATATGAGCAAAACAAGTTACAATGCAAAGTTGAAGTTAACAGCCACATAGCAACTTTGGAGCAAGGTATATATATATATATATATATATGCTACAGCACCCAAACATGATAACAAGAGGCATGGATGTGAAATAGACATGATACTCAACAAGCATGAACTTAAAACACACCCAAAAACTTGCTGGAATGCAATTAAAAAAGCATGGCAAGTTGCAATAAATTTACCCAGACTTAGACAAAATCCGTGTCGGGGGAAACTGTCCACCACGAACACCTATGGGACCGGAGCCCCTTGTCGTTGCGGTAAGGGAGCGGAGGGAGCACAAAGAGCAGATCGTGGTGAGCACGCGGGCAGTTTCCCCAGGTTCGGGCCGCGATGGACGCGTAAAACCCTACTCCTGCTTTGCTTGTATTGAGTTGGAGAGCTCGGGAGCTTGAAGAACTAGCTACACTGAGCGAGTGAGTGATCTAGGTTTCGAACCCCCTCTACGTTGTGCATGGGCCTCCTTTTATAGTGCAAGGGGTCACCGACAGGTGTCAACGTAGGAGAAAGGGTAAAAAAGTAATAGTGGTGGTAGTTGTAACAGTGCGGGAATAGTGGAGCTACAGTGGATGAACAGTGGTCACCATCTACTTTGACAGTGGGGGACAAGAGCATTTAATGCCCGTCGCCGTCGACCCCCAAAGCGCCCGCCCTTGCGTCTCTGTTTGCCACGGCGATGGCTTCACCCCCGTGGAGTGCCACCGTGTCCCCCAGGCTGCACAGCCATCCGCCACGCGTCCCTGGAGTGGCCCCAGGGCGACGCGTGGTTCGATGAGCTGGAGCGTGGGCACACAGCGTAACTCTCCCCGACAAGCACCTTGTCGGGGTCTTGACCTTGCCGGGCCCGGGAGCTTGCCGGGCTCTGAAGCTTGTCGCTCCCCGGGCCCTGCTGGGGCGCATGTTGCGCCGAGGCATGTCTTCGGTAATGTAATCCTCTGGCCTTCCTGGCAAGCTCCTCTTGCCAGGGTCTTGTGCTAGTGAGGTAATCTTGGGCCTGGGACGGCCTTCCCGGCAAGCTCCACTTGCCGGAGTCTCGATCTTCTGTCTTGTATACTTTGTTTTTGAATGGTTTTATATGGAGCAGGAAGGTCTCCGGCAAGCACGTGGTAGGCCCTGCCGCGGGAAGCTGCTACTGCCCGTGCACAAGTTGGGGTACTGAGGTACCCCTACCTTAGTACACCGACAGGAGCCCCCGGGCCTGGGCCACACACGGTGCCGAGCGCTGTTGGGCCAGGCCCAAAACAGTGCACGGGCACGCGCGGCCCACGGCACGTCGAATCCACTTTCGCATCCGCCGCGTCCCTCCGTAACGGCACGCGTTGATTGCGGCGTCGTGGGATGGGACGTGGCCACGTTCTTTTAATGGAAAGAGCGAAACGTCCCCCACTTCCCCATAAAAGCAGAGGAAGCAGGAGCGGTTCCCCTCCTACGCCTTCATTGCTTCTTCTTCCATCTCCAGAGATTCCCCTTTGCGCTCCGCCTCCATACCTCCTCCGCCGTCTTCCGCATCCGCGGCGCCGCCGGACTCTTCATCCCCCTTCCCTCGCCGCCTCCGCCATGGCCCCGAAGACCGAGAAGGCGAAGGCGGAGAAGGCCAAGAAGGAGAAATCCGACCAGGCGGCGAGGCTTGCTCTACTGCGGAAGCGGAACGTCGTCTTCGCGCCAAGGCTCAGCGCGCGGGAGCTCTGGAACAAGTATTACTTGTTCTGGGCCAAGGAGACCAAGGCGCATCCTCGGACCAGAGCATATCCCGCCGCCGCCAAGGACAATTACCCCGGCGGGTACTTCTTCTTCGCAGCTTTCTTCCATTGCGGCCTTTGTCCTCCTTTTTCCGACTTTTTCTGCGATATCATGCACACCTACGGCCTCCATCTTCTAGACTTCACCCCCAACGCCATCGTCACGATGGCGGTTTTCGCACATCTATGCGAAAACTATATTGGGATCTATCCGAATGTAGCGCTGTTTAGGCACTTCTTCACCCCTAGAGTAGAGGCCGGTGCTCCCCTCTCCGGAGGAATCTCTTGGGTCTTTCGTCTGAACAAGAAGGAATCCTACTTGCCGGGGGAGCTCCGCGGCAAGTGGGAGGAGTGGCGCGCGGACTGGTGCTGGATAGTTGAGGACGAGCCGCAACCTTTCACTGCGCCGCGCACAACAGCCATCGTGCGCGGCAGGGACTAGAGTGAGTTGGACTCGGACGACATCAAGCTCAACGTCGCCCTCATCAGAATTCTTCGTCTTCGGGTAGCTAAGTTGTCCGTCGGAGAAGTAGGCACAGATTTCCTCCGCCGCCGCATTGCCCCTCTACAAGATAGGAAGAGGCCAGCCTGGGAGTACGGCAACGCGGCGGACATAATGAGGCTGCGCCCCGGGCTAAACTTCAACTTCACGGCGCTGGAGCTGAAGGGGATGGTCCGGGAGCTTTTTAAGCACGACCCGGCCCACCCAGAGTGGTTCAGAGCTCCCCGGGGAGTGGTGCCCCTCTGCAACAGCACGGCCCGGGATCCTCTTCGCGCCATGATGCCCGCATGCGACTCGCATGGCGTGGACCGCACATGGATACCGCCCAAGGCAGCAGACATCATGAGCTTCTTCGACAACCTGGTGGAGGTGCCGAAGAACAAGGATGAGATCAAGGGGCTCACCCGGGACACCACCGACCAGGAGATTGCTTATATAGCTTCTCGGGTAGAAGAGGCCGCTACAGCCGCAGCGGCAGGGGAGTTTGGCTTCACAGTTGAGGAGGCAGAGGCTGCGGATGCGTCCTGCCAAGCGGAGGAGGCGGAGATCCGCAGGCTACTGCAGCTTCCTCCCGACGAGCTCGCCGGGGTCCCTTCTTTGAGGCACTCCGGGATCCCCGGAATCGTGACCGAGGCCGCGGCGAGAGGCGGCGTTGCCGGAGGAAACAGAGGCGCCGCAGGGAGCGGAGGCGCCGGAGGGGGCGGAGGCGCCGGAGGAAGAACGACCGCAGGGCAGGGCGCGGGGCCCAGCAAGCCAGCCGAGGAGGAGGAGGAGGAGGAGGACATCGGGGCCGACGAGGACTCCGACGGGTCTCTGGGGCTCTATGCCGACGACCTCTCCTCGTCATCGGAGACCTCCCCGCCTCGGGCAAGTCCCAGGCGATCTCCGCTGAAACGTCTCCGCAAGGCGACGACGGGGACGAGGGCGCAGGCGCCCCGACAACAACCAGCTCGCCGGGCGGCGCGAGCTACCCGGGGCAGCCAAGCTGCGACGGGGGCGCCCGGCGCACCAACCACGGCGGGGGCGACCCGCACACAGGCCACGGCGGGGGCGACCCGCACACAGGCCACGGCAGAGGCGCCCCGCACGTCAGCGCCAAGCGGAGGAGGGTCTTCACAGAGCGGAGCAGCTGCTCCGCCTGCTCCCCGGGCCTCGGTGTCCACAGGGGCCGGGTCCTCGCAGCCCCCAGCCCCGGGGACCGCCAAGCGCCTGAGGGAGTCTTCGCCTCCTGCTCCTCGCGCGGACGCGCCTCAGGTGGCGTTCGACTTCTCCGCCCTGAGCGACGACGACGACGACGAGGAACAGGAGTAAGAACTCGAGGCTTTGTATCTTCTTTAACTTTGTCTTGATTCTTGTTGATTCTGATCTTGCTTCTTGCTTTGATTTCAGGACCCTGGCCCAGCGAGTGGCGAAGAAGGCCAAGGTTCCCGTGGTCGAGGTCGCGGACGACTCGCCCGTCGCGGCGAGTGGGGACGCGCCGGAGACGAGCTTGCCGGACCCGAGCGCTGCTCCGAGGAGCAGCCCCCAGCGCAGCCCCCAGCGTTAGTTTGTTTTCAATCTTTCCGCTCGTCGGGTGCGCTTGAGGATCTTGTTCATACTAACACCTTGTTGTCCTTGTTTTTGTCTTGATTGTCTTGTGCAGAGGTGGAGCCGCAGCTACAGGAGCATCCGGAGACCGCCCCCGAGGAGCCGCAGGCCCCACCGTCCCCGCCAAGGGCGAGCTCTCCGGCGAGGGAGAGTGCTCCGCCAAGGGCGGGTACTCCGCCAAGGGCGAGTACCCCGCCAAGGGTGAGCAGCCCGGCGAGGGCGGCCACCCCGCCAAGGCAGAGCTCCCCGGCGAGGGAGCCCGCCGTCGACGAAGCCCGCCAAGGTAAGTTTTGTAATCTTGTCTTCTTGGATTCGTCTTTTTTGGATATTTGCTTGAACTTTTTCTTCTTTTTCTTCTTCTTCTAGATCCTCCTCCCCCAGAACAGATGGAGACGGAAACCATTGTTGTGGAGGAGGGCGCGCAGGGCGACGGCGGCAACGCCCCTGTCGTTGAGGACACGGCGGGAGCCACCGAGCCGGCTGCGGAGGGGACCGCTCCGGCCGCAGACGCGGCGGCCGGGGAGGGGGACGGCGGCCATACTGCCGGCCCGGAGGCGGCAGGAGCGTCGAGCGCTGCGCCGGCCGCCGACCCCTCGACCGAGAAGGAGCCATCCGCCTACTATCTTGAGGCCCCGAACGGCGTCTACATCCAGGTGCCCTGGGGTTCTTCGTCGCGAGCCCCCGCGGAGGGAGAGGCCTTTGATGGGGAGGTCCTCGCCTCCGCGGGTCTGAAGGTTGTCGAGGCGCCCGGCGGGAGTGACGAGCCCGAGGAGGAGAAGCTGCTCCACCGGCTCCTGGCCCTTTACCGGGCCAGGCAGGCGAAGCTTGCGTCTCGGGAGGCCCTCACCTCCAAGGCTGCCGCTGACATGGAGAAGCGCGCGGCGGAGCTCCGCGCCGCCAACCAGGCTGCCCTCCGCGATGTGGCGGAGGAGCGCGAGAGGCTCGCCGGGGAGTACCAGGAGTGGCTCCTGGAAAAGGCCGAGGCCGAGGAGCAGCAGCGACTCGCCGGGGAAGAGCTGTCCCGGCGAGAAGGAGAGCTCACCCAACGGAAGGTCAACCTCGATTCTCACGAGGAAGACCTTGCCGCCCGGGAGCAGGCCCTTGGCGGAGAGCTGAAGGAGGCGAAGGCTGCCGTGGATGCCGCGGAGACCGCCAAGAAGGAGCTCGAGGCCAAGGTTGCGCAGCTGGAGGAGTTCTTGAAGGCGAGCACGGAGAGGGTCAACGCGCTCAATGTAGAGCGTGAGAAGGACGCCCACACTAACTCTGAACTCTAGGTGCGCCTCTCCAAGCAAGGCGACGAGCTGAAGGCCGCCAAGGATTCCATTGCAGATCTGGAGCTGAAGGTTTCCACGTTGAAGGACTCGCTCGACGCCGTCCGGGACCGGGAAACCAAGCTGAAAGAAGAGCTCCGCAGGGACCGAGGCTTGGTGGAGAGCGCCACCACTGCGGCTGAGAATTTCCGCCGGACCATCGAGGTATGGACCGATGACTTGGTGGCCTCTGCATCCAACATTGACAAGGAGCTGCTGGCGCTGAAGGTTGAGCATCTTATATACTCTCCGGATCCAAACCTCCCCCACAGCGCCAAGCTCAGCCTCTTCTTCAGAGGGATCGCGCCGGCTCTTGCAAATCTTCAGAAGAAGCTTCCCGCGCAACTGGCCGAGGAGTCACGCCAGCTCTGCGCGGGAACCTTGGAGCGCGTTCTGACGAAGATAGTGTACCGCAATCCTGGTATAAGCCTCGTCAACGTTCTCCGAAGCTTGCCGGCCGACGCGGACATGGAGGCGCTGAAGGCGCAGGTCGCCCACATTATCGCCAAAGTGAACAAGATCTCTAGGATTGAGGGCGACCGCGTAGATTAGACCTCCTCTTCTTCATCTCTTTTGTTGCTGCATAGTGTGCCATGAACTTATTAGTCATTGCGACAAGTTATCCCTTGTAAGATATTTATCTTATTTTTTATCAATTAGTGCAATGTTATCTTCCTTGTCTTGGTCCTTCACTTTGTATGCTTTTTACCCTACGCTTCCAGGGAGCTTGCCGGCAAGGGCCCTTTGCCGCGAGCGCTGAGTGCTGGACTCTGAGCAGCCTGCTGGCCAAGGTCTTACCGGCAAACAACCTTGCCGCAGCTAGCCGCAACGCACTTAGCTTGTTGAGCGAACTCGAAAACGAAACAAGGGCGCGACACTTGTCGCAGCTCACTTAAGTCGCTGAGCGTGCTCGAAAACAAGATAAGGGTGCGGCTAGCCACGGGTAGGTTCCTCCGTGCACAGGTTTTCCATACAAAGTGTGGTTGTTCAAGGAAGACAACTTAAAATTTTAAAAATTTGAACTGCTCAAATTCTAATAACTTAGCTTTTATATATTGCTTGCTTCCCGGTAAGGCTTCTCTTTCTTGAACAGCACTTGGTTCCTTTTCCATCTCCTTCCCCCCCCGGCAAACTTGTGCGCGAGGAACATTCCTTCTGCATAAGAGGCAAGGAAAAAGAAGAGGGAAACAAGTATATGGCCTTTCGGCGTGCTAATGCTCATCGGATACTTATGTTGCACAAGAAATGCCAAATAACGCATGCAAATAGTGAAGAAAAGCATGGAAAAGGCAAATAGCGCAAAATACGAAAGTTTTACTGATGCACGGGATCTGAGCCCGGCTTTGTACAAAGGGTTACATGCGACAGTGGCAAAGCTTGTACAAAAGGTGGTTGCCGGAGCGGATCACGGCAACCGCGCCTTATGGGTGAAACTTGCGAAGATGCTCTATGTTCCAGGAGTTGCTCACCGGTAAGCCTTCTTCAGTCTCAAGGCGGACAGCGCCGGGCCTTGTGACTTGTCTCACCCGATAAGGGCCTTCCCACTTCGGCGTCAACTTGTTGGAATTCTTGGCGGACTGAACACGCCGAAGAACAAGGTCGCCTTCCTCGAGACTCCTGGCCTTAACCTTGCGGCTATGATAGCGGCGCAAGGCTTGCTGGTATCGAGCAGCTCGTACAGCAGCCTGGAGACGTTCCTCCTCGAGGAGCAATGCATCATCTTGTCGCAGTTGCTCTTGCTCGAGCTCATCATAAGCGAGCACTCGAGGATATCCGTATACGAGTTCCGTGGGGAGAACTGCCTCTGCTCCATAGACTAGAGCAAAGGGTGTCTGTCCGGTGGCTCGACTTGGTGTCGTTCTGATTGACCAAAGAGCCGCCGGTAGCTCCTCTATCCAGTTTTTTCCGCACTTGCGCAGCCTGTCAAAGGTCCTTGTCTTGAGTCCGCGCAGCACTTCAGCATTGGCCCTCTCCGCTTGACCATTGCTCCTCGGGTGAGCAACAGAAGCGAAACAGACCTTGGCGCCAAGGTCTTGGACGTACTGCATGAAGGTGCGACTAGTGAATTGTGTACCGTTGTCGGTGATGATCCTGTTAGGGATCCCGAAACGGCAAACAATCGATCTGAAGAACCTGACTGCTGACTGTGCTGTCACCTTTCTCACTGGTTCCACTTCTGGCCACTTTGTGAACTTATCGATTGCGACGTACAAGTACTCAAAGCCCCAGGCAGCGCGAGGGAAGGGGCCGAGGATATCGAGCCCCCAGACCGAGAAGGGCCAGGACAAAGGGATCGTCTGGAGAGCTTGAGCTGGCTGATGAATTTGTTTTGCATGGAACTGGCACGCTTCACACTTGGTTACTAGTGCAGTTGCATCTTGGAGGGCTTCTTGCCAAAAGAACCCTTGCCGGAAAGCTTTCCCGGCAAGCGCCCTTGCGCCAATATGGTGGCCGCATATGCCTCCGTGTATTTCGGCCAATAGCTTCTGTCCATCTTCTCTGGAAATGCACTTCAACCTGACACCATTGAGTCTTCTTCTGTACAGCTCATTGTCCACGAACTGGTACATACTTGACTGCCTGGTTATTTTCTCTATCTCTTCTGGGTCGTCGGGAAGTTCTCCAGTTTGCAGAAAACGGACGATCTGCTGTGCCCATGCCGGAGCCCGAGGCTCAACGGCAAGGACTAAAGGCATGAGGGCCGCTGCGGGAACCTCTGCTTCTACGGCAAGAACCTCTGGTTCTGCCAGAGCAGATGGCCCCCCGGCAAGCTCGCCGGGGCGAGGCTTGTCGGGAACGTTTGCTTCAACTGTACAAATCCGGGGATCTGCAGGAGCAAACTATTCCTCAGCGTTCTGATCGTTGATCTTGGGGACCTTGGCGGCGGCCTCGGGGAGATCCGCCGGCAAGTAGTCGCCGGAGACCAACTTTCTCTTCTTGGACTGCCCAATTGATGGTGTAACGGATGGTTGAGTCAGCCTGAGCAAGAAGGTCCCTGGTTCCACAGGTAACTTCATCGCAGCGCACTTCGAAAGGCCATCTGCAATTTCATTCTAAGCTCTCGGGACGTGCTCCATTTGCAGACCCTCAAAGTGCTCTTCAAGCTTCCTCACTTCATCTACATACGCTTCCATCAAAGGGCTCTGGTAACTCTTGTTAACTTGTCGGACCACCAACTGAGAATCTCCCCGGACAATCAGCTTCCTGATCCCAAGTTCAGCTGTGATTCTGAGGCCGGCAAGCAAGCCTTCATATTCAGCAGTGTTGTTCGTCGCTTGCTCCCTGGGAAAGTGCATCTGGATAACATACTTGAGGTGCTCTTCGGTGGGCACGATAAGTACCACGCCGGCACCGGCGCCTTGCAGCGAGAAGGCACCATCAAAGTACATCAACCATTCACTTATCGCTTCTTGTACGGGTACGCTTGTCTCTAGAACTTCTTCATCGGGTGTCAGGGTCCATTCAGCTATGAATTCTGCCAAAGCTCGGCTCTGTATGGTTGAAGTACTTTCAAACTTGAGTCCAAAGCTCGACAGCTCCAGTGCCCACTCAACGATCCTGCCTGTTGCTTCCGGATTGTGCAATATCCTTTTCAGCGGAAAGCGAGTGACCACTGTTATCTCATGTGCTTGGAAATAATGGCGCAGCTTTCTGGAGGCCATGAGGAGGCCGAAAAGCAACTTCTGCACCCCGGAGTATCTCGATCTAGCTCCCTGCAAGAGGGAACTTACAAAATACACCGGGCGCTGCACCATCTTTCTTCGCACTTCTCCTTGATCCTGCGCAGAGTTGTCCTTGTCGAGGCCAGAGCTTGTCGGAGGAGCCCCCTGCTTGTCGCTGGATTCGCTTGCCGGTGGTGCTGATTCCTCGTCGGCCTCTCTCTCCGCTACTAACGCAGCACTAACCACCTGGTTGGTTGCCGCTAGGTACAGCAGCAACTTCTCCTGTGGTCTAGGTGCGACAAGTATTGGAGTAGAGGATAGGTACCGTTTCAAGTCCTGCAGCGCTGCCTCCGCTTCTGGAGTCCATTTCATAGGGCCTGCCTTCTTCAAGATTTTGAAGAAAGGAAGGGCGCGTTCTGCAGACTTTGAAATGAACCTACTGAGGGCAGCCACACAACCTGCAAGCCTCCTGACATCCTTGACGCGCTTCGGGGCCTCTATCTGCTCGATGGCTTTAATCTTGTCGGGATTAGCTTCGATCCCCCTCTGTGACACAAAGAACCCGAGAAGCTTGCCGGAGGGGACTCCAAAGACGCACTTCTCGGGGTTCAACTTAAGCTGGATCTTGCGCAGATTCTGAAATGTCTCTTCCAAATCTTGAATCAATGTATCCCTGCTCTTGCTCTTCACCACGATATCATCCATGTAAGCCTCTACATTTCTGTGGATCTGTGGCTCAAAAGCAGTGTATACTACCCTTGCAAAGGTTGAGCCTGCATTCTTCAATCCAAAAGGCATGCGAATAAAGCAATAGGTGCCACATGGAGTGATAAATGCAGTCTTCTCTTCATCTTCCTTGGCCATGAAAATCTGATGGTAGCCTGAATATGCATCAAGAAAAGAGAGCAGCTCACATCCGACAGTGGAGTCAACGATCTGGTTAATGCGCGGCAAGGGGAATGGATCCTTGGGACATGCTTTATTCACATCGGTGAAGTCTATACACAGTCTCCACTTCCCATTGGCCTTGCGCACGACGACTGGGTTTGCCAACCACGTCGGATGGATCACGCCTCTAACTAGGCCCGCTGCTTCTAGTTTCTTGATTTCTTCAGCAATGAATTCTTGGCGCTCCACGGCTTGCTTTCTGACCTTTTGCTTGACGGGCCGCGCATGAGGACAAACAGCAAGCTTGTGCTCAATCACCTTCCTGGGAACACCGGGGATGTCAGATGGTTGCCAGGCAAACACATCGACATTCGCCCGCGGGAAGGCAACGAGCGTGCTTTCCTATTTGCTGTCAAGTGTGGCACTGATGGTAAAGGTACCACCAGTGCCGTCCTCCTTGGCGGACACCTTCTTGGTTGCCGGAGGAGCGGCCATCCCCTTCTTACACTTGCCGGTGGAGCTCGATGGAACGTCCTCGACGGCAGCGCAGCACTCCGAAGAGGTGCGGTTGCCGGAGTGGGCCCCAGAGCACTTGCCGGACTTGGTCTTGGTCTTCTTCCCCCCGGGAGCTTCAGCGGCAAGTGTGTCCTTCTCTGCTGCGGCTGCTGCATACCGGTAGATCTTGTGGGCGCAGACAAGCGCATCTTTCTTGTCGCCATGGACAGTGATGACGCTTATCGGCCCCGGCATCTTGAGTACGTTGTAGGCGTAGTGGGAAGCTGCCATGAACTTGGCGAGGGCCGGACGGCCGAGTATCCCATTATATGGTAATGGAATATCGGCGACGTCGAATGTGATGCGCTCAGTTCTGAAGTTGAGCTCCCCGCCAAAGGTCACCGGCAAAGTTATCTTCCCCTTGGGCTTGCTCCTCCCCGGGTTGATTCCTTGGAAAGAACCGGTCTCTTCGAGCTCGCCATCTGGGATTTGGAGTTTCTTGATCACAGCAGAGGAGATCAAGTTCAGCCCGGCCCCGCCGTCAACCAACATTTTGGTGACCTTGAGGTTGCAGATGGTGGGTGAGACCAGCATCGGCAAGCACCCGACCGCAGTGGTGCGGTCAGGGTGATCCTCAAGATCAAAAATGATGGGCGTGCTGGACCATTTGAGGAGCCTGCGCGACTCGACGGGCGGCTCTGCTGCGTTCACTTCCCGCACCCACTGCTTGAGTTGGCGGTGGGAAGTGTGCAGAGAGGCGCCACCGTCGACGCACAGGACCTCCGTGGCCTTCTAGAACTCCTGCTCGTTGTTATCTTCATCCTCCATGTCATCGTCATCGTCTTCTTCGTCCTTGTCGCGGCCCCGGGGAGGTCTATCACCTTGCCGCTGCTTGGCTTTGCCGCGGCGTCCTCCCCGGCCGTTGAACGGCCGCTTCTTGCTTGGTTCTCCTCCGCCACCTTGGGCCTTCTCCTTGTCGCGCCTCTCGTACTCAGCTTTCTGCTGCTCGACGAGGTACTTGACGCGTTTGCAGTTGGAGAGGTCGTGGCCCTTGGTGCGGTGGATTTTGCAGTATTACTTGTCGGAGCCGTCCTTCTTGTCGGCCGCCGCCACAGGGGCGGGCTACTTGCCGGAGCCGCCAGCCTGTGCTTGCTTGGCGGGAGCCTCCTTGCCGGACTTCTCGACGGAAAGCACTTCCTTCTTGTTCTTCCTTCTGTTGTTTCGCCGCCGGCTCTTCCTTGCCGGGGCAGCGTCGTCGCTGTCACTTCCCCCTGCGCCAGCATCCTCTCCGGGGAGTCTCCTCCCCTCTTCGGCGTGTGCACACTTATCAGCTAGAGCATAAAGCTCGCTGACATCCCGTATCTTGGTCATGGCCATCTCCTCACGCATGCGGCGGTTACGTACGTTCTGGTGAAACGCACTGATAACCGCAGCAGGGTGGACGTCGGGGATGTTGTGCTGCACACGACTGAAGCGTTGGATGTACTTGCGCAGGGGTTCTCCTTCCTTCTGGGCCAGAATATGGAGATCACTCTCCTGGCCGTGGGGTTTGTGGCCGCCCGTGAAGGCGCCAACAAACTGGTGGCAAAGATCTGCCCAAGAAGAAATGGAGCCTTCCGGCAAGTGCATAAGCCAAGAACGAACGTTCGGCTTAAGCACGAGCGGGAAGTAATTCGCCAATATCTTCTCGTCGCGCCCCCCGGCAGCCTGCACTGCGATTGTGTAGATGCTGAGAAACTCCGAGGGGTGCGTCTTGCCGTCGTACTTCTCCGGTACGTCGGGCTTGAAGTTCTTCATGCTGGGCCACTGGACGCGCCGTAGCTCACGGGTAAACGCAGGGCAACCTGCCGCGTACGGCAAGCCGCCTGGTTCACCGGGCGCGTGCGTATCGACAGCGGTCCCAGCTCTCTGGTCTGACTGTCGCCGAGCTTCTCGGCGGCGCTCGATCGTTGTTCGAGCGTCTTCTTGTCGCCGGTCGTCAAGGACCTGGCGCTGGTCCCGACGAGCCCGCGGATCTGACGACGCCGTGGAGTCGTCGTCGACGTTGATCCGGCGGGGCGGCGTCTTCTGCTTCCGCGGCGGGGAGTGCACGGTAGTTGCACCCCTGGCGGTCTTGTCGCCGTCGGCCTTCGTCTTCTCGACTTGCCGCGGCCGCGAGGTCGCCGGCTGCTGTGGAGAGTCGTTGTTGGCGAAGGCGATCAGGCTCTGGATAGTGGCCCTCCAGTCTTCGGCCTTGTCTGCCGCTGGAGGGAAGTCGAGGAGCAGTTGCGCTCTTGCGAGCGCTTCTGCTGGAGAGGAGGGGAGCGGGGGCGAGCGGTGCGAGGAGCGGGATATGCTCGGACTCCTAACTGGGTTAGAAGGAGCAGGGTCCCGCCCCGGCGACCGCGCCTTGCTCGTGCCAGGACGATGGCCCGGAGCGTCCCGCGAGCCTCCGGTTTGCCCTTGGCCCAGCAAGCGGATGCCACCTCCTGTGGCATGGCGCTGCTGGGTTGTCGTTTGCTGAGATGGACGTGGCGCGTCCACGGAGACCGAGGCTCGGTCGTCCGTCTTGTCTTTGGATTTGGTGGCGCCGCGAGTTTCCTCGCCGGCGACCACCCTTCCGACGGCGTCTCCTCCGCCCACCGTTGGCTCTGGTGGTGGCGGATGAGACGCAGACGGGCCCGCGACCCCCGAAACCTTCTTCTTCGGGGCCATGGTGCTGTTGTTGATGAAACTGACGAATTCGGAGAGGTTGATGAAGAATGCGCCCGCGTGAATGCCGGATCAGGTTCGCACAACCTCGACGCCCCCTACCTGGCGCGCCAAAGATGTCGGGGGAAATTGTCCACCACGAATACCTATGGGACCGGAGCCCCTTGTCGTTGCGGTAAGGGAGCGGAGGGAGCACAAAGAGCAGATCGTGGTGAGCACGCGGGCAGTTTACCCAGGTTCGGGCCGCGATGGACGCGTAAAACCCTACTCCTGCTTTGCTTGTATTGAGTTGGAGAGCTCAGGAGCTTGAAGAACTAGCTACACCGAGCGAGTGAGTGATCTAGGTTTCGAACCCCCTCTACGTTGTGCATGGGCCTCCTTTTATAGTGCAAGGGGTCACCGACAGGTGTCAACGTAGGAGAAAGGGTAAAAAAGTAATAGTGGTGGTAGTTGTAACAGTGCGGGAATAGTGGAGCTATAGTGGATGAACAGTGGTCACCACCTACTTTGACAGTGGGGGACAAGAGCATTTAATGCCCGTCGTCGTCGACCCCAAAAGCGCCCGCCCTTGCGTCTCCGTTTGCCACGGCGATGGCTTCACCACCGTGGAGTGCCACCGTGTCCCCCAGGCTGCACAGCCATCCGCCACACGTCCCTGGAGTGGCCCCAGGGCGACGCGTGGTTCGATGAGCTGGAGCGTGGGCACACAGCGTAACTCTCCCCGACAAGCACCTTGCCGGGGTCTTGACCTTGCCGGGCCCGGGAGCTTGCCGGGCTCTGAAGCTTGTCGCTCCCCGAGCCCTGCTGGGGCGCATGTTGCGCCGAGGCATGTCTTCGGTAATGTAATCCTCTGGCCTTCCTGGCAACCTCCTCTTGCCAGGGTCTTGTGCTAGTGAGGTAATCTTGGGCCTGGGACGGCCTTCCCGGCAAGCTCCACTTGCCGGAGTCTCGATCTTCTGTCTTGTATACTTTGTTTTTGAATGGTTTTATATGGAGCAGGAAGGTCTCCGGCAAGCACGTGGTAGGCCCTGCCGTGGGAAGCTGCTACTGCCCGTGCACAATTTGGGGTACTGAGGTACCCCTACCTTTCCGTGCACAAGTTGGGGTACTGAGGTACCCCTACCTTAGTACACCGACAATCTGGGAAGGCGAAAACATCATCACGATGCTGCCTTCGGAGGCACAAAACAACAAGCATATCAACTCTACTAAGTACATAAAGATCATGGACATGTAATAGACATAGCATACATGAATCAACTCCATTGTAACAACTCCATAGGAGGCATGGATCAATAACAATAACTTCACCAAATTGATCATGCTGATAATAGTCTGACAGGTACATTTATAGCAACTTGAGAGTAAGAAATAAATAAGCTACAGCAGGCCATATATTCAAGTAAGGGCATGGATGGATAGAGCATAACATGGACAACCAGACATGATCATTTGACATACTACAACATGCATGGAATTGAGTGAGGCATCAAGCAAACATGGCATGAGGTTTAACAGATTCAGACTAAGCAGTTTTCAAAAAGTCTCAGAAAACAACAACAGTGAGTAGGCTACTTTAATAGATTGTTGCAAACACCACAAGGCATAGCATGAAAAGTGGTTTGCACCACAGCAAAGAGGGTATGATTGTGCTTCTAAAACATATTGACATGTGGCATGAAAGACAAACACATCAATAGCAATGAATAAGACAAAACAACATCTCATAACAAGTTTCAACACTTAACAACCACATGCGCTTTTGCAATAGAGATTAAAATGGCAATATGACACCTAGCATGAATGCTACAGCAACCAACATGTAGAGCGCTTCACAATGAACATTTCGATATATCACACACTCCATTTGGACCAACATGCACAAAGTTATCATCACCACAAGAATGCAGTAAATTTACAGTTATCCGCAGTTTTAAACATATAGCACTCTTGCAACGATGATTAGGGCATCAAGATGAACTCAAACAAGCATGCCAGAATGGAACAAATTGAAGAGCATATCACAACGAACATTTTAACATATTATATGCTCAATTTGGACAATCACACAAACAGATACAGCCACTCAAAGTATGCAACATTTTTGCAAAACTCGGGGACTTGGACGAAATTTATACCCTCGGGGCAGAACTGGGCGGACATTGTCCGAAAAGGGCGGACGTGTCCGGGCGGCTAGGCACGCGGGCCCATGCGTCAGTGACACAGGCGAGGGGAGGCTGGACATGTCCGGCTCCTCCGAACATGTCCAGCTTGGGGCAGAGGGCCAGCGGGTCGACGGATCCGGGCGGCAGAGTGCTTCCCTGGCTGGATCTCGCCGGATCCGGCCCGGGGCAAGGTAGGACGGCGACGGGGAGAGGTGCCGCGGAGGTGCTCGCCGACGGCGTAGCTGGGCGGCGGCGGGCCGAGGCGGTTCGGCACGGGGCTCGCCGAAGGCCGAGGCAGGGAGGCGAGCTGGTGATGCGGGCTGCGGCCGGGTGGCACGCTCGGAGAGGCGGCGGCGGCGGCGACCGACGGCGACGCGGAGGCGGCGACGCTAGACGGGAGCGCGAGGGAGGCAGAGGCGAGCGGGAGGAGCGGGCGCGCGGGCCTGCTCGGCGGCGGTTCGGGCCCGCGTTGGCCCGGGGCGTGCCTGCTGCGGGCCGGCGGGCCGCGGGGAAGTGGGGCGCGGGGGAGAGGCCAGGTGGCGAGCGGAAGGCCAGGTGGTGCACTATCGTTGGCTGGAGGGCGGCGGCTGGCTGAGGTGGCCCTATGGGGGCGCGCCACTTGGCGGATGTGAGGTGGCGGCGGCGCTGGAGTGGCCAAGTGGCGGCGGGGCACTGGCCTGGCGCGGAAATTGATGAGGGGGAGGCAGCTGGAGCTAGGGGAGGGATTAGGGTAGGTTTAGTGGCTAGAGGGATGCCCAAAATGACATGGGGGTTGTTTAAATAGGGTATGGGCTAGGGTTTGAGGGTTTTGGGGGGCAAAACGGAGCCTCGGATCGTAATCCGACGGCTACGGAGCAGAGGGGGGTTTAGTGGGCTGGATAGGAGGGCTTTAGGCCGAGGGAAGAGAAGAGAAGTGCAGCCCGGCATGCATTTCGGAGACCAAAACGTCCGACGTTTTAATCGGCTATAGTGCCGTTATAGTTTAGCGGTTGGGCTATCAAACGAGGTCCGAACGCGACGAAACTTGACAAGCGGTCTACCTATGCTATAATAAGACAACACGCCAAGTTTCACCCCATTCTGAGAACGTTTTTCGGCCACTGATACGTCCAAAACGTATCTATAATTTCTGCTTGCTCCATGCCACTTTTGGGTGATATTGCTATGATATTCATACACTTCCATACACTTTTGATCATATTTGGACTAACTTACTAATCCAGTGCACCCCAGTGCCAGTTTCTGTTTTCGGCTGTTTTTGTATTTCAGGTTTTCACGTTTCGAGAACTGCCCAGAAAAATTATATAAAAAATCAGCGAACCGGAAACAACACTGCGTCTGAAGGGCAGCCTGGGGGGGCCACAGGGGCTCCAGGCGCCCTGTGGGCGCCCCCCCCCCCTGGGACGCGCCGGGGGGGGGGCGCCTGGGCCCCCCGAGGCTCCCCCGGTGCCCTACTTTGGCATATATTTAAAGGGTTCCCCGTAACCCTCAGAACATGACTTCTTTTCGCGATCCCATCTCTGTTCCGCCGCCGCCGCCGCTTCCAAGATCGGGAGCACCAGGAGAACTCTTCCCGGCACCCTGCCGGAGGGAAGGATCACCACCGGGAGCTTCTCCACCACCATGGACGCCTCCCGGATGACTCATGAGTAGTCTCCCTTGGACCATGAGTCCATGACCAGTAGCTATGTGATGTTCTCCTCCCGTTCTTGTGCTTCACTAATTAGTCCTCGTGAGCTGCCCTACATGATCGAGGCACCTATGTAATCCTTATGTTGTTGCTATGTTGAGTTTGCTGGGATTCGATGGATTATGAGATTATGTTCAGATTGATCTTGAGTAATATATTTGATTCACCTCTTTTATATTTTAGTTCATAAGTAATTCTTGCATGTTCTCCTTGTTATTTATTGCTTTGGCCGAGTAATAGGTAGTGACTCCAAGAGGGAACGTTATGCTCGATTGTGGGTTCATGCCCCTCGATGACTAGCTTGAGTGACAGAAACATGAGTCTAGGGGATGTGTTGTTGCCACAAGGGGGGAAACAACGGTGCTTGTGCCCGCGGGTGCAAGGATTGTTTACTTTACGCAAAGTTCTTTTAATGCAGTTGTCTGTTGCATTGAGTTTACACTATGGGTGGGACTTGCAACTTAATACCAGCGAGATGTTCTGGATAGATATCTCAAGGTGGATGATTAGTAGTAGATATTGATGGATTTTGGTCTACTTACTTTGGCGTACCGCCCATGCTTTGAACCTCAACCTTTCTTGCAATGTAGTCAGCATTGGTTTGCGTTCGTGGTCCTGTCAATTGCCCAGCTGTAATTTGTTTACCTCACATAGTTGTTTTATCGTCTTTTGGGAGAGAGACATCACTAGTGAATATCATGAGACTCCGGTCCATATTACCATCATTGATCACATCCACTATTTACTTTTCGCTATTTTATTTACTATTGCAAAACACTATCTATCACTACTATCATATTGCTTTTAACCATTTGTGAACTACAAGGCCGGAGAGATTGACAACCTCTCTGTACTCATTGGGAGCAAAGTTATTTGTATATGTGTGCAGGTCCACGTTGATTGCTAATTGCGCCGTTAGCAGTTGACACCTACCTGTTGAACCTAGGAGTCTTTGGGGATTCGATCCTTGGCATCTTTGCTAGGGGAAAACACTTCTACTTACTGCATCTTACACCTTCCACTTGGGGTAACCAACGAGGGGTTCGAGGCCCATCAAGGAGTATTTTATGGCGCCGTTGCCGGGGACTCCACTCTTCAGGATAGGGGAGTTGCATGCTATCTTTTACCTTTGCTTTTTAGTCTTGTTAGTTTACCTATCATTTTTGCTTTAGTACCTTTTTATCAAAAATCACAAAAATATTACTTGACTTTTTATTATTAGTCCTTTCTGTTTAACCAAACATGTTAGGATTTGGTGCTTTGAGGGAATCAGAAGTTCTAGATTTCCATCAAAGGGATGGAGAAAATATGAAGAAGGCATGGGACATAATTTTTGATGCACATAGAAGAATTATGCCTTGGATACCTATAAAAATTGTGCTCAGGAATTTTTACCATGGTCTTTTTAAATGGTGTAAACACTCCCTTGACATTATAGCCGAGGGAGATTTCCTATAATGTGATGAAGCTAGAGCTCTTGAAATTATACACGGTCTATCTAGTTACTTTGTTTATGATCATAATTTTGATACTGTCATAGATAGACTTGCTACTATTGAAAAGAGAATGGATGCTCTAGACTTAATGAAGAAACCTAAACCCAATAAGAGAGACATTTTTGAAATAGACAATGATTGGGAACCTTTTGTTAGGATTAGCATCTCTAATCAAGACTTCCTTGCTTATTGTGATATTGGATCTATGGTTTCTACTATGCCAAAAATTGTTCATGACTCTTTAAGATTTAACATGGATAGATTACCATCTTATCATGAACATACTAATGGAGATATTTCTGAAATCCAGGGAAAAATAAAAGACGTGCCGGTAAAATTCCTTAAAGGGATTGCAATGATTGATTTCTTCATCATGGAGCCAAACCAAGGAAATATAGTGCTTGGAAGGGACTTCCTCCGAGCAGTTAAAGGCTTCATTGATATAGGTAAGGGACAAATCCGCTTACGCGGGAAGGCAAAAGGTGTGTACCCCTTTCCTAGAAGGAACAAGAATGAACTCGTTGAGGAATCATTTGAACCAATTTATAACTCCGATTATTATGACGATTATTGATTCCTCTATGCATTATGCCTAGCTTGAAGGCATAAAAGAAAGCGCTTTTGGGAGGCAGCCCACATGAATAAAATTTTTGCTTTTGTTGTGTCTTGATGTTGTTTACTGCTGTAGCATCATCATTGTATCTTTGCTTTTCATATTTGTGCCAAGTATAGCCTCTGATTGCTAGAAAGTTCAAAAGTTGTGAGGTGCTGTCCAGGAAACAGATTCTGTCCTTGGATAGAAAAATTCGTATAAAATCACCAGATCATCTTTTTGGTCTGAATATTTTCGACAGCGTTCTCTATATAATTGTCTTTCGTGCGTCTGTTCTGAGTTTTTTTCATTTGAGTTGCAGAAGTATCCCGAACAGGTCAATTACTGCCTGCTGTTCTTTTTTTCACAGATTCTGTCCCGTTTTGCCTTACCTTCACTTTGCAAATTGAGAACTTGCTTTTTCTTTGCAAAAACCTTTTGGCAATCTTGAGAAACAGTAGAAATTCAAGAATATCCTTATTTCCAGCAAGGTATAATTATTTTATTAAGGGTACTAACCTCGCTAATCAGATTATGATGAGTTATGTATGAAGGGAGTTTTCAAGTGTGCGAGGGAAGATGATAAAAAGATTCAGGAGTGTCAAGCGCTCAAGCTTGGGGATGCCCCCGTGCACCCCCAAGAAATATTCAAGGAGACTCAACCGTCTAAGCTTGGGGATGCCCCCGTTCATCCCCTTCTCCATCAACATTATCAGTTCGTCTTTCGTTTCGCTATATTTTTATCACTTCATGTGTTATGTGCTATGCTTGGAGCGTCTTGCTTTTAGTTTTCTTTTTAGTTTTTCATAACGAGTCGGAACCCAGCATTCCTTTATGTGGGAGAGAAACACGCGCCACCTCTACCTAGAACATTACATAGAATTTTCATGTCTATCTATGTTGTGTGTGTTCTTTGTCTTTTAATAGCTACTATCATACTCCGCTCTTAGTATTCATGCTTATCTTTTCAAGAGCTTTTATTTAGTTGGTTGCTTGAACTCTCTTTAATTACCATGCTCACCTTATTAAGAGAGTTTGCTTCTGTTGCATGGGTTAATGTGTCTATGATAAAGATGCTACTTTCATGATGGTGCTTAGTAGTTCAGGTTTTCTTTTGGTTAATCTCAAATAGCTGGGGGGTTCCCAATGTGTTATTGGAGTACCAACTTGGTTTGTTTGCCTATGATGTGGTATGGTTTAGTAATATCTTCCTTCAAAAATTTATTTTGATTGACTTGGCATATGCTCACGCATATTCAAGACTGTAAAGAAAGTCTGTCAAGCCTTGATGATCTTTTGTTTCTGAGTAGCGATATAACTACCATGCCAGATTCAATATTGCTTTGTCGCTCTGCATGATTATGACCGTCATTGCTCTCTTAGTTGGTCGCTCCCAGTCTTTTGCTAACCTCCACCTGTACTAAGCAAACTAACCATGCAATACATAGCTCATGGGAAAGTAGCCTAAAAACTATTATGGTAAAGAATATGTTGCCTATGTATCTCATTTCTTATAAGTTGCTTGCTGAGCGGTAACCATGTTTCTGGGGACGCCATCAACTGTCACACTTTTGTTGAATATCATGTGAGTTGCTATGCATGTTCGTCTTGTCTGAAGTAAGGGTGATTTACCGTGGGTTGAATTAATATGCATATTGTTAGAGAAGAACATTGGGCCGCCAACCAAAGCCATGCATCATGGTGGAAGTTTTAGCTTGGACCTTAATCCTCAATTTCTCATGAGAATATGCTTATGCATTAAAGAGGAGTCCATCATCTATTTTCTATGTTGTCCCGATATGGATGTCCTCAAGTTGAGATCTATCAAAAACGAGAAATCAAATGCGATCTATCTCCTTGGACCTTTGTACAGGTGGCATAGAGGTACCCCTTTGTGACACTTGGTTAAAACATATGCAATGCAATGATAACCCATGGGATCCGAGCTAATTAGGACAAGGAGCGAGCACTATTGGTATACGATGCATGAGGCTTGCAACTTATAGGATGTTTTATGCATGACACATATGAAGTACTACTACCGTTGACACAATTGCTTCCATGTTTTCAAAATAAAAAGCTCTAGCACTTAACCTTTATTTTACCTTTATGTTGAAGCACCAACTACTGAGAGCATGATTGTCATTCTGAGTGTAATGTGCATTGTCCCAAAGTAGCATTGTCTTTTGCATGATTGTGATATCGTTTATTCTGAAATGATTGTATCTAGTCATCACTTAAACCTTGAAGGTGCCCCTGCACTTATGTTTTGCATCACTAAAGGGGCAAGCTAGATATCACTTTATCATATTTGCACATCATGTTCATTGCAAATCTTTTTGATGTTTCAGTTTCATGTTGTAAAACTTTCAGTCATTTGTGATTTTCTCTTGAGGCAACTTAATTACTTTAGAATCATTGTCTCAGTAAGCTTTTGTCATATGACTATGAGAAAGTCATATATGGTTAATAGCATGTCACCACAGAAATTATTCTTGTTATCATTTACCTACTCGAGGACGAGCAGGAATTAAGCTTGGGGATGTTGATACGTCCAAAACGTATCTATAATTTCTGCTTGCTCCATGCCACTTTTGGGTGATATTGCTATGATATTCATACACTTCCATACACTTTTGATCATATTTGGACTAACTTACTAATCCAGTGCACCCCAGTGCCAGTTTCTGTTTTCGGCTGTTTTTGTATTTCAGGTTTTCACGTTTCGAGAACTGCCTAGAAAAATCCAGAAAAATTATATAAAAAATCAGCGAATCGGAAACAACACTACGTCCGAAGGGCAGCCTGGGGGGGGGGGGCACAGGGGCTCCAGGCGCCCTGTGGGCGCCCCCCCCTGGGCCGCGCCGGGGGGGTGCCTAGGCCCCCCGAGGCTCCCCCGGTGCCCTACTTTGGCATATATTTAAAGGGTTCCCCGTAACCCTCAGAACAGGACTTCTTTTCGCGATCCCATCTCTGTTCCGCCGCCGCCGCCGCTTCCAAGATCGGGAGCACCAGGAGAACTCTTCCCGGCACCCTGTCGGAGGGGAGGATCACCACCGGGAGCTTCTCCACCAACATGGACGCCTCCCGGATGACTCGTGAGTAGTCTCCCTTGGACCATGAGTCCATGACCAGTAGCTATGTGATGTTCTCCTCCCATTCTTGTGCTTCACTAATTAGTCCTCGTGAGCTGCCCTACATGATCGAGGCACCTATGTAATCCTTATGTTGTTGCTATGTTGAGTTTGCTGGGATCCGATGGATTATGAGATTATGTTCAGATTGATCTTGAGTAATATATTTGATTCACCTCTTTTATATTTTAGTTCATAAGTAATTCTTGCATGTTCTCCGTTGTTATTTATTGCTTTGGCCGAGTAATAGGTAGTGACTCCAAGAGGGAACGTTATGCTCGATTGTGGGTTCATGCCCCTCGATGACTAGCTTGAGTGACAGAAACATGAGTCTAGGGGATGTGCTGTTGCCACAAGGGGGAAAACAACGGTGCTTGTGCCCGCGGGTGCAAGGATTGTTTACTTTACGCAAAGTTCTTTTAATGTAGTTGTCTGTTGCATTGAGTTTACACTATGGGTGGGACTCGCAACTTAATGCCAGCGAGATGTTCTGGATAGATATCTCAAGGTGGATGATTAGTAGTAGATATTGATGGATTTCGGTCTAATTACTTTGGCGTACCGCCCATGCTTTGAACCTCAACCTTTCTTGCAATGTAGTCAGCATTGGTTTGCGTTCGTGGTCCTGTCAATTGCCCAGCTGTAATTTGTTTACCTCACATAGCTGTTTTATCGGCTTTTGGGAGAGAGACATCACTAGTGAACATCATGAGACTCCGGTCCATATTACCATCATTGATCACATCCACTATTTATTTTTTGCTATTTTATTTACTATTGCAAAACACTATCTATCACTACTATCATATTGCTTTTAACCCTTTGTGAACTACAAGGCCGGAGAGATTGACAACCTCTCTGTACTCGTTGGGAGCAAAGTTATTTGTATCTGTGTGCAGGTCCACGTTGATTGCTAATTGCGCCGTTAGCAGTTGACACCTACCTGTTGAACCTAGGAGTCTCTGGGGATTCGATCCTTGGCATCTTTGCTAGGGGAAAACACTTCTACTTACTGCATCTTACACCTTCCACTTGGGGTAACCAACGAGGGGTTCGAGGCCCATCAGCCACTCATAAAATAAATATTCGGAGGTGCCGTGGGCGCGTGTGAGTGTGTGTGGCTCAGAACGGACAACAGAGAGGACGGGCGGACTCGGACGGATGCAAGTTTTGAAATGATGTTGATGCAATGCACCCGATGGCATGGCAAAATGCAACACGCAAGCAGAATGACATGGCAACGACGACGAATAACTGGCTCACACCTGGTGCACCGGTCTCTGGGTGTCACAGAGATGCATAGCAACGAGACGGGAAGAGTGTGTCTACGTATCCTCGTATGCCGAAAGCGGAAGTGTTAGAATAACGTGGTTGATGTAGTCAAACGTCTTCGCGATTCAACCGATCAAGCAGCGAACGTACGGCACCTCCGAGTTATGCACACATTCAGCTTGATGACGTCCCACGTGTTGGAAATGTGCCCTAGAGGCAATAATAAAATGGTTATTATTATATTTCCTTGTTCATGATAATTGTCTGTTATTCATGCTTGAATTGTATTATCCGGAAACAGTGATACATGTGTGAATACATAGACCACAACGTGTCCCTGGTAAACCTCTAGTTACTAGCTCGTTGATCAACAGATGGTTACAGTTTCCTGACCATGGACATTGGATGTCATTGATAACGAGATCACATCACTAGGAGAATGATGTGATGGACAGGACCCAATCCTAAGCCTAGCACAAGATCGTATAGTTCGTAATGCTAAAGCTTTTCCAATGTCAAGTATCTTTTCCTTAGACCACAAGGTTGTGCAACTCCCGGATATCGTAGGAATACTTTGGGTGTGCCAAACATCACAACGTAACTGGGTGGCTATGAAGGTACGCAATGGGTATCTCCGAAAGTATCTGTTGAGTTGGCACGAACCGAGACCGGGATTTGTCACTCCGTATGAGGGAGAGGTATCTCTGGGCCCAATCAGTAAGACATCATCAGAATGAGCTCAATGTGACTAAGTTGTTGGTCATGGGATGATGTATTACGGAACGAGTAAAGAGACTTTCCATGACGAGATTGAACAAGGTATCGGTATACCGACGATCGAATATCGGGCAAGTGATATACCGATAGACGAAGGGAATAGCATACGGGATTGAGTGAATCCTTGACATCGTGGTTCATCTGATGAGATCATCGAGGAACATGTAGGAACCAACATGGGTATCCAGGTCCCGATGTTGGTTATTGACCGGAGAGTCGTCTCGGTCATGACTGCGTGTCTCCCGAACCCGTAGGGTCTACACACTTAAGGTTCGGTGACGCTAGGGTTGTAGAGATATATGCACAAGGTAACCCGAATGTTTTTCGGAGTCCCGGATGAGATCCCGGACGTCACGAGGAGTTCCGGAATGGTCCATAGGTAAAGAATTATATATAGGAAGTGCAGTTTCGGTCATCGGGAGAGTTTCGGGGGTCACCGGTAGTGTACCGGGACCACCGGAAGGGTCCCGGGGGTCCATCGGGTGGGGCCACCTATCCCGGAGGGCCCCAAGGGCCGAAGGGGGAGGGGAACCAGCCCATAGTGGGCTGGTGCGCCCCCTTGGGCTTTCCCCCTGCGCCTAGGGTTGGGAACCCTAGGGGTGGGAACGCCCCACATGCCTTGGGGGGCAAGTCCCCCCCCCCTTATGCCGCCGCCCCCCTAGGAAATTGGATCTCCTAGGGTCGGCGCCCCCCTGGGCCCTATATATAGTGGGAGGAGGTAGGGAAGCCGCACCCTTGCCCGTAGCGCCTCCCTCTCCCTCTCATTACACCTCTCCCTCCTCCCGCAGCGCTTGGCGAAGCCCTGCAGAAATATTGTTGCATCCACCACCACGCCGTCGTGCTGCTGGATCTCCATCAACCTCTCCTCCCCCCCTTGCTGGATCAAGAAGGAGGAGACATCGCTGCACCGTACGTGTGTTCAACGCGGAGGTTCCGTTCGTTCGGTGCTGGGATCATTGGTGATTTGGATCACGACGAGTACGACTCCATCATCCACGTTCTCTTGAACGCTTCCGCTCGCGATCTACAAGGGTATGTAGATGCACTCCCCTCTCCCTTGTTGCTAGATGACTCCTTAGATTGATCTTGGTGAAGCATGGAATTTTTTTGAATTCTGCTACGTTCCCCTTCAGTGGCATCTGAGCTAGGTCTATGCGCAGTATCTTGCACGAGTAGAACACAAAGCAGTTGTGGGCGTAGATTTGTTCAATTCTCTTACCGCTACTAGTCTTATCTTGGTTCGGCGGCATCGTGGGATGAAGCGGCACGGACCGACCTTACACGTACACTTACGTGAGACAGGTTCCACCGACTGACATGCACTAGTTGCATAAGGTGGCTAGCGCGTGACAGTCTCTCCCACTTTAGTCGGAACGGATTCGATGAAAAGGGGCCTTATGAAGAGTAAATAGAAATTGACATATCACGTTGTGGTTTTGGCATAGGTAAGAAACGTTCTTGCTAGAAACCTATAGCAGCCACGTAAAAACTTGCAACAACAATTAGAGGACGTCTAACTTGTTTTGCAGCATGTGCCGTGTGATGTGATATGGCCAAAAGATGTGATGAATGATATATGTGATGTATGAGATTGATCATGTTCTTGTAATAGGAATCACGACTTGTGTGTCGATGAGTATGACAACTGGCAAGAGCCATAGGAGTTGTCCTTTTTTTGTATGACATGCGTGTCACTGAATAACGACATGTAATTGCTTTACTTTATTGCTAAATGTTAGCCATAGTAGTAGAAGTAATGTTTGGCGAGACGACTTCATGAAGACACAATGATGGAGATCATGGTGTCATGCCGGTGACGATGATGATCATGGAGCCCCGAAGATGAAGATCAAAGGAGCAAGATGATATTGGCCATATCATGTCACTATTTGATTGCATGTGATGTTTATCATGTTTATTACATCTTATTTGCTTAGAACGACGGTAGTAAATAAGATGATCTCTCACTAAAATTTCAAGAATTGTGTTCCCCCTAACTATGCATCGTTGCTAAGGATCGTTGTTCCGAAGCACCACGTGATGATCGGGTGTGATAAGTTCCGACGTTCGCATACAACGGGTGTAAGCCAGATTTACACACGCAATACACTTAGGGTTCACTTGACGATCCTAGCATGTACAGACATGGTCTTGGAACACGGAAGACCGAAAGGTCGAACATGAGTCGTATAGAAGATACGATCAACATGAAGATGTTCACCGTTGATGACTAGTCCGTCTCACGTGATGATCGGACACGGCCTAGTCGATTCGGATCATGTATCACTTAGATGACTAGAGAGATGTCAATCTGAGTGGGAGTTCATTAAATTTGTGTAGATGAACTTAATAGTCATGAACTTAGTCTAAAATCTTTACAATATGTCTTGTAGATCAAATGGCCCACGCTCATGTTACCCTCAACTTCAACGCGTTCCTAGAGAAAACCAAGCTGAAAGACGATGGTAGCAACTATACGGATTGGGTCCGTAACTTGAGGATTATCCTCATAGCTGCCAAGAAATCATATGTCCTTGAAACACCGCTAGGTGATGCACCCGTTTTCCCAGCAGCCCAAGACATTATGAACGCTTGGCAGTCACGTTGTGATGATTACTCCCTGGTTCAGTGCGGCATGCTTTACAGCTTAGAATCGGGGCTCCAAAAGCGTTTTGAGCACCACGGAGCATACGAGATGTTCCAAGAGCTGAAAATGGTTTTTCAAGCTCATGCCCGAGTCGGGAGATATGACGTCTCCGATGCATTCTTCAGTAGTAAGATGGAGGAGAATAGTTCTGTCAGCGAGCACATACTCAAATTGTCTGGGTTGCACAATCGCTTGTCTCAGTTGGGAGTTAATCTCCCAGACGAAGCAGTCGTTGACAGAATCCTTCAGTCGCTCCCACCTAGCTACAAGAGCTTCGTGATGAACTTCAATATGCAAGGGATGGAGAAGTCCATTCTCGAGGTGTATTCAATGATAAAATCAGCGGAGGTGGATATCAAGAAAGAACATCAAGTGTCGATGGTGAATAAAACCACTAAGTTCAAGAAAGGCAAGGGTAAAAAGGACTTCAAGAAGGACGGCAAAGGAGTTGCCGCGCCCGGTAAGCCAGTTGCCGGGAAGAAGCCAAAGAATGGACCCAAGCCTGAGACTGAGTGCTTTTATTGCAAGGGAACGGGTCACTAGAAGCGGAACTGCCCCAAATACTTAGCAGATAAGAAGGCCAGCAACGTCAAAGGTATATATGATATACATGTTATTGATGTGTACCTTACCAGTGCTCATAGTAGCTCCTGGGTATTTGATACCGGTGCAGTTGCCCACATTTGTAACTCAAAGCAGGAGCTGCGGAATAAGCGGAGACTGGCGAAGGACGAGGTGATGATGCGCGTCGGGAATGGTTCCAAGGTCGATGTGATCGCCGTCGGCATGCTACCTCTACATTTACCCTCGGTATTAGTTTTAAACCTCAATAATTGTTATTTAGTACCAGCTTTGAGCATGAACATTGTATCTGGATATTGTTTAATGTGAGATGGCTACTGATTTAAATCCGAGAATAAGGGTTGTTCTATTTATATGAGAGATATGGTTTATGGTCATGCCCCGCTGGTCAATGGTTTATTCTTGATGAATCTCGAACGTGATGTTACACATATTCATAGTGTGAATGCCAAAAGATCTAAAGTTGATAATGATAGTCCCACATACTTGTGGCATTGCCGCCTTGGTCATATTGGTGTCAAACATATGAAGAAGTTACATGCAGATGGACTTCTAGAGTCTCTTGATTTTGAATCATTTGACACGTGCGAACCATGCCTCTTGGGCAAGATGACCAAGACTCCGTTCTCCGGAACAATGGAGCGAGCGACCAACTTATTGGAAATCATACATACCGATGTGTGCGGTCCAATGAGTGTTGAAGCTCGCGGAGGCTATCGTTATGTTCTCACCCTCACGGATGACTTAAGCAGATATGGGTATGTCTACTTGATGAAACACAAGTCTAAGACCTTTGAAAGGTTCAAGGAATTTCAGAATGAGGTCAAGAATCAACGTGACAGAAAAATAAAGTTCTTACGATCGTATCGTGGAGGTGAAAATTTAAGTCACGAATTTGGCACACATCTAAGGAACTGTGGAATTGTTTCACAGTTGACACCGCCCGGAACACCTCAGCATAATGGTGTGTCCGAACGTCGAAATCGTACTCTGTTGGACATGGTGCGATCTATGATGTCCCTTACCGACTTACCTCTATCATTTTGGGGTTATGCTTTAGAGACTGCCGCATTCACTTTAAATAGGGCTCCATCTAAATCCATTGAGACGACACCGTATGAACTTTGGTTTGGCAAGAAACCTAAGCTGTCGTTTCTGAAAGTTTGGGGTTGCGATGCTTATGTCAAGAAACTTCAACCTGAAAAGCTCGAACCCAAATCGGAAAAATGCGTCTTCATAGGATACCCAAAGGAAACTATTGGGTATACCTTCTACCTCAGATCCGAAGGCAAGGTCTTCGTTGCCAAGAATGGATCCTTTCTAGAGAAACAGTTTCTCTCGAAAGAAGTGAGTGGGAGGAAAGTGGAACTTGATGAGGTGACAGTCACCCCTTCCGAACCGGAAAGTAGCGCAGCGCAGGAAGTTGTTCCTGAGGTGCCTGCACCGACTAGGGAGGAAGTTAATGATGATGATCATGAAGCTTCAGATCAAGTTACTACTGAACTTCGAAGGTCCACAAGGACATGTTCCGCACCAGAGTGGTACGGCAACCCTGTCATGGAAATCATGTTGTTAGACAACGGTGAACCTTCGAACTATGAAGAAGTGATGACGGGCCCGAATTCCAACAAATGGCTTGAAGCCATGAAATCCAAGATAGGATCCTTGTATGAAAACAAAGTATGGACTTTGGTGGTCTTGCCCGATGATCGGCACGCCATAGGAAATAAATGGATATTTAAGAAGATGACTGGCGGGGATGGTAATGTGACCATCTATAAGGCTCGACTTGTCGCTAAAGGTTATCGACAAGTTCAAGGATTGACTACGACGAGACTTTCTCTCTCGTAGCGATGCTGAAGTCCGTCTGAATCATGTTAGCAATTGTTGCATTCTATGATTATGACATATGGCAAATGGACGTCAAAACGGCATTCCTTAATGGCTTCCTCAAGGAAGAACTGTATATGATGCAGCCGGAAGGTTTTTTCGATCCTGAGAATGCTGACAAGGTATGCAAGCTCCAGCGCTCAATCTATGGGCTGGTGCAAGCATCACGGAGTTGTAATACTCGCTTTAATGATGTGATCAAAGCATTTGGGTTTATACAGACTTGGGGAGAAGCCTGTATTTACAAGAAAGTGAGTGGGAGCTCTGTAGCATTTCTCATATTATATGTGGATGATATATTGCTGATGGGAAATGATGTAGAATTCTTGGAGATCATAAAGGCCTACTTGAATAAGAGTTTTTCAATGAAGGACCTTGGAGAAGCTGCTTACATATTAGGCATCAAGATCTATAGAGATAGATCGAGACGCCTCATTGGTCTTTCACAAAGCACATACCTTGATAAGATATTGAAGAAGTTCAATATGGATCAGTCCAAGAAAGGGTTCTTGCATGTATTGCAAGGTATGAGATTGAGCACAACTCAATCCCCGACCACGGCAGAAGATAGAGAAAAGATGAGTGTCATCCCCTATGCCTCAGCCATAGGTTCTATTATGTATGCCATGATGTGTACCAGACCTGATGTGAACCTTGCCATAAGTTTGATAGGGAGGTACCAAAGTGATCCCGGTATGAAACACTGGACAGCGGTCAAGAACATCCTGAAGTACCTGAAAAGGACTAAGGATATGTTTCTCGTTTATGGAGGTGACGAAGAGCTCGTCGTAAAGGGTTATGTCGATGCTAGCTTCGACACAGATCTAGATGACTCCAAGTCACAAACCGGATACGTGTATATTTTGAATGGTAGGGCAGTCAGCTGGTGTAGTTGCAAGCAAAGCGTCGTGGCGCATTCTACATGTGAAGCGGAGTACATAGCTGCTTGCGAAGCAGCGTGGGAAGGAGTCTGGATGAAGGAGTTCATGACCGACCTAGGAGTCATTCCAAGCGCGTCGGGCCCAATGACTCTCTTCTGTGACAACACTAGAGTTATTGCCATTGCCAAGGAGCCCAGGTTTCACAAGAAGACCAAGCACATCAAGCGCCGTTTCAACTCCATCCGGAATTATGTTCAAGATGGAGACATAGATATTTGTAAAGTGCATACGGATCTGAATGTTGCAGATCCGTTAACTAAACCTCTTCCACGAGCAAAACATGATCAACACCAGAACTCTATGGGTGTTCGATTCATCACAATGTGACTAGATTATTGACTCCAGTGCAAGTGAGAGACTGTTGGAAATATGCCCTAGAGGCAATAATAAAATGGTTATTATTATATTTCCTTGTTCATGATAATTGTCTATTATTCATGCTTGAATTGTATTATCTGGAAACAGTGATACATGTGTGAATACATAGACCACAACTTGTCTCTGGTAAACCTCTAGTTACTAGCTCGTTGATCAACAGATGGTTATGGTTTCCTGACCATGGACATTGGATGTCATTGATAACGACATCACATCATTAGGAGAATGATGTGATGGACAAGACCCAATCCCAAGCCTAGCACAAGATCGTATAGTTCGTAATGCTAAAGCTTTTCCAATGTCAAGTATCTTTTCCTTAGACCGTGAGGTGGTGCAACTCCCGGATACCGTAGGAATACTTTGGGTGTGCCAAACGTCACAATGTAACTGGGTGGCTATAAAGGTATGCAACGGGTATCTCCGAAAGTATCTGTTGAGTTGGTACGAACCGAGACTCGGATTTGTCACTCCGTATGATGGAGAGGTATCTCTGGGCCCACTCGGTAAGACATCATCAGAATGACCTCAATGTGACTAAGGTGTTCGTCACGGGATGATGTATTACGGGACGAGTAAAGAGACTTGCCATGACGAGATTGAACAAGGTATCGGTATACCGACGATCGAATCTCGGGCAAGTGATATACCGATAGACAAAGGGAATAGCATACGCGATTGAGTGAATCCTTGACATCGTGGTTCATCCGATGAGGTCATCAAGGAACATGTAGGAACCAACATGGGTATCCAGGTCCCGCTGTTGGTTATTGACCGGAGAGTCGTCTCGGTCATGACTGCGTGTCTCCCGAACCCGTAGGGTCTACACACTTAAGGTTTGGTGACGCTAGGGTTGTAGAGATATATGCACACGGTAACCCGAATGTTGTTCGGAGTCCCGGATGAGATCCCGGACGTCACGAGGAGTTCCGGAATGGTCCGGAGGTAAAGAATTATATATAGGAAGTCCAGTTTCGGCCATCGGGAGAGTTTCAGGGGTCACCGGTAGTCTACCGGGACCACCGGAAGGGTCCCAGGGGTCCACCGGGTGGGGCCACCTATCCCGGAGGGCCCCATGGGCCAAAGGGGGAGGGGAACCAGCCCATAGTGGGCTGGTGCACCCCCCTTGGGCTTTCCCCCTGCGCCTAGGGTTGGGAACCCTAGGGGTAGGGGCGCCCCACATGCCTTGGGGGGCAAGTTCCCCACCCCCTTAGGCCGCCGCCCCCCTAGGAGATTGGATATCCTAGGGCCGGCGCCCCCCTGGGCCCCTATATATAGTGGGGGGAGGTAGGGCAGCCGCACCCTTGCCCCTGGCGCCTCCCTCTCCCTCCCGTTACACCTCTCCCTCCTCCCACAGCGCTTGGCGAAGGCCTGCAGAAATAATGTTGCATCCACCACCACGCCATCGTGCTGCTGGATCTCCATCAACCTCTCCTCCCCCCCTTGCTGGATCAAGAAGGAGGAGACGTCGATGCACCGTACGTGTGTTGAAAGCGGAGGTGTCGTCCGTTCGACGCTGGGATCATCGGTGATTTGGATCACGACGAGTACGACTCCATCATCCATGTTCTCTTGAACGCTTCCGCTCGCGATCTACAAGGGTATGTAGATGCACTCCCCTCTCCCTCGTTGCTAGATGACTCCTTAGATTGATCATGGTGAAGCGTAGATTTTTTTTTTGAATTCTGCTACGTTCCCCTTCACCACGAGCTCTTGATCCAGCAGAGGGTCGAGGGAGAGTTCCGGCAGCACGACAGTGTGTTGACGGTGATGGTGAACTAGATCGCATAGGGCTTCGCCTAAGCACTACAACAATATGACTTGAGGTGTAAACTATGGAGGGGGGCACCGCACACGGCTTAGAGAATAACTTGTGTCCTCTAGGGTTCCCCCCTGCCCATGTATATAAAGGAGGGAGGGAGAGGAGTCCGGCCAGCCCCTAGGGCGTGCCAAGGAGAGGAGTCCTACTAGGACTCCTAGTCCTAGTAGGATTCCTTCTCAAGGAAGGGGGAGAAGGAAGGAGAGGGAAAGGGTGAGGGAGAGGGAAAGGGGGGCGCCGCCCCCTTCCCCTAGTCCAATTCGAACTGCCATGGGGGCGCGCGGCCACCCCTTGTGGCCCTCCTCCCTCTCCACTAAGGCCCATATAGGCCTATTAGTTCCCCGTGGGGTTCCGATGACCCTTCCGGCATTCCGATATTTATCCGGTACCTCTCGGAACTCTTTCGGTGTCCGAACAACATCGTCCAATGTATCATTCTTTATGTCTCGACCATTTCGAGACTCCTCGCCATGTCTGTGATCTCATCTGGGACTCCGAACAATCGTCGGTTACCAAAACTCATAACTCATAATACAAATCGTCATCGAACGTTAAGTGTGCGGACCCTACGAGTTCGAGAACTATGTAGACATGACCGAGACACTTCTCCGTTCAATAACCAATAGCGGAACCTGGATGCTCATATTGGCTCTTACATATTCTACGAAGACCTTTTATCGGTCAAACAGTAATGACAACATACGTTATTCCCTTTGTCATCGGTATGTTACTTGCCCGAGATTCGATCGTCGGTATCTTCATACCTAGTTCAATCTCGTTACCGGCAAGTCTCTTTACTTGTTCCGTAATACATCATCACGTGACTAACTCATTAGTCCTTTGCTTGCAAGGCTTATTATGATGTGTATTATCGAGGGGGGCCCAGAGATACCTCTCTGATACTCGGAGTGAAAAATCCTATTCTCGATCTATACCAACTCAACAAACACCTTCGGAGATACGTGTAGATCATCTTTATAATCACCCAGTTACATTGTGACATTTGATAGCACACAAGGCATTCCTCCGGTATCCGGGAGTTGCATAATCTCATAGTCTAAGGAATATGTATTTGACATGAAGAAAGCAGTAGCGATAAAAAATGAATGTTCAATACACTAAGCTAATGGATGGGTCATGTCCATCACATCATTCTCCTAATGATGTGATCTCGTTAATTAAATGACAATACATGTCTACGGTTAGGAAACTCAACCATCGTTGATTAATGAGCTAGTCTAGTAGAGGCTTACTAGGGACACTGAGTTTCGTCTATGTAATCACACATGTATCAAGTTTCCGGTTAATACAATTCTAGCATGAATAACAGTCATTTATCATGATATATAAGGAAATATAAATAACAACTTTATTATTGCCTCTAGGGCATATTTCCTTCATATATGATGTGTTAGGTTTCTATAAACTTGATGATTGTTCTTTAAATTTACATCTAGTGGATTCCAATATTAAAAAACCTATGGGAAGGATTAATGATGTTCTTATTGTTGCAAATAGGATTTATGCGCCCGTAGATTTTATTGTTCTTGATATAGATTGCAATCCAACATGCCATATTATTCTTGGTACACCTTTCCTTACAACGATTGGTGCAATTATTGATATGAAAGAAGGAAACATTATATTTCAATTTCCATTAAGGAAGGGCATGGAACACTTTCCTAGAAAGAAAATAAAGTTACCACATGAATCTATTATGAGGGCTACTTATGGTTTGAATACCAAAGATGACAATAGCTAAATCGTTGCTTTTTGTCTTGCTAAGGGCGTTAAACAATAGCGCTTGTTCGGAGGCAACCCAATTTTATTTTCATTTTACATTTTTCTTGTTGTTCACGAATAAATCTATCATCTAGACTCTGGTTAGATGTGTTTTCATGTTTAATTTACTGTTTGTGCCAAGCAAGATCTTTGGGATGATTTGGAAGATAGTAGATTGGTTTTTTGTGGAAAACAGAAACTTTTGTGTCCAGTGTCAGAATTATTTTAGATTGCTGGAACGTGAAAAAACTCTGACTTGTTTTTACATGTTTCTGATCTACAAATTTCCCAGGATGTCCTAATTTTTTAGAATTTTTAGAGATACAGAGGTTTCACCTTAATCCATATCTTTACACACTGTTTTGTTTTTGACAGATTCTGTTTTCATTGTGTTGTTTGCTTATTTTGATGCATCTATGGCTACTATGGGGGGTATGAACCATGGAAAATTGGTAATACAATCGATATTGCACCAATATAAAGTAAGAATGAGTTCATAGCATTACCTACAAGTAGGGATTGAATTTGTTTTACTAACGGATCTCACGAGTTTTCTGTTGAGTTCTGTGTTGTGAAGTTTTCAAGTTTTGGGCAAAGATTGGATGGGCCCTGGAATAAACAGTGACAGAGCCTAAACTTGAGGATGCTCAAGGCACCCCAAGGTAATATTCAAGGACAACCAAGCATCTAAGCTTGGGGATGCCTGGGATGGCATCCCCTCTTTCCTCTTCAATCCATCGGTAACTTTACTTGAGGCTATATTTTTATTCACCACATGATATGTGTCTTGCTTGGAGCGTCTTGTATGATCTGAGTCTTTGCTTTTTAGTTTGCCAAAATCATCCTTGTTGTACACACCTTTTGAGAGGGACACGCATTAATCGTGAATTTATTAGAATACTCTATGTGCTTCACTTATATCTTTTGAGCTAGGGTAACTACTCTAGTGCTTCACTTATATCTTTTTTAGCACAGCGGTGATGTTTATTTTGAAGAAATTGATGAACTCTCATGCTTCACTTATATTATTTTGAGAGTCTCTAAACATCATGATAATTTGCTTGGGTTATGAATTTAGTCCTGATATGATAGGCATCCAAGGGGGTATAATAAAAACTTTTATAAAGATCATTGTATATATGAGAAGTTTGATTCCTTGAAATTGTTTTCAGATATTAAGATGGTGATATTAGAGTCATACTAGTAGTAAGTTGTGTGGTTAAAGAAATAATTGTGTTAAGATATTTTATTCTCGTAGCATGCACGTATGATCTTCTAGTTTGTGATGAAGTTGGAGCGTGGTTTATTCTTGATTGTCTTCCTTTGTGTGAAAGTCGGAGGGGGGCGATGGAAGTATCTATCATTCATGGGCTACCATTATGAGCACCATCTCAAATCTAGTTGGCTAGAAAAAGACTCACTTTGCCCAAAGACAAGAAGCAGCTAGAAAGGATGTCGAGAGGGCATTTGGAGCTATGTAGACCCGTTTTACAGTTGTTCGTGGACCTGCTAAACAATGGGATACAGAAACTATGTGGGAGGTGATGGCATGTTTGTGTGATTATGTAGAACATGATCATCGAGGATGATGGTGACGATTATGCCGCAACTCTAGAATTTGAGAACATGGGCGATTCTATCTAACTTCGGGATCAGAATCCAGTCACATTTGAGGAGTTTATTCAAATGCATTAGCAAATTTGATATCGACCAACTCACAAGCAGGTGAAGGAAGATTTGATTGAGCATCAATGAAGAGTAAAAAGGAATAATGTATTTACCTACTCATAAAGCACGGAGTGCTTCTGGTTGTCCGTCGGACATTTTGCGAAAAAACTCCTCTGTTTTCCATAAATAAACCCGCGTTACATGTTTAAGTCACTCTCAAACCCTTTTTTATGTTTTCAGAAAACCCCTTGATGTTTTACGTAATCAACCCACCGTCCATCTTTAAATCAACAGAATCGTTTTTTCATTTTAACAGAAAACCCCCTGACTTTTTGGTTAATCAATCCGCAGTTTACACTACTAGGAAAAGGGCTATAGATGATATGGTCACTAATTGCGTACCATACACTTGGTGCGCCACTACTATATAGTAATGGCGCACCATGAGTTGGTCCGCCATTAGTGTGGTAGACACTAATGGCGCACCAGACCCTCGGTGCGCCATTAGTAACAAATGTTTTTTTTATTTTTCCAAAAATACTAATTGCACCACCATGGCACAGTGCGCCATTACTAGTTTAACTAGTAATGGCGCACCTCCAACACAGTGCGCCAGTACTATATTTTTTATTTATTTTTGCAAAACTGCTAATGGCGCACCTCAAGCTGGTGCGCCATTAGTAACCAGCGTTACTAATGGCGCATTTGTGGGTGGTGCGCCATTAGTAACCTGGGACCAGCTAGATATTTTGGACAGCCACACCTACACACTCACTTTCCCCACTTCATTCTCTCCACCTCCTCCTCCAAGCTTGTGTCGGCTGCCTCCTCCTCCTCACCTCATTTGCACCATAGATTCATCAAAATTAAGTGGTTAAATTACCTTTTTTTTGATAGGTAAGTAAGGGGAAAGTTATCTTTATGTTGTAGATCTACATTTTTTCTCCCTCGAGCTCCAACAACCATGCACATGCACTTTGTATGGCCTAGCTAGATCTATGTATGCTTGTGGTGTTGCATATGTTTGTGGTGTTGCATATATGTTTGTGTTTGCAGGTGCCGGTATTTGAAATGAGATAGTTGCCAATATTTTGCTGAAATGTTGATTCATTTCTGTTTCGCTGAGAATTTTGGCACTATGCATTCTTTTTGGTCCTATTTTTAGGGAAAGTCATGCCAAATTTTTTCTTGGTTCTAAAGTATTGTTTTGCTCTACCCCGCAGGCGATTATGGTCGGCACGATGACCGAAGGCATCGTGAATAGGTTTTTGAGCTCCGCGAAGGCCGAGATGCTTCAAAAGAACGAGACGGAGATAAGATGTCCGTGTCGAAGATGCAAGCTGAAGAGCCTAATTGCGGACCCGGATTCCGGGCAGGTGCGGGACCACCGGCTCTTGCGTGGTTTCATGGTTGGCTATCGGTGGCAAGGTGATGAAGATGACTATGAATTCGTCCATGGCCGGGTAAGAAATGAGGAAGGGCAGCAAGACAACCACCGCGGCGAGGGCGGGCGAGAAGACGAAGAATCTCCAGGACATGATCACGACGGTGATGCTGTACACAGTCATCATGTAGAAGATGCCGGGCATGATGATGAGGAAGATCAAGACGAAGGGCATGATCATGATCCAGATCAAGATGCCGGAGCAGACGACGATGGAGGCTGAGTGCAGGACCCTCATATTCAAGAGCTGCTTCTCAAGCAGACGGATAACGCAAGAGATGCCGCCCGAGAGAAAGCCAAGCTGTATCAACTGGAGATAGACGCGGTTACTCCATTGTATGAAGGATGCAGGCCCGAGGATACCCGCCTGAAAGTAACGCTCATGGCTCTGGAGATGAAGGTAAAACACAAAATGGCCAACGCATGCTTCGACGAGAAATGTCATTCTGGCACGAACGTCTTCCCAAGGGGAAAAAGTGCCCGACCAGTTTCGAGGAGGCGAAGAAAATCGTGTGTCCTCTGGATTTACCGCACGTGAAATACCATGTGTGCATGGACAGTTGCATCATTTATCGGGACGAGCACGCGGAGTCTACCATATGTCCGGTGTGCGGTGTCACTCGATACAAGAAGCGGAAGAAAGCTCCTCGAAAAGTGGTGTGGTACTTTCCGATCACTCCTCGTCTGCAGCGGTATTTCGTGGACCCTAAGGTAGCAAAGCTCCTGCGTTGGCACGCGGATAGGGAGGAGAAGAAGCGAGAAGATGACGGAAATGATCCGGAGATAAATAAAAAAGACAAGATGTTGATTCACCCTAAGGATGCGAGCCAGTGGCAAGCGTTGAACTTCGAAGACCTAGAATTTGGGAACGATCCAAAGAACATCGTGCTGGGCGCGAGCACCGATGGAGTCAATCCGTTTGGCAGCCAGAGAAGCACACATAGCACCTGGCCTGTGTTTGTGTGGATGTACAACCTTCCCCCCTGGTTGTGCATGAAGAGGAAGTACATTCACATGAGTATGCTAATTGAAGGGTCGAAACAACCAGGGGACGACATCATTCTGTATCTGGGGTTGCTGAAAGAGGAGCTAGACACGCTGTGGAAAATGCCAGCCAATACGTGGGACACCGCAGAGAAAGAATATTTCCCTTGAGAGCCGCACTGCTCACGACGGTGCACGACTATCTCAGTTACGGATATCTCGCGGGGCAGGTGGTCCACGGATTTTCTGGATGCGTCAGGTGCATGGATGACACAACGTATCGCCAGCTAGATAGAGATCCTGGGTCTTCGAAAATCGTGTTCATGGGACATCGAAGGTGGCTTCGCGACGATGACTCGTGGAGGAAACGCAAGGATTTGTTCGATGGTGAAACCGAACCCCGAAGACGCCCGCGTACGAGGAGCGGCGAGGAAATAGACGAGTTGTTGAAAAATTGGAAAGATTGCCCACTGCGGGGAAAGAAGCAAAAGGCGCCAGAGCCGGGAAAGAAGCGAAAGGCGCGAGAGCCGCTGCTAAAGGTATGGAAAACGAGGTCTGTTTTCTGGGACTTGCCATACTGGAAGATCCACCGTGTGCCTCATAGCCTTGATGTCATGCATATCACGAAGAACGTGTGCGAGAGTCTGCTTGGTACCCTGCTCAACATGCCAGAGAGGACCAAAGATGGGCCGAAAGCAAGGGCCGACTTGAAATCAATGGGCATTAGGCAGGAGCTTCACGCTAATGATGATGATGAGGCAAAGCAGGACACGGAAAGTCATCGCAAAGGCAAAAAGGCCAAGAAGACCGGAAATGACTACCCTCCCGCGTGCTTCACTCTAAGTCAGGAGGAGATCGAGCAGTTTTTCACCTGCCTCGTAGGAGTAAAACTTCTTTACGGTTATGCGGGGAAGATAAGCAGATACCTAGACCTAGCGAGCAGAAGTTCAGCGGGATGAAGTCTCACGACTGTCACGTGCTGATGACGCAGATACTTCCAGTTGCAATCTGTGGGATCATGGACGCGCACGTCCGTGAAATGCTATTTGGCCTATGCAACTTTTTCGACGTCATCTCTCGGAAGTCGGTTGGCGTGAGGCAACTCGGAAGGCTACAGGAAGAGATTGTGGTGATACTATGCGAGCTTGAGATGTACTTACCGCCTGCATTCTTCGACGTTATGGTGCATCTGCTGGTCCATATCATGGAGGATATCATCCAACTCGGGCCGGCGTTCCTACACAGCATGATGCCGTTCGAAAAGATGAATTGTGTCATCAAAGGATACGTTCACAACATGTCACGTCGAGAGGGAAGCATAGCCAGAGGCTTTCTGACCGAAGAGTATATCTCCTACTGCACGAATTATCTAGGCATCGAGAACCCCGTTGGTCTGTCCGTCAACAGGCACCTCGGCAGGCTCGCTGGATGGGGTCACCGCGAGGGTCACCGCGAAATGCATGTCGACTTCGAGGGTCGACTCGCCGACTTTGAAAGAGCAAACCTAGTCGCGCTACAACACATAGACGTGGTCGATCCTTGGGTGGTAGAGCACAAAACCTTTATTGAGAAGACGTACAATGACCGAGGCCAACACAGGACGGACAGGGATATAATCAAAGAGCACAACTCATGTTTCACGCATTGGTTCAAGCAAAAGCTTATGTCGTACCCTTTACATGAGGATTCTTCCGCGGAAGAACAACACATATTCGCCTTGTCACAGGGTGCCGAGCACAACCCTATGACCTATGAGGCGTACGATATCAACGGCTACATATTATACACCGAGGACAAGGACATGAAGAGCAATGGTTATCAAAACTCCGGGGTAACGATGGAATCCTACACCGGTAACGACAAGGACAGATACTATGGAAGGATCGAGGAAATCTGGGGGCTGAGCTACGATGGAGAGAAGGTCCCAATGTCCCGTGTCAGATGGGTCAAGTGCATCCTAACAGAAGACCAGTATTTCACCACCATGGTTATACCCGAAGCCAAATCCAAGACAGCGGGCACAAACGTCACCGCGAAAAATGAGCCATGGGTACTGGCTTCCCAAGTGAACCAATGCTTCTTCATTACCGACCCGTCAAAGCCTAGTCGTGTTGTCGTGAGGAGAGGAAAAAGGAAGATCGTCGGAATGGATGGAGTCGCCAATGAGCAAGACTTCGACAAGTACGGTGACCCGAAGATGGAACATGACGACGACGATGAAGTAGCAGCATACACCACAAGAAGAAGCGGGATCACCCTACCTAAAGGACGTCCATTCCACAAAAGAACTCCATTTGCGAAAAAGAAGGGCAAGAAGATTGTGAACAGATAGCTAGCTAAGATCGATTGTATTTAAATTGTAGCCTTCATTTCTCGATTGTATTTCATGGGCACTTTTTGAACTATCATGAATATTTTTAAATTTCATGGGCACTTATTGAATTCATGAAAAAATATTGAATATTCATGAGGACACTCGATCTCGATCCCCCTCCATCTCGATCGCTATCCCCCCTTGCCAGATCCCCCTTGCCAGATCCCCCTCACCGCCGACCACCCCCCGCACCCTCCCCCGCTCCACCACCGTCGACGACCCCCGCACCCTCCCCCCGCTCCACCGTCACAAATGAATGCAACT
>LR738711.1:266156467-266192886 GCA_902687465.1 Secale cereale | reverse complement strand
CCGCCCCGACCGAGACCCACTGCGCTTCCGGAGACTTGGAGCCTCAGAGCCGCCCCACCCCTGCCCCCTCATCCACAGGAGAGTCATCCACGTCCACCACGAGAGGAGGCCCGAGCACCTCGCGACCTCCCCGCCGTCTATCCCCACCTCCCCCAAGCTCGCCGTCCCCGCCCTCCGTCGTCTCCGCTCAGGCCACCACCTCATCGTGGTCAGGTAATCTTCATTGCCCTCCTCCCTCTGCCTCTCTTCCTCCTATCCTCCCTCCCGGCCATGCCCTCTTCTTCTCTTTTTTGCTAGGTTTAGGTCAAATCCCTCTCGAATTTAGGTCAAATTAGGTTCAAAAAATTGCTAATTCTGGTCAAATTATCAAGTGTCCATTTTCTTGCTCTGTAGCAAGTGTCCATACAAGCCAACAAGCCAAGAAGATACAAATGAATTGCTATTTGTGGAGTTTAGGCTCCTTTGAATCAAGGCAGCACTATCAAATGAGCTCATGTTCTTTCTGCTCCTTACCTAGACATAAACTTGGCAAGTTTTAGCAACAAGAATACAAATGATAGTCACTGCAGCTGCACATGATCTCTACTAGTTATAGAAATTCATTGCTTGTCCTATGTTTTCTGTCAGGGTATTGTTCAGGAAGCTTGCTTGAGTTAGTGTCCTTTAATGTGTAAATCTGCAGTTCTAGCCACTATTTGTAGTTGTAGCCACTCCTTGCTGCTAGTTCCTCAAGGAGTTCTGCTCAAAATTAGCTCAACAAGTTGCTCAAATTATATGTAGTCAAGCTTGCAAATTGGATTTGTTGTAGTCAACCTATTAATATTTGTCAGTTTTGAAAATTCAGTTTATTCGGTTACTGGAAATTCAGTTAATTCAGTTAGGCACACAAATTTCAGAACTTTTGTGTGCCCTAGTACTTGGTGTTTGTAGAAAACCAGGAGTGTCAATGTGACTAGAATTCAGGAATTTATAGCCTAGCAAATTTGTACTGGTCTGCTGGGTCTGAAGCTTACATTGTCTCTTGTGCACCTTTGCTGAATTCCCATGAACCCTTGATGTTCACTTTTTTTGCTATCTAAATTGAGTGTCATTATTTTGTTTGCACCTTTTCTTATATGGGTGAAACTTCACTTGTTTTTAGGCTAGTGCAGGGTGTTGCTTTATTCTGTCATCATTTGTAACTATGTCACAAATAAATTGTTCCTTCTTCTGTATTTGACAAGTAATGACTGTTGATAAGTTGAGGCATGGATTAAGCTGTTTCTTTACTGTAACATATTGTATATCACTCCACAATGAAATACAGTACATATTGATGTGCTTTGTAAAACTTGTTCATGTACTGAACTACTAATGCCTTGTGATGCTCTGAATTACTTGTGATGCCTCTGAATTACTTGTGATCACATTGAGAAAGACTTGTAAAGATGATGATCATCTTTTACAGAAAACAATTTATGTAAACACGTCAGTAACTTTGCTAGTTTGCTGGGTTTTGTCTCCGACCATCGTGTCGTGATGATTTTGCAGGTACCCCGAGAGGCCCTTGAGATTGCTGGAATGTCGATTAACTTCCGTTCCGGCAAATTCGGGTACTCCATATGTCCTATTTTCAGCAAAGGTCATGCTGAAATTTTCCGTGAATTTTAGCATGACTTTGCTAAAAATAGGACATACGGGGTACTTGTGACTAATGCATGGCCCGAGGTATCTTAGTACTTAATTAAGTAGGATCAATTGCCCCTTTATTCTTGCTGCATTAAACCATAGGTGGCAATAGAGCCAAGTGATTAGGCCCAACTTAGAATTCTCCTTCCCAGCTTAGCTTTTAGGATGCCTCGGTGTCGACAAACCATAAATTATAAAACCTTGGCTTTTAGGGTGCCTCGGTGCCGATAAAAACCTAGATGATGAAAGCTTAGGCTTTTAGGGTGCCTCGGCGTCGACAAACCCTAAATGATAAAAGCTTAGCTTTTAGGATGCCTCGGTGTCGACAACCCTAAATGATGAGACCATGATAATTCCTCACAAACCCTAAATGATGAGATTTTGTTCCTTGACAATAACCAACTTTTTGACCAAACTTTTTTCCTATTTAGAGCGAAACATGTCCCACAATGATGAGGCCGGCGGTTCGGGCGGCAAGGCATTCTGGGAGCTGTCTCCGGAGATGGAGGAACAACCTCACCGCTATGTGGACGCCACGAAAGACACCGATCTTGAGACCACTGATGGTGCCGCCAAGGAAGACACCACTGATGGTGCCGTCGAGGATGACACCACTGATGGTGCCGCCGAGGATGCCACCACTGATGGTGCCGCCAGGATGCCACCACTGATGGTGCCGCCAGGATGCCACCAATGATGATGGCAGCGCCCGCACAGATGGTAGCTAACCAAAGAGGCAACGGAAGGACCGGCGCTCGAACGTGCTCCGCACCGTCAAGGAAGAATTTACTGAAGTGAACTCCGAAGGGCATCCAACGGCGCCCAAAGAAATAGTCAAGGGGTACTCAGTTCAGCTCGGGTGCATTCTCCGGAGCACCGTCTCGATCAACACCGAGAACCTAAGGCATAAGGACCGAGGGAATTTGCGCAACCTCCTCTTCGCGAAGCTGCACGGACGATACAAGTTCCCCGCTGAATTTGAAAACACACGCCTCTCAGGGAATAAAGTGAACAATGCCGCCCTCACGAGGATGAGCACGGCCCTGTCTACTTGGAGAAGCGCGGTGAAGAGGATGATTGACAAAGGTTTTAGTTATGAGAAGATCAAGGCGAAAAATCCTTCGATTAGCGAAGATGACTACAAGGAGTTCAAGATCAAGTGCGAGAGCAGCGCAACCTCCGAATCAAGTCAGTGGGCGAAAGAAATGCGGGAGTTGAACTTAGGGGAACACACACTCGGTCCCGGTGGTTACAGAGTGGCGGAGCCTATATGGGACAAGGAGGACGCGGAATGTGCCGAGCAAGGCCTACCGCCCCTCTTCGATAAATATCGTGACAAGCAGACCATGAACTATGTCAGGGCCCGGTACAAGGAGGACCCGGTAACAAAGGAGCTTACCACGGATCCGAAGACCAGGGCCCTTGAGGTTGTTCTGGTAAGGAATACACCCCGCGTAATTAGCTCCATATGGTTGCATTCTAATTAATGAAGCCAAATTTATAAATGGTTCACATTCCTTCCGCAGGCGACTGAAAGCAGTAGCGCGGGGTCGACTTAGAGCACCCCTTGGAACACCACTCTAAATAGGGCGTTGAACATAATGAAAAAAAGGATAAGCTCAGTAAGCCGTCGTCAGCTGGTCGTGTGGCCGGCAAAGGCTTGTCCACAAAATGGTCGTCATACTATAACACTGGTGGGCGAAAGGAGAGAAAGACCAGCTCGGAAAGCCAATAGCGCGAGGTTCAAGAACTCAAGGCACAAGTGGCACGGATTCTGGAGATTGTCCAAGAGCAAGTGCAACAACAACTGGGATCAACGCTCACCAGCATTATGCCTACCTTGATTCATGGGCTGACGACGTGGATTGCGGGCGGCCAACAGGGGCCGCCCCCGATTCCCAGCTTCACGGCCAGCAACTCGCAGAACGCGCAGGTGGGGCCAATGGTGTCTCCGGCGGAGGCGGCATTGGTGTCTCCGATGCCGGCACGGGCATTGGAGCTTAATGCACCCGGGTGTACGCCGGCCGGCACCTCTGCAGCAAGCGGCCCCTTCGTCAATTGCACGCCCGCCGTTGGTGGTGCCTCGACATTAGACGAGCTCGACGCCATCATCACGGTAACTAATTAAGCCTCTCGGCCGAGGACTTTATCTCCTTGCCTTTGACTAGGCATCCCTGACGCCCTACATGTTTTCGCAGGGCATCGCCGACGTTCCGTGCACTCTCCTGCACTTCGTGAACGACGAGTTGGTCGATGTCACCTAGGGAAGAATCGTTCAACCAGGCAACCCCGTGTTCCATGGTAATCCGATGCCACCCACCTTGTATAGGGTTCAACTGGTTCGGGTGCTGCCAGGCTGCGACGAGTTGTTACCTTCGATTCGACCCGCCGGGGCCGACGAAGATGATGTGATGACCCTTAGCACCTGCCAAAGATGGCCCCTACTTTGGCCGAAGAGCCAGATTCGTTTGGGGGCAGGGGACACCACCCCAAAGACAACACCGCCACTCGTGCATGCGCCAAGCCATGGCAAGACCGCCACAACGCTACCGGACATGCCGGACATCCCAATGGCATAGGATCTGAACATGCATATGGCACAGGATCCGGACGACGACGACAACGATGACGGTACATTTGCCAACGTCGATAAGTACTTTGCTGATCATGGGTATGATGACGAATTCATGGGGCCTCCTTCTCAAGAACCCAACCCTACAAAAGACGATTGCGATCTAGCTCGTACTGCGGAGAAACCCAATTGCAACAGGCGTCGTCTGGCGTTCAGTTCTCAAGAGACGCCTCCAGCTGTCGACTTCATCGAGCCTCAGATAGCCGAGGTGCGAAATATTATCAGCCCCAACACACTCAAGAAGGCGGTCTGTGAGCAGAACTCGGTCCCATTACAGCAGAACAAGAAGGGACGGAAAAGAAAGAGTAACAAGGGTGCGAGCCAGCCGGCATCGAGTATGATCCGTGCTCAGGACGGGCCACCTTCACCTAAGGATATAATGAGGAGGTTGCATGTGGCGGGTAGGCCGATGCTACCAACTACTATGCTCAATGCTGCAACTGGTGCTATCCGGAGTCTGCATGACAGTGTTCTTTCTTTGGAGAAGCGGCGTCTCAGAGAGTAGGATGTGGCATACCCGGTTTTCGTGGCCAAGGTGCCAGAGGGCAAGGGCTCTTTGGATAACTCCATCGGGTGTACGATCGTCCTGCGGTTTGATGACATCTTTCCTATGTTTAAACTTCATTCGCTGCACTACACCTTCGTTCGGCTATTTTCGCTGAGTATGGAGATGCAGATCATTAGAAACAAGACCCCGGACATCGTGATAGTCAACCCCTTCTACATGCTGTAGGATCGAAGTAGGTCTAGAGGGGGGGTGATTAGACTACTTGACAATATAAAAAATCTGCCTTTAGATCATGCAAAGTTTTTGGCAGTTTCACAAACAAGATCAATTCAAGTAACACCCTACACATGCAATTCTAGAGTATATGCAGCGGAAAGTAAATTGCACATGTAAATAAGGAGGTGGAGAAGATCAAACGCAGTTTGGTGACACGGAGATTTTTGTCGTGGTTCCGATAGGTGGTGCTATCGTACATCCACGTTGATGGAGACTTCAACCCACGGAGGGTAACGGCTGCGCGAGTCCACGGAGGGCTCCACCCACGAAGGGTCCACGAAGAAGCAACCTTGTCTATTCCATCACGGCCTACGCCCACGGAGGACTAGCCTTACTCGGGGTAGATCTTCACGAAGTAGGCGATCTCCTTGCCCTTACAAACTTCTTGGTTCAACTCCACATCACGACGGAGGCTCCCAAGCGACACCTAACCAATCTAGGAGGCACCACCCCCCAAAAGGTAATAGACGGCGTTGATGGTGATGAACTCCTTGCTCTTGTGCTTCAAGTGATAAACTCCCCAACACTCAACTCTCCTCACTGATATGGCTGTGGTGGAAGAAAGATTTGAGTGGAAAGCAACTTGGGAAGGCTAGAGATCAAGTTTCATATGGTAGGAATGGAATGGCTTGATCTCAACACAAGGGTAGGTGGTTCACTTCTCAGAAAGTGTGTGGTAGAAGTGGTGGTACTTTCTGATGGCTCTCCTCACGAATGAGGAGGGGGTGGAGGGGTATATATAGCCTCCACACAAAATCCAACCGTTACACACACATTTGACCAATCTCGGTCAGACCGAAGTGAAAACTCGGTTAGACCGAAAGTTCAAATATAGTGAACGTTGGGATTTTCGGTGGGACCGAAAATACCATCTCGGTGAGACCGAAGTGAGTCAAAGGTTAGGGTTTGCCATCTCGGTGAGACCGAAAAAATAAACTCGGATATTCCGAATTGATGTCAACTGATCACAGAAGGTTGGCAGCCCTTTTTCGGTGAGACCGAAACTCAGAATCGGTGTGACCGAGAATCTAGGGTTTGGAGAAACAACTGAAGTGGTTCATCTCGGTGGGACTGAGTTGGAGAAATCGGTTTGTCCGAGATTACTTATGGGTGTGTATAGAAGTGAAAGGTGCTGATAGTTGAAGGAGTTAGATCACCAAGCACTTGAGCAACGAGAACATTAACACAACCTCATCCCCTTTTAATAGTATTGGCTTTCCTATGGACTCAATGTGATCTTTGATCACTAAACCAAAAATGGAGTCTTGAGCTTTTGCCAATGCTTGTCTTAGCATTTTGAGGGGTCCACTTCTTCAGACATTTCCATACCCACATCATCGAACTTTTCTGAAATGATTCTCAAGAGAATATTAGTTCAATGATATATATGTTATTATTAATTACCAAAACCACCCGGGGATTAGTTGCACTTTCAATCTCCCCCTTTTTGGTAATTGATGACAACATATAGATCAAAGCTTCGACAAAAGATATAATCAAAGAATAATATCGTCGCTTTGAGAAGTATGTGATAAACAAGAGCTCCCCCTAAATTTGTGCATTATTTAAAATTTGCGTTTGAATGCAAATGCACAATCGATTAGGATTATGGGTCACTCTTCCATGTCACATACATCTTGGTGGAGCGCACAAAATGATAAGAATGAATAACATGCACTCAATCACCAAGACAAGAGTAAATAGCCATACAATAAGAAATAGCATATGATAAACAATAAGCACACATTAAAGCATAGTATGACTAAGCACTCATTAAGATAGCATCAAACGTAGTAGCAAGCACACTTAAAGTATCTGGAACCAAAAGAAACCAATGTATCTCAAGGAAAACGGCAAAAGAACGAAAAGACGAAAGAGCACTCTCTCTCTCTCGAAGCCCTATGATCTATAACAATTTCTCCCCCTTTGGCAACAAGTTACCAAAAAGTTCGAAAAGGTATAGAGCTAAACGTCACTGCGGGCTCGGCTGGCTGCTCCCGTCTGGGTCGATGTCGGTGTAGAGATAGCTGCGTCGGCGAAGACTTCTGCTGATGTCTGCGCTGGAGGAGTGGATGCTGGAGCTGAAGGAACTGCTGGAGCTGTAGCTGGTGCTGAAGTGGTAGCCCTGGAGTCCATCACTGGGATAGCTGCAGACCTGGATCCTCTGGGAACCGGAGCAGTCTGGCGATGAGAGTCCTGGACTATATCATCCTGCATAAGTTCTGCTCTCTCCTGCCTAGTCTCCTCCATGTCTGCCTCAAGTTTGTTGACAGACACCTGAATCTCAGTCAGCTTCACGTCTAGAGCGTGGATCTTGTCCTCGACGATCCTCTCAAGGCTCTCCTGAGATTGCTCAATGCTGGCCAGGCGTTGTTCAATTCTCCGGGTTGCTTCAAGAATCTGATCTCCAAAGCTCTTTGGCTTAGCTGCTGCTGCTGCTGCCTCTCTGTCAGCTTTGGCTTTCTTTGCAGCTTCGATCTTGGCTTGCCCTTCAACTGAGGTGGGATCCTCTTCATCCATCACAACTACGTTGTCCTCATGCTCTGGCTGCAGTGGTAAGTGCTTCCTATCCAACATGAATTTGCCCGTGCCAAACTTGGCGTTGATAAGCATCTGTATCTGCGGTGCAAACCCACACGACCTCTTCTGGTCAGCTGCAGTCCTCTTAATGGTCTCTACCATCAAGTCCATCACCTTAAAAGGTGCCTTCTCATCGAGAATGTGCAGCATGTTGATAGAATAGCCTCGTATCATCCGGTGGTCACCTGACTTAGGCATCAAAGTATGCCTCAGGATAGTGTTGGTGGTGGTCAGACCTGCCTGGAGATAATACACTGAGCCGAGCTTCCATCCTTCCAAATCAGCAGCTGGGATCTCCTTGTACATATTCTTCATAGAATCATGACTCTTCTTAGGAATCCCATAGACATCAATGTCGTCCTCTCTCTGCACTGGAGCGTTCAGAAGTTCTGCCCATTCTGCAACAGTTGAAGAAAACCGTTGACCTTCAGTCATCCATGTGATCTTGCCATCGGGGTAGAAATGGGCTGTGGCATAGAACTGCATGATCATCTCGTCGTTCCATGCTGTCAGTTCTTGACCCACAAAGTCAGCAACTCCACATGCAGTAAAGCTCTCATGCACATGGGGAAAGAAGTCCCGATGCTCTCTGCTGTCAATGTACTTCCAGTCAACATACCTGGTGTCAGCAACAATGGGCTTCTTATCCATTAGCACGGTCTCATAGAAATCCTGCTGCTCTTTGGTGTGGAATCTGGGGTCCACAGCAGTCCTTCTTCTTACGGCATATGGATCAGATTGTCTCCATAGCCTGAGACCTTTGTCCTTCCTTGCCTTCATATCCTCAGCTTGAGGATGAGCATAAACAACTCTCTTCCTTTTGGAAGTCTTCTTCACCTTGCTTGGAGCTGGCTCTTCCAAGTTGAGCTTCTTGGCAACTGCAGACTGCTTCACTTTGCTCGTGCCTTTCTTTGGCTGCTGCCCTTGGAGCTCTTTGGCGACCACTTGCCTCTTTGGCTTGGAGGTAACTTCCTCAGCAACAAAATCGGAATCCTCAGAATCAGACGTTCTCTTCTTCCTGGTTCTCGTAGCAGCAGGAGGCAGACCACTAGGGGTGCTCCTCTCACCATCATCACTAGAGCTGCTAGCCTCAGGACTTGTACCTGCCTCTGGAATCTCAGCAAACGGTGATTCGGACCTGTTCTGGCTGTCACTGACATCTGACATGGCTGAAAGACCTGTGAATAGATAAGGTATAGGCAGAGTAGAAGAGTTATCACAACTGCAGAAGTTTTTGCAAAAAAAATGAGTTAAAAACTTAGTTTTGAGTTTTCACAGAATGTATTTCGGTCAAACCGATTTCAAGTTTCGGTGTAACCGAAGTGTTCAACAGAACCTACACACCACTTTCGGTCAGACCGAAATGGGTTTCGGTCCTACCGAAAACTTAGGGTTTCACAGAAACTTCACTTCGGACATTCCGATTTCCACAACTCGGTCAGACCGAACTATGTAGTGCAATGGTCAGAGACCAAATCGGTCAGTCCGAGTTTCAGGAATCGGCTTCACCGAGATGCATTCCGTGGAAACCTAAACCTAAGAATTTTCCTCGAAACTAGAAGATCTGAACAATGTATTGGGATCATATCAAACGTGGATTGAATCAGGGCAGTCCTATCATGCAAGAATCAGAAGTGGAGCATGAAAGGGATCGGGACACACCCTAACTTGGTGGTGTCCCTCTACGGCGGCAACGGCGGAGAAGATTACCGTTGACGGCGGCGGAGACCTGCGGCGAGGGCACACAGGCGACGACGGCGACGATCCTTAGATCAGGGCGACGGCAGCAGGGGTCTTGGAGGGCGAACGTTTGAAAGGAATAGATCGCGCGCAGCCCTCAGTATATATAACCCCGTGCTGTCGGTGGGACCGAGTTGAAAAACTCGGTGTCACCGAGATGCATAATTGCAGTGCAGTTACGCATATCGGTCAGACCGAGATGTTGAACTCGGTTTCACCGAGATGAAACCTAGATCAATCTAAGTGTTTCGGTTGGACCGAGATTGGGAAGCCGGTCAGACCGAAATGGACTTAGAAGGTTTTGGAAGTCGGCCTTAGACGAATCGGTGGTTCCGAGTGCTCCTCACTCGGACTGTCCGAAAAAGACTTGTTCAAAGTTGTGATATAAGCATGAATAGAATTTGAGACAAGATAGCATAGATAGCTAGGGAAGGTGCTTAGGCATTCTTGTCCATCCATTTGGCCAGAAAAAGAAACCAAAACAATCAAAACCACAAATGGATGTCCTTGAATGAATAGAATCATGCATTCAACATGCTCACACAATAAGATAGCAACTGAAATATGTGTCAAACATGCACAACCAAAACTCTAGCTACTAGCACACAAATTGTCGATGACTAGGTCATCTATATATGAGTATATTGACTTAGGAGCCAAATGAGAACATTTGATCATAGGTCATACTCATCGTTTAAGCACAAGTGGGGTTACCACTTTTACATAAAGCATTTATGTGTTCACATCATTTGGAGATGCTTTAGCTCAATTTTTAGAGCAAAGCTCCCCCTAGATGTGAGAACCCCTTTTAAAGGGTCAAACTAACCTTGGGTTGTCGTAGAAGACTTCATGTAGATGTTGAAGATGTGGATGCTCAATGTTGATGTAGATCATCAAGAGTTGAGAGCTATCCTTGGATTAGGGCACTTTCAATACCTACATGGGTTAGTCCCACAAGGAACAAACAAGAATATCCATGGACATGGAGTGAAGTACACAAGAGATGATGTCCATGAAAGCAATGATTACCTTGTCCCTTGACTTACCAACAAGAGGGTTTGTGACTCCATGAACTAGTGCATGATGTGGAAGTTGATTGCACAAGTTCTTGCCAAAACGAATATGAGTGAAGTTTGTTGGCGGAGTCACCCTCAAGAACCTACTAGTTCTTCTTCTTTGGGATCCACATCATCTTGATGGGAATCCTTGGTGTTGTAGTTGAGCTTGACGAAGTAGAACTTGATGTGTCCTTGGGAACCCACTTGACCATGGCTTGAGGTGCTTCAATGAATGCATCAATCTCCTCTTGAAGCTTGTCCTTGGCCTTTAGCTTGTGGTCTTGTGGTGGAAGGTCATCTTGAGCTTGTTCCACATTGGAAGAAGTAGGATCATACTTCTCCTTTTGTGAGACAAACTGTGGAGTAGGGTATTGACCTTCTTCCCACTCAACACCTTCGGCGTTGAACTTTCGCTCAAAACCAATCCCTTGATTCTTCCGGTGTCTTCCTTCTTTGCGAACAATCTCCTCAAAGTTCTTGCTTCCGGCAAGACTCTTGTAGACACCTTTCTCTATGATTTCCTTCAATAAGCTATTTTCTTGTTCAAGTGTAACTTGGCTTGAAACATTGTTAGTGGAATCAAGAGAACTACTAGAAGCAACAATATTGGATTTAACATTGTTATTGTTACTACTAGAGGAAGAATTTTTCTTATGCTTGTCATGCTTAGTCTTAATAGGTGGCAAGAAATTAGACAAGAGAAGTCGTTTGGCAAGATATGAAGAACTCTTCTTTCGAAGATCGTCATTGATCGCTTTTAGAAACTCATGTTCTTGCTCTAGAGTGAGCTTCTCGAAGCGTAGCTTCTCATGAGATCTTAGGAGCTCTCTATGATCTTCTTGAGTTGTTTCATGAGCTAACTTAAGAGTGTTTAGTTCTTTAGTTAGACGCTCAGTCTCCTTCATAGCATTGTCATTCGACTCTTCTCGACTATAAAGACTACTAGCATTTTCATCATTACTAAGCTCGCTAGATTTATCATGCAAGAGCTCATCTTCACCAAGTAAGTCATCCTCATCACTATCAAAGTCAATGAATTCAGGGTGTTTTACCTTGGGGCCTTTAGCCATGAAGCATCTTCCAATTCCCTCATTTGGTGAATCAAATAAGTCGTAGGAGTTGGAGTTGGAGGATACTAGTGCAAGTCCGGCAACACCTTCATCTTGACTATAGTCGGAGTCGGAGTGATAGCTTCCATCGGATTGACTGTCAGAGTCGGAGCCGGAGACCCATTCACCAACATGAGCTTGATGTCTTCTTCTTGTGTAGCTCCTTGATGACTTGTCTTTCCTCTCCGAATCCTTGCTTCTCCGAGAGGGTCTTCGTTCATAACGATCATCTCTACTCCTTCTCTCTCTCCGAGGTGACTCATCTCTTGCTCTTCTTCTTGGAGATTCTTCTCTTCTCTTGTGGGGAGCCGTACACTCATTTGAGAAGTGTCCGGGTCTTCCACAATTGTAGCAGTTTCGATCACGACTAGAAGATCTCTTTCCATCATATGATCTAGACTTTGAGCTTCTTTCTTTGCCTCTATTCTTGTAGAACTTGTTGAAGTTCTTGACCATTAGGCTTATCTCTTCATTGGAAACTAGCTTGTCACTTGAGGTAGTAGGAGCATCACTTGTGGCTTTGTAAGCACCACTTGACTTGTTGTGAAGCTCTTCCTTATCCTTAAGTGTCATTTCATGAGCAACAATTCTTCCAATGACTTCAGTTGGCTTGAGAGTCTTGTAGTTTGGCATCATTTGGATCAAAGTGCACACGGTGTCATACTTTCCATCCAAAGCTCTGAGAATCTTCTTAATGATGAATCGGTCGGTCATTTCTTCGCTTCCTAAGCCAGCAATCTCATTTGTGATGAGAGCAAGCCTAGAGTACATTTCAGCGACTCCTTCACCATCCTTCATCTTGAACTTGTCAAGTTGACCTTGAAGAATATCTAGCTTTGATTCCTTCACAGATTCAGTACCTTCGTGCATTTCAACCAAAGTATCCCAAATCTCTTTAGCATTCTCAAGACGGCTGATTTTGTTGAACTCTTCGGGACACAAAGCATCGAAGAGAATGTCACAAGCTTGAGCATTGTTTTGCAACATCCGCAACTCTTCGGGTGTAGCTTCGCGATCCGGAACTTTTCCTTCTTCAAAGAAATCACCTTGCATGCCAACACAAATAATGCCCCATGCGGCAGGATTATGACCAAGAATATGCATTTTCATTTTATGCTTCCAACTAGCAAAATTTGTACCATCAAAGTAAGGACCTCTACGATAATTACCCTCACTAGACGCCATACTCTCCTAGGTTGTGAAACCAAGCTTATGGAGTCCAATGCAATGGAAACCAAGGCAATGGAGACCAAAGCTCTGATACCACTTGTAGGATCGAAAGTAGGTCTAGAGGGGGGGTGATTAGACTACTTGACAATATAAAAAATCTGCCTTTAGATCATGCAAAGTTTTTGGCAGTTTCACATACAAGATCAAATCAAGTAACACCCTACACATGCAATTCTAGAGTATATGCAGCGGAAAGTAAATTGCACATGTAAAAGAGAGGTGGAGAAGATCAAACGCAGTTTGGTGACACGGAGATTTTTGTCGTGGTTCCGATAGGTGGTGCTATCGTACATCCACGTTGATGGAGACTTCAACCCACGGAGGGTAACGGCTGCGCGAGTCCACGGAGGGGTCCACCCACAAAGGGTCCACGAAGAAGCAACCTTGTCTATTCCATCACGGCCTACGCCCACGGAGGACTAGCCTTACTCGGGGTAGATCTTCACGAAGTAGGCGATCTCCTTGCCCTTACAAACTTCTTGGTTCAACTCCACATCATCAAGACGGAGGCTCCCAAGCGACACCTAACCAATCTAGGAGGCACCACCCCCCAAAAGGTAATAGACGGTGTTGATGGTGATGAACTCCTTGCTCTTGTGCTTCAAGTGATAAACTCCCCAACACTCAACTCTCCTCACTGATATGGCTGTGGTGGAAGAAAGATTTGAGTGGAAAGCAACTTGGGAAGGCTAGAGATCAAGTTTCATATGGTAGGAATGGAATGGCTTGATCTCAACACAAGGGTAGGTGGTTCACTTCTCAGAAAGTGTATGGTAGAAGTGGTGGTACTTTCTGATGGCTCTCCTCACGAATGAGAAGGGGGTGGAGGGGTATATATAGCCTCCACACAAAATCCAACCGTTACACACACATTTGACCAATCTCGGTCAGACCGAAGTGAAAACTCGGTCAGACCGAAAGTTCAAATATAGTGAACGTTGGGATTTTCGGTGGGACCGAAAATACCATCTCGGTGAGACCGAAGTGAGTCAAAGGTTAGGGTTTGCCATTTCGGTGAGACCGAAAATATAAACTCGGATATTCCGAATTGATGTCAACTGATCACAGAAGGTTGGCAGCCCTTTTTCGGTGAGGCCGAAACTCAGAATCGGTTTGACCGAGAAGCTAGGGTTTGGAGAAACAACTGAAGAGGTTCATCTCGGTGGGACTGAGTTGGATAAATCGGTGTGACCGAGATGTTAGGGTTTGTAGAGATAACTTCATCTCGGTGAGACAGAGTTGGTTTGACCGAGATTACTTATGGGTGTGTGTTAAGTAGTGAATAGTGCTGATAGTTGAGGGAGTTAGATCACCAAGCACTTGAGCAACAAGAACATTAACACAACCTCATCCCCTTTTAATAGTATTGGCTTTTCCTATGGACTCAATGTGATCTTTGATCACTAAACCAAAAATGGAGTCTTGAGCTTTTGCCAATGCTTGTCTTAGCATTTTGAGGGGTCCACTTCTTCAGACATTTCCATACCCATATCATCGAACTTCTCTGAAATGATTCTCAAGATAATATTAGTTCAATGATATATATGTTGTTATTAATTACCAAAACCACCCGGGGATTAGTTGCACTTTCACATGCGTGACAAGATCTTGGGCAGCGTTGGGGACCGGCAAGTCGCGAGTTCTTACCTGGAAGACGTCATTCTGGCAAACCGAGATAAGGATAACTTCCTCGTGCCTTACTTTCCCGAGTAAGTCGTCCCCTCAACCGCCCCGTAACATATGATTTCTTAGATTTCGATTGTTTTTTTAACATTCCGTGTTTTGTGCAGTGACACACATTGCACACTCATCCTCTTAAGCCCGAAATATTCCATGGCCACGTATTTCGACTCAGACCGTCAGTCAAAGATAGACTACACAAATGTCAAGAAAGTTCTTGATGATGTTCTCCCCGGCTACGCCAAATCTAGAGGCACCTTCACCAGGCCAGTTCGTAAGTACAGCAAGCACGTGTTCGCCCACAATACGACGTTCTGCTGCGTCAAGCAGCCGCCTGGCGGTCAGAAGGGTGCCTACTACGCCCTCCATCACATGCGGGCGATTGTACGGGACCATAATCTCCTTCTACTACCAGATAAACTCAAAGATTGGGCCGCGAGCTTGTCGACAATCCAAGACGCGGACATCAGACAAGAATTCTTTCGCATCCAGTCGGAGTTTGCGTAAATCATCCATCAAGATGTCATTCGTACCTCGGGGCAGTTCAACCTCAGAAATCAACCGTCCAACAGTGAGATAGACACAACGCTACAAATGCAGGCTGACAACGCCCGTGATTTCATGACTCCCACGATAGACGGCGGCTTCATCCACGCTCCGGTCCCTTGAGTCGAGTCGAAAGTAGTGATGCTATGTCTAGTTCTGAAACATCGATTGGCTCATGTTGTAATTAAACTTTAGTGAACTTGTATGTCTCTTTGGTTTGGATAGTCGTTCAACTTAGATGTAATCGATGCTATTAATGTCTTGCTTTTCTCTTCCGATCCTTTTGTTGCATACTTATATATTGCTTATGTATTGTTTGTGAATTGGTACTAACATTGTGTTTGGCTAGTGCATAGAGATGCCGTCGTATGTCGTGTACAAGGGTAAGGTTTCCGGAGTTTACGACGACTGAGAGGAGTGTCGGAGACAGGTTCACTGTTTCAGCGGTAACAGTTACAAAGGGTACACCACTAGGGCGGAGGCGGAATCTAGATACGCGCGCTATCTAGCGGTAGAGAGGAGGGAGCGTTGGAGGAACCGGATGAAGACCAGTTTCATCGCGATGATGCTCATCGTGATGACCGCAGCTCTCTTCTATGTGATGGTAGTTTAGATGATCGATATCGACTTGTAATGTGAAGACAAACTCGCTACTCGCGGTCTCGAGACTTGTAATGTTCTATCTTTGTTCAGTCTTTTGAATTTGGAGACTAATATGATGAATTGTATTCGGAGACTAATCTTCTATTGTATTCGATGAATCTGCTGTTGTTGTGTGGTGTTGTCTAAATTTTGTCCAATAATATATTTTTTATCCTGTGAAAATATCAGAAAAGAAAAAAAAATCCCTAATATTCATACTAGTGGCTCACCACTCAAGACACTAATGGCGCACTGTACAAATGGAACTAATGACGCATCACCCACTAGTGCGCCATTAGTATGCCAAAGCACATGGGTACATATAGCCCCTAGGAGGCATACTCATGGCGCACGATGGGCTATACTAATGACGCACTGCATGGTGCGCCATTAGTACACCAGATACTAATGACGCACCAGGGGTGCGCCATTAGTATTTAATTCTAATGACGTGGTGCTAGTGGCGCACCAGTAGTGTGCCATTAGTAGGCAAAACTGATGCGCCACTAGCATGCATTTTCCTAGTAGTGTTATCTAAAACAAAATTATCAATATCTTTCAAACCGTAACTCCGATTTTAACATGTTATATATGAAACTTGATTAGAAAATGTGTAGAATCTAAATATGATGATGTTTTAGCTGTTAACTATTTATAAAATATTATTTTAATGTAAACTTTATCTATAATGTACGTCCGTTTTTCTTTCTTACCGAAGAAAAAAAACATCGATAACCATGCATGCACACCTGCATAAAACCTTGCGGGAAAAAACAACATATTTCTCATTTTATTTCGAGCGAGTGTGCGAGAGAGAGACGCCTTAAGACTGACCACATTCAAACGCGCTTTCGTTGTGTGAGCACTGAGACCACTATCGACAACACAAATGTGATGCCATTTGAAAATAAAGGACATGAACACATTAGGATCTTGACTTGAGTCATGGTTATTGGATTAAGAGCCTGTGTTATTTTCTCTTCTGTTGCAACGCACGGGCTCTTCTGCTAGTTGTATGTAATATTTGAACTTTTTAAAATTCAAACTAATGATGTATGTGGTTATTTGAACATATGTACCTTTGCATGTAATTATTTGATCGTGCGGACTTTGAGAAAAAATAACGAAGACCATATGCAGTTATGGTTGAATGGATGTCTCACACATCTGCGGACGGATGTGAGAGTATTTTGTTTTGGGTTGCCCTACTCCTCTCGTCTCAAAAGTCTACACTGTCGCTAACTTTTTTATTAAGCATGCGTCGGTGTCATCAAGCCCATGTCGACCCGGCAATGCACGCTAACATCAGCTCGAGCTAAGTAAACAAAAATATCAAGTCGACCACGTAGGAAGGAAGCGACGAACCCGCGGCCCCATTTCCTGCGTCCGTCGCGACACCACGTACTGGTTCCCCGCGCTAAGTGACGGCGCCCAAAAGCCACCGAATCTTTTGACAAAACCCTCGCTATTTGGCTCTTCTTACCGGGGTTTTTGATTTTTTGCCACCACTTATTTTGTACTTTGACAATTTGCCACTGGTTACTTTGTCTTTGATATTTTGCCACATGTTACTTTGGACTTTGATCTTTTGCCATTTTTTCACACAAAAACAATACTTACAAATGATTGACATAATATAAGCATAAAACAGTGGACAAATATACCCAGGACGTGCGCCGCCGCCGCTCCATCCCAGGCGTTGTCGCAGCTCTCCTTTGTACATGTTTGACCAAACCCTGGTACTGCTCCGCCGTCGCACCTTGCCTCCCGCGCGTCCGCGAGCTCAACCGGGCGCTGCATCATCGCCGGAGAAGGTGGGCGCGCAGCCCCGACCAGGACGCGACCGAACTGCCCAGCCCAGGCGATGTGGTCGGCGGCGACGCCTGCCCGACCAAGCAGAGGAGACAGCGGTAGCGCCTCCACCTCGTCAACTCCTCTCCCCGAGCACCGCAGCTCCGGTTGTCTTCTTCCACGCCGACGCCGTCGCTTACATCGCCGGCCTACACACCCGCGTCGCACGGCTCGAGGACGAGAACAGGCAGGCGACCGTCGCGATGAGCGCGGCTTCCCGCGGCGGAACCAGCGGCTCTTTCCATCATCGACTCGTCGGCGACGACGCAGTGGAGATGCGCGTGACGACGGCCGCAGAATCCCCTGTCGATGTTTAGTCTGCCGTGCCAGCAGCAGCGCGGCACCCCCGCGAAGGAGACCGCCGTGGAGGCCGGGAGGGTGGGCTCCGCCACCGGTTTTCCCACAACTTGCCGGCGGCGGCCGGGGTGGTTGGGGCGGCACTTGACGGAGCTGGTGACCGCCGCCGGCATATGGGTCCTGGTCGACAAATGGGATGGGGAACGAGGCAAAGAGCTCCTCCCCCGTGTCCCGGTCAATCGTGTGGGCAGGGGCATTCTGGAGATTTAACATGGGACCCACTTGACAAGGGCAAAAGATCAAACTCCAAAGTAACATGTGGCAAAATATCAAAGGCAAAGTAATCAGTGGCAAATTGTAAAAGTACAAAATAAGTGGTGGCAAAAAATCAAAAACCCCCTTCTTACCCCGCCTACCCCGGATGGGCACTATATGAACCCAGGAGCATCTGCACCCATTTTTACAAAACAATATTTTAAGCATGTTTTGAAATGTCAAAAAATATAACCGAAAATTTCATGCATACATGTTCGCAAATGTGTGTGCGCGGCACAAAGTTTTGTGAAAAAATGTCTTTTTGGTTTGCCTCTGTAAAAAAGACAAATTTCAATGCTTCTAAATAGCGTTTCACGACACAATTATTTGTCTTTATTTGCACGGGCCATAAAAAAGGTTATTTTTCAGTGAAACTTTGTGCACACACATAGAACATGAAGACGTACCGTGCAACCTTTTCCAGATTTTTTTGGCATTTAAAAATGTGTTTTTCAAAGTGTATTCATATGTACCCGGGTTCATCCACGCACTTCCTCACCTACCCCTCGCCGTCTCTCTTTATATACGGGCCCTGGCCTCTCTCGTTCCCCCACACCACCAAAGCCCAGCAAGCCTCAAACGCCCACGTTGGAGCAGTAGCAGCACCGAGCCGGAGCCCACCAGCCGTCCGATAAACAGATCCGATGGCTCTCGCTCTCTCCGGCTCCGCTGCTGCCCGCGCGCTCGCCCAGCGGCTGGCCCCGGCAACCGCCAGGGGCTACGCCGCGGCGGCCTCCTCCGGGGCGATGCGGCGCGGCGCCGCGGCGATCGCGGACGGCAAGGCGGCCAGGGAGGCCGAGAAGGCGGCGGCCGACGCCTCTTGGGTGCCCGACCCCGTCACCGGCCACTACCGGCCCGCCAACCGCGCCGCCGGCGCCGACCCCGCCGACCTCCGCGCGGCGCACCTCGGGCAGACCTACGCACGGGCTTGAAGCCCCGCTCGACGACCCTCCTGGCCCCGCCATGGAAGGAAAACTGCTATGCTACGTAACGGGGGAAGCCAGGCGGGGCTCGTTCGCCTAGCGCAGCGCCGCGAGCGGCTTGTGTCGCTGGCGCGGCTTAACGACGCATCATCATCATCATCGATCCTATACTACGGGGGAGATGCGGCCTGGATGTTTGGCTGTTTCCCATTGTGTGTGCGCGTGCGTGCCTCTGGGCTCGGATGCCTTGCTATAGTGTTCGTGTGCTCGGATCAGATGTATTTCTCGTCGAGCAGGGCTGGTACCTTTTTACTTTTATTTACAGCTAATAATAATAACGAAAGAATCCAGCGTGTTCTTTGTTCTAAACATACTGTTTGAATCATTGCCTGGCACTGTGCTTGCAGTTTGAGTCGTTCTTCTGATTATCTTCCAAACGAAGCCCCGTACAGGGTCATGGGTGGCAGCCCACGAATACAAGCTGGAGCCACCGTACCGCAATTTGATGTACGCCACGAAATGGTTCCGTGTCACACAAGATCTTTTGCGTTAATTCGACAATCGCTGGTCATATCGGGGACTATGGCAGGTCGATCATCGTTATTACAGCCAGTTGAAGGCAGGCGCACCGGCGGGCCTACGCGTACGCACACACGTGACACGTCGGCTGTCTCTAAAGCACTAGGTGCGCGTGCGTAGGTTAATTAGGTCGCGCGGCGTCGTCGCTGTCCGTGAACGCTTCTTCTCACTGCCCGGGCGGGCGGCATGGAATCAGGTCGCTTCGATCCGTCGGGCGTCGCCTTGCACTCACGACGGCGACCGGAAAGGAAAACATCGCATCGCATCTCACCGCACCGGCCGCACGTCGACGTCACGGGCTCGAGTGCGTTTACTCATCTGTGAAGTGTGAACCTTGCCATGCCAAAAACGTCTCATTGTTGTTTTTTTTTTTTAGGGGAAGTTGCAATTTTATTTAATCAAAGTTCGGGATCTCGTCGGCTACTACCTGAATAATACAATCCGGAGGAAAAACATAAACCCTAAAAGTCTCATTGCAAACCCCTTCCCTAGCTAAACCATGCGCTGCTGCATTTGCAGATCGCCTAACCCACGAAACTTTGAACTCTTGGCGAGTCCTCAACATCTCCTTGATCTCCTCTACAATCAGGCCAACAGTGGAGAGGTTTCTTCGTTCTTCCTTGAGCATATGTACCACCTCTTGGCTATCAAGTTCTTGATGAACACGGGTGGTACCTGTGGCAAGGGCCAACTGGACAGCCCTCTTGGCTGCACACACCTCTGCGAGCAAGGGATTGGTGATGCTCTGGAAGAAGACCGACGTCCCTCCCCTGAAAGCACCGTGGTGATCCCGAAGGACCACCCCTCCTCCTCCTCTGTCATGCGCCCTTGCCATAGCTCCGTCCGCATTCGCCTTGATCCACCCCGGCTCCTGTGGTTTCCACTTTTCTGGTACTCTTGGTTGCTTGATGGGCGCCTCCCTTGCGTGTACCTGTCTCCATTCTTGAATATGGTTGTGTACCTTGTTGACAAGATCGCTGGCCTCCTGGATCCTCTTCCCCTCTCTTGTCTCGTTCCTTGCGCACCATAGACCGTAGAGAGACTGGATCATCGTCTCGCGCTCTGCCGCTCCCGCATCAGCAAACCAAGACTTGAGCCATGCGATCAGGCTCTCTCGTGAGCCATCCATCGCGGGTGGCAGCACCACCGGCTCCCCCTTGTCTTCACACATGTGTTTCCAAAACATCATCGAATGGGGGCACGTCCAAAAACGATGGTATAGTGTTTCTTCTCGTCCACACGCACAGCAAAAGACCCCCGGTTTGATGCGCCGCCGGTGTAGCTCCGTGCCAACCGCCAGCCCGTTCCGCAGTAATCTCCATGCATGAATCTTTGCTTTCCCAGGAGCATTTGTGTCCCACAAAGACAGCCACGCATTGTGCTCCCTGCTCGGCATCGACGAACCCGGCTGTCCGGTCGTCGCTCTCCTTAAACTCATACACAGGTGGTATGCTGACTTGACAGAGAATTGACCATTTTTAGTATAATTCCATGCCAAATGATCACTCGTGTTCGGTCCACCAATCACGATCTGCCTTATATCCTCCACATCTCCGGGAGTGAACATCCTTGCCAGTTTGTTCATGTCCCATGCTAGTCCTGATGCGTCAAGAAGGTGGGACACGTGGGTTATACCTGCAATATATCTCTGCCCGAGTGGTGTCAAGCTTCCCTGTCGTGGAATCCAGTTATCGTGGTGGATTTTAACCGACGTGCCATTGCCAATTCTCCACACTAGTCCCTCCTGCAGCAGCTCTCTCCCATGAATAATACTCCTGAAAGTGAAGGAGCCCCCGGTGGGGCATGTGGCGTTCAAGATCGAACCCTGGGGGAAGTACCTAGCCTTGAGTACCCATGCACACAAGGAGTCTGGGTGTTGCAGCAACCGCCAAGCCTGTTTGGCCAGCAAGGCCTGATTAAAGCCTTCTGGATCTCGGAAACCCATTCCCCCCTCCCGTTTTGCCATGCACATCTTCTTCCATGCCAGCCAGTGTACTCTCCTCTCTCCATTAGCTTCTTCCCACCAAAAGTTAGACGAAATAGAAGTCAGGTTCCGGCACATTTTCTTGGTGAGTTGGAAGCAGCTCGTGGTGAGTGTTGGCGTAGCTTGGAGTCCCGACTTAACAAGGACCTCCCTTGCCGCTTTTGACAGCCCTTGTCCCTTCCATCCAGCAACTTTCCCCGTTGAACTCTCTTTGACATATTTAAAAGCCCCTTCCTTTGATCTACCTGTTGGGGAACGTAGTATTTTCAAAATTTTCCTACGATCACGCAAGATCTATCTACTAGATGCATAGCAACGAAAGGGGAGAGTGTGTCTACGTACCCTCGTAGACCGAAAGCGGAAGCGTTTATCAACGCGGTTGATGTAGTCGTGCACCTTCACGATCCGTCCCGATCTAGTACCGAACGTACGGCACCTCCGCGTTCAGCACACGTTCAGCTCGATGACGTCCTCGCCTTCTTGATCCAGCAAGACGGGCGAAGTAGTAAATGAGTTCCGGCAGCACGACGGCGTGGTGACGGTTGTTGATGAAGAACAATCTCTGCAGGGCTTCGCCAAGCACTACAGAAACTAGACGGAGGATAAACTAGAGGGTCGGGGTAGCCGGCACACGGCTTGGTGTATCTTGATGTGTCTTGGGTGCTAGCCCTACCCCTCTATTTATATGTTGAGCCTTGGGGTCGAAACTTGGAGTAAAAGCCTTCACAAAGTCGGTTTCACCCGAAAGGCAAGAGTCCTTCTCGGACTCCAGGGCCAGACGCCAGGGTTCCCGGCGTCTGGACCCAGACGCCAGGGACCCTGGCGTCTGGCCCCTGGACTCCGCAAAACTTCCTTTTGCGCTTTCCAAAAACCTTGTGTGCTTTCCCTTTTGGCCCAAATAACGTGTTCTCGTACCCAAACACTTCGGGAAACATCCGGAACCACTTCCGGTGAATTCCGGAACCCTTCCGGAGGTCAAACACTATTATCTCATATATTAATCTTTATCTCTGGACCATTCCGGAGTTCCTCGTCATGTCCGTGATCACATCCGGGACTCCAAATAACATTCGGTCACCAACATACATAACTCATTAAATATTATATCGTCAACGAACGTTTAAGCGTGCGGACCCTACGGGTTCGAGAACTATGTAGACATGACCGAGACATCTCTCCGGTCAATAACCAATAGCGGAACCTGGATGCCCATATTGGCTCCTACATATTCTACGAAGATCTTTATCGGTCGAACCGCATAACAACATACGTTGTTCCTTTTGTCAAACGGTATGTTACTTGCCCGAGATTCGATCGTCAGTATCTCTATACCTAGTTCAATCTCGTTACCGGCAAGTCTCTTTACTCGTTCCGTAACACATCATCTCGTGTCTAACTCATTAGTCTTTTGCTTGCAAGGCTTATTGTGATGTGTGTTACCGAGTGGGCCCAGAGATACCTCTCCGACACTCGGAGTGACAAATCCTAATCTTGATATATGCCAACACCACGAATACTTTCGGAGACACCTGTAGAGCATCTTTATGATCACCCAGTTACATTGTGACGTTTGATAGCACACAAGGTGTTCTTACGGTATTCGGGAGTTGCATAATCTCATAGTCATAGGAACATGTATAAGTCATGAAGAAAGCAATAGCAGTAAAACTAAACGATCATAGTGCTATGCTAACGGATGGGTCTTGTCCATCACATCATTCTTCTAATGATGTGATCCTGTTGATCAAATGACAACTCATGTCTATGGCTAGGAAACATAACCATCTTTGATCAATGAGCTAGTCAAGTAGAGGCATACTAGGGACATACTGTTTTGTCTATGTATTCACACATGTACTAAGTTTCCGGTTAATACAATTCTAGCATGAATAATAAACATTTATCATGATATAAGGAAATAAATAATAACTTTATTATTGCCTCTAGGGCATATTTCCTTCAGTCTCCCACTTGCACTAGAGTCAATAATCTAGCTCACATCACCATGTCATTTAATACCGATAGTTCACATCGTTATGTGACCAACACCCAAAGGGTTTACTAGAGTCAATAATCTAGTTCACATCGCTATGTGATTAATACCCAAGAGTAATAAGGTGTGATCATGTTTTGCTTGTGAGAGAAGTTTAGTCAACGGGTCTGTCACATTCAGATCCGTATGTATTTCGCAAATTTCTATGTCTACAATGATCTGCATAGAGCTACTCTAGCTAATTGCTCCCACTTTCAATACGCATCCAGATTGATACCTAGAGTCATCTGGATTTAGTGTCAAAGCTTACATCGACGTAACCCTTTACGACGAACTCTTTATCACCTCCATAATCGAGAAACATTTCCTTAGTCATCCAGTTACTAAGGATAATTTTGACCGCTGTACAGTGATCTACTCTTGGATCACTATTGTACCCCCTTGACAAACTCATGGCAAGGTACACAACATGTTTGTTACACAGCATGGCATACTTTATAGAACCTATGGCTGAGGCATATGGAATGACTTTCATTCTCTCTATATTTTTTTGCAGTGGTCGGGCATTGAGTCTTACTCAACTTCATACCTTGTAATACAGGCAAGAACCCTTTCTTTGACTGATCCATTTTGAACTTCTTCAAAATCAAGGTATGTGCTTTGTGAAAGTCCAATTAAGCGTCTTGATCTATCTCTATAGATCTTGATGCCTAATATATAAGCAGCTTCATCGAGGTCTTTCATTGAAAAATTCTTATTCAAGTATCCTTTTATGCTATCCAGAAATTCTATATCATTTCCAATCAACAATATGTCATCCACATATAATATTAGAAATGCTACAGAGCTCCCACTCACTTTCTTGTAAATACAGGCTTCTCCAAAAGTCTGTATAAAACCATATGCTTTGATCACCTTATCAAAGCGTATATTCCAACTCCGAGATGCTTGCACCAGTCCATAGATGGATCGCTGGAGTTTGCATACTTTGTTAGCACCTTTTGGATCGACAAAACCACTTGGTTGCATCATATACAACTCTTCTTTGAGATATCCATTTAGGAATGCAGTTTTGACATCCATTTGCCAGATTTCATAATCATAAAATGCGGCAATTGCTAACATGATTCGGACAGACTTAAGCATCGCTACAGGTGAGAAAGTCTCATCGTAGTCAACTCTTTGAACTTGTCGAAAACATTTCGCAACAAGTCGAGCTTTGTGAACAGTAATATTACCGTCTGCGTCGGTCTTCCTCTTGAAGATCCATTTATTTTCGATGGCTTGCCGATCATCGGGCAAGTCAACCAAAGTCCACACTTTGTTCTCATACATGGATCCCATCTCAGATTTCATGGCTTCAAGCCATTTTACGGAATCTGGGCTCATCATCGCTTCCTCATAGTTCGTAGGTTCATCATGGTCTAGTAACATGATTTCCAGAACTGGGTTGCCGTACCACTCTGGTGCGGAACGTACTCTGGTTGATCTACGACGTTCAGCAGAAACTTGATCTGAAGTTTCATGATCATTATCATTAACTTCCTCACTAATTGGTGTAGGAATCACTGGAACAATTTCCTGTGATGTACTACTTTCCAATCCGGGAGAAGGTACAATTACCTCATCAAGTTCTACTTTCCTCCCACTCACTTCTTTCGAGAGAAACTCTTTTTCTAGAAAGGATCCATTCTTAGCAACGAATATCTTGCCTTCGGATCTGTGATAGAAGGTGTACCCAACAGTTTCTTTTTGGGTATTCTATGAAGATTTACTTCTCCGATTTGGGTTCGATCTTATCATGTTGAAACTTTTTCACATAAGCATCGCAGTCCCAAACTTAAAGAAATGACAGCTTAGGTTTATCGTCAAACCACAGTTCATACGGTGTCATCTCCACGGATTTAGATGGTGCCCTATTTAACGTGAATGTAGTTGTCTCTAATGCATAACCCCAAAAGCGATAGTGGTAGATCGGTAAGAGACATCATCGATCGCACCATATCTAATAAAGTACGGTTATGACGTTCGGTCACACCATTACACTGTGGTGTTCCAGGTGGCGTGAGTAGTGAAACTATTTCACATTGTTTTTACTGAAGGCCAAACTCGATAACTCAAATATTTTATCTCTACGATCATATCGTAGAAACTCTTATTTTCTTGTTACGATGATTCTCCACTTCACTCTGAAATTCTTTGAACTTTTCAAATGTTTCAGACTTGTGCTTCATTAAGTAGATATACCCATATCTGCTCAAATCATCAGTGAAGGTCAGAAAATAACGATACCCGCCGCGAGCTTCAACACTCATTGGTCTGCATACATCAGCATGTATGATTTCCAACAAATCTGTTGCTTGCTCCACAGTTCCGGAGAACGGAGTTTTAGTCATCTTGCCATGAGGCATGGTTCGCAAGCAGCAAGTGATTCATAATCAAGTGATTCCAAATGTGATGGCCTGGCTTATTAGGGATGGTAGACTACTCATATCAATAAGGAATTCCTTCTTTTCCGGGAGCCCATTCGGATAGAACTCCAAAGTTAAGCGTGCTCAGCTTGGAGTAGTTTCAGGATGGGTGACCGACCGGGAAGTTGCTCCCGGGTGCGCACGAGTGAGGACAAAGTGCGCAGAAAAGACTAGTATTGATATGTGAGGCCAGTCTAGATCCCGCCAGGAGTAACGGCCACCGGCGGGTGTGTCCGGGGCGTTCCAAGTTGGTATCAGAGCCGACCCTCGCGGTTACACGGATGTTTGCGGACAGTTTGCAGTCATGTTGTGCATGACGTTTGTGACCCGTCGTGGCACATGGCATGGCACATGTGCTGTCCTGGAAGCACAGACGGTTGTGCCAAGAGGGAACGTTCCTGTGGCCCGACGAGGACGTCGGTTCCTCTGAGTGAGGGTGTATGTGATGGCCTGGCTTATTAGGGATGGTAGACTACTCATATCAATAAGGAATTCCTTCTTTTCCGGGAGCCCATTCGGATAGAACTCCAAAGTTAAGCGTGCTCAGCTTGGAGTAGTTTCAGGATGGGTGACCGACCGGGAAGTTGCTCCCGGGTGCGCACGAGTGAGGACAAAGTGCGCAGAAAAGACTAGTATTGATATGTGAGGCCAGTCTAGATCCCGCCAGGAGTAACGGCCACCGGCGGGTGTGTCCGGGGCGTTCCAAGTACCAAATGTTGGGACTTGCTGGAAAAGACTTAGCACTTAGCGGTTTATCAAGGGGGTCCCATACACCCCAACCGTGTTAGGAACGCATAATCAAGGAACATAACACCGGTTTATACGGTTCCTAACGGCATGAGTGGAACAAAACACCAAGCAAAAGGCTTAGCCTTCCACCCTGCCAGTATATAGATGATTTCATTTTTAAGCATTTATATAGTGTGATATAACCCAACCAAACTTCAACATGAAGCAAGCATCTTCGATCTTCACCTGCAACTAACAATGCTATAAGAGGGGCTGAGCGAAGCGTACTTAGCCACGCAACGGTTTGCGTAGGTAGGATGGTTAAACAAGGCAATGGTTACAAGTAGGAGGCTGACAAGAAGACATGGGCATCGAGGCAACACTATAGATCGAGACTACTAGCAATAGGCAAAGATAGTAATGGTATCCGGGTTCGGTCATCTTGCCTGGGATTCCACAAGGGAGAAGAACGAATCCAAGAAGAAGACGGAGCAACAGTCGAGCGGATCCTCACAACTCCGGAACGAAACCGAAGCTAACAAGAGAAGCAACCGGAAAGAAACAAACAACACGGTAAACACACAATCATAAACATGGCATACGATGCACAAACAAGTATGATGCATGTCCTGTTTAAATATGCAAGGCATGGCAAAGTGCACAAACAAATACTACAAGTTAAGTGGAGATCAATATGCAACGAGTTGCATATTAACGAAACACCACATGAATTTATTTAGTTGACTCTTGTTTATTTACAAGACAAGATTAAATGTTTTTAGCATGGCAAGAGGTGAAGCATAAAGTAAACTACCTATTGAGACATTTTAAATGGGGCCGGAAAATAACAACAACAAGTCCGGAAAATCCCCATGAGCATGTTTAATAATTATAAAGCAACAACAATTAAACATTTTAGTGTTGTTAACATGATGCGGATGACATGATCAAGTTTTATGCAAGTTTGTTAAAAGGTTGACAACAGAGAGATATGAAGCATTTGTCACCGTGGTGGAAGAAAGGGTGCCACGGCAACGATCCGAAAATGATGCAACGCAACATCTCGGTTCCGGCAACTCGTTGAGAGTCCGGTGCAAAACAAAAGGTGGAGTGAACGAGTCAAACGAGATGAAAGTGGGGCGATCCCGTTACCGGGTTCCCACGAGTCGGTGACGAGGCAACCGAGGAACATGACAAAAGAGGGCACAACGGACACGAAGCACACACGAGGAGCATTTCATACAACCACAACAAGCATCACACGGGTCACGACTCGGGGTTATACCTTCGAAGCGTGCGTTCTCGGAGCGGTTCGAGACGTAGAGGAAGGAGTCGTTCACGTTTCCGAAGAGGAAGAAGTCGTTCCGTAGAGGTACACGGGGCGACGATAGTGGTACTCGCGGAGCTCGTTTCCCATAGATGTTCGGGTCGGTGTCGTCGTGTAGGCGTTCGTAGTGGTACTCGTCATCGTAGCCGTTCTCGCCCGTAGAGGTACTTGAGGGTCTCGGCGACGGTAGCCGTTCGGGTCGTCGTGGACGTAGTGGAACTTGGCCTCGGCGCATCGGAGGGGTACTTGTCGCATCGACGTGTGTCGGCGTTCTCGTATCGTAGAGGTACACGCGGTCTTCGGCGATGGTAGATGTACTAGTCGTTTCGCTGTGTAGAGGTACTTATCGAAGAGGTACTTGGTCGGGTCGCCGTAAACTCGTTCGGGTCATCTGTCAAAATACAGCACAGGCAACAAAACAAAAAAAAAACAAACTACAGCAGCAAGTCTCGGGACGACGAGGCCAGGCAGCAGCACTGCGAGGCAGGGGCCTTGGCCTCGGCGCTGCGGGCTCGAGAGGGGGCCGCACGGGGCGCTGCAGAAGACGGGCGCGGAGGAGGGAAAGGTGGCGCGGGAGGCCAGGGCTCCTGGCCGACGACAGGAGGGACCGGGCGCTGCGGTAGGGGTGCGGTGAGTCCTGGCCGGGGGCGCTCGGGGCCACCACGGCGCTGCTCTTGGCCGAGGCAGGGCGCGGCCAGATGGTCGGACGACCGGGGCACGGCGCGAGGGAATCGGCCCGGAGGGAGGCCACGGCGAGGCCTTGGCGACGCCGGTGGATCCAGGCTCTCGGGAGAGGAGCGAGGCAGCCGAGGCGCCAGGAGAAGAGAGGCAGGGGCGCGGTGCCAGAGGGACTCGAGGAGAAGGGCGTCGAGGGGATTGGCCTGGCGCGCCGGAGCTCGGGCCAGGCGGGCGCGAGGAGCCTGGCCTTGGGCCCCTGGAGGCGAGCGCGGCGGGAGATCGAGAGGAGTCTGGCTCGAGCGGGGGAAGGGGAAGTGCGAGAGGGAGGCAGAGGCTCGGCCTCGAAGGGGATTCGGGCACGAGCGAGGTGAGATGCGGGGTCGAGCGAAGGAGCGGGGTCGAGGGTAGGGAACGAGATGTGTGGCGGCGGTCTTGCGGGAGAGAGGGAGAGCGAGGGGAGAGGGTGAGGCGCTCGATCGTCTAGGGTTTCAGGGGGAGTAGCGCCAGGTTGGGCCTGGCCAAGAGGGAAGGTGGGCCTGCTGCGGCTGGCTGCAAGGCCTGGCCTTAGGGAGGCCTAGAGAGAGGGAAAAAACAGGAGGGAAAAAAAAGGAAGCTGGTCTTCTTATTTTATTTTCTTTAGCAGAAAATAAAAGAGAAGAAAGAAAAGAGGAGGGGAGTTAGGAAAAGTTAGCACCTGGAATTATATTTTTCTCGGGCTCATAAAAATAAGCACGACCGGAGAAAAATAGAAAAGGCGTGATTGGAAAAAATAATTCAACCATATTTGAATTTAATTCAAATAGGTTTGAACTAAGACGAGATTATTGAAGTGTCCAAAAATGTTCAAATTTTTGGAGGAACCTCGAAACAACGGAAAGAATTAAGACAAGGTTTAGAAGGTGAAACTAGAATTAAGAGACATGGGGAAAATTATGCAAGTGTGTTTGAGTAATTCCGAGGAATGGAATATGTTAATATAGCTCCCTAAAATAATGAGAGACTTTTATATGTTATAAAGAGAAGTCATCTTCCCTCGATTTAAATGGACCGAAGGTCCACACGGTTTATTTAGTTGAGATGCAAAATAAAATATGACATGATGGCATGATGATATGATGCAATGCAAAAAATAAATAACACAAGCAGAACTGAAACACACGGGCAACCCGGAACATCTGGAATCTTCGGGAATCTTCTGGAATCTTCTGGGACGTCGGTCTCGGGCGTCACAACTCTCCCACACTAACAGAGGATCTCGACCCGAGATCCTAGAGATATCACCGGGTAAAAACGGAAGAGGAAGAGGTAAAACAAATTTGCTTCTTCGACAGACGAATGAAACCACGAACCTTGAGAGGTTAAACAAGTTGAAAGAAAGAAAGCAACGGAGATGAACGAATATGAAAACTCCGTTAGAAAAGAGGAACAAGGAACATTACGAGAACCTTGTAGGGTGAAAGACATTAAACAAGAGCTCACGGATGACTAAAGAATTTCAAAACCACTCCGGTTAACCAAGATTGAGAAGGAATAAGAACGGAATAATTTGGACAGCACTCCGTCTGAAAATGGAAGGAATTAACAAGAATTTGAGGAGATGAGATGATACTTGATGAAAACAACAACATATTGCCTCCGAACTAATTGAAAGAATGGCACAAGGTTAAGAAAGATTCAGACAGCACTCCGGTTAAAAGATAGGCAAAACTTGATAAGATGAGAGAACTAGAAGGAAGGACACAACGCTCCGGTTAAATGATAAGCAAGGGAAAGAACATGATCTCGAAAAGAAAACAAGATGATGATTTGAAGAGAGCAACATCACAAAGCCTCTGGAATGAAAGAATAGCATATAAATCCATGAAAGAATTGAACGGAGAAGAAAAAGACAACTTCTCTCAAAATTGAATTTGAAAGAGCATCCTTACGAAGAAGGGTTGAACGGAGTCAATTATAAATGAAGAAGTTGGGTCAATTATAAGCACCATAATAGCAACAATTCTCAAGGAAAGCTTTTAGGTGAAATATAGCCCAAGATGACTCCAACGAATAATTAAAGAGTTGAAGAGATCTCCTGAACAAGGAAAATGATGGTTTTAAATATCTCATTTTTGACAACTTGTGAGAGTCATGAAACATGAAGCGAAAATTGTCAAGAATGACATAACACCATCTGAAAAGATAAGGTAGGACGGATTGCAATTGGAAAGCATGATGAAGGATGCTTGAGCTCCAACAAGAATCTGATGAAAACTTCGAGGATGAATTAAAGCATGATAAACCACCAAGATGGACTCCGGTAATGAAAGCATGAGAAAAGAAAGGTGAAAAGAATAAGATTCAAAGGCCTGCAATGAATTAGCTGGAGCTTTGAATGATAATTGAAATAACTTGGAGCTCCGGAAAGAAGATGAAAAACTTAGAAGCGAGAATATATATGATGAACAAACTCCAGACAAATGAATTAAATCACCTTGAAGGAATAAGAATAAGAATTATGTCATGCATCTCCTTCACCAATTTAAATTGATGACAACCAATGGATTTGGCATACTACTTGTTCTCGTTGAAAAGAATTAAAGAGGGATCTAGCACAAGCTTGGATAAATCTTCAACGAACCACCGGTAGGATTGTGAAAAGAACGAGTGAATTAAAACGATAACAACGGAAGGGTAAACTTGAAAGAACCACCGTAAGAATATGGAGACGAACGAAGAGACATCAATGAAGAATAGTTGGAGGGCGAAGTTGAAAACTGGGAATGAAGAAATCTTCTGAAATGATGACCTTCGGAGGATCACAAAGAAAAGAATTCAAGAATTGCTCTGAAGGGGCATGAAAACAATTCCCACAATCGAAAACAATTATGAGGATGGCATTAAGCTAGAACCACAAATCTTCAAGAGAACGGGCCAAGATTTAAGAGAAACACTTCTCCGGTCTCCAAATGTTGAGAATGAAGACGAGAAATGCCATAAGAATTGTTGAGCACTCCGGAATGAAGAATTAAAAAGGTTGAACCAATGATGAAAAAGAATTTGAAAGCGGTCTTGGAGAAGGCATGTGACTGATGGGGATCATTCTTACGTCACACTTTGAAAAGAATTCACCGGAAAAGAAGAGTCAGGTAAGATCCTGGAAAAAGACCTGTGGGTTAGGGCCCACTCAAAGAAATCACCGTTGGAAAAGATTGCTTAAGAGATATTGCACCGGTTGATTAAATGGCTTGAATAAGATGATAATCCTCAAAAATAATTTGAACGGATTAAGAATGGAATTATGAATCTTCAGCACTCCGGATATGAATAGCAAGAGGAGAATGATTAATTGGTGCACCGGAATAAGAAAGCATTGTGAAATGAGGAAAAGGATAAGATCAACACCGAAATCTTGAATTACATCCACCGGCAGAATTATTGGAATTAAGAATGATGAACTTGAAGCTCTTGAGCATCTTCACGATAAATCACCGGATAAGAACATTGAAGGAAAAGAATGAAGAAAATATCACATGAATAAAATGGATACTTCATTTGAGAATTTCTGGCTCCAAGAAGAAGAAGGGAGGGAGGGTGGGGAAAACAAAACAACTTGGGATGGACAAAATGGACACCGGTTGAGAAGAATTTAACATGAAGATCTTGATGATCAAAAAGGACTAGCACTCTCATAGAAATATGAGAACACTGATTAGGAAAGGTATGGAATCAACATTTGACATCGAAGCAACTCGAATACCAGAATCAAAACAACAACAAAGGGTAGATATTGAACGAATGAATTCCGTAGATACATCACTTGTCGAGAAACCACTTGGAGAGCAAAAGTAAATAAAAAAAGGAACAAGGATCAGCTAGAACAAACACAAGATAGAAGCTTCGTTCGACATCTTCGTGCTGAAAGCTCATGGAACATGTTACAAAAGGGTTTTGCAATCCCCGGATCAGCATAGCCAAGGACCCTTTAAGATGCAACTCCCGATCAGAACAAGTCCATAAAACCACTTCACTCAATGCAGAACCCCAAACTTCATATCGAGCATCCGTTGGAAGAATGCCTAGAACTACTGGATGAACCCACCTATAGATTTCCGAAAGTTTCCAGTTATGCAATCAGGTGTTGGGGATACACGGGAAGCACCGCGCAATCAACTCTAAACCTACATCCAGGTGTATCCATCCTTCAACACATAACCAGTCTTTCTCGGAAACTGTGTACCTCGGACCTTCGAAAAGCATCCACTATAACAAGCTATGGCAATACTCTCGAACTACCTCCCCAGTACTGGGTGATGTCGGGGTTATCTTGCCACTGGCCGTATAGGAGAGATTTTCGATGTCGGCCGTCTTAAGTATTTAGTACTGCCGCGATATGCTTGTTACAATGATACCCCGAAGCTCAACTCCTCGGTAACAGGAGGCATCGAGAACAATATCCTTGTCACAAGAACATCGAAACAATCCCAGAATACTCGCGGGATCCTAAAAAAATTGGTGCAATTTTGAAAGTAGAAGAGAAAAGAGTAATCGTCAGGAGTCCTCACCAGAGAGAAAGGGGATGAGAAGCAAGAAATCCTACTCTCCGATATAATATAGGACTCAAAAAGTTTTCAGTGTGTGCCTAGACTCAACCGTCAACGATTCGATCAAACAGTGGGGGCTTCTAGGTCGGAGAAGGCTCTGAATACCAACTTGGAATGCCCAGGATGGGACTATACCTCCTACGTGTCGAGGCACGGCTTAAAGGTATAAGCCCATCCTAGAGTGATCTCAAGTTTGGTATCTTTGCACAACTCATGTAAAAGAGGGATTAAAATGCAAAAGGAGATAGTTGGCTTACACTCGCCACTTCACACAAAACATTACATAAGCAATACATCATTCAAAACATCACAACCCGACTACGGGTGAAGATCCAAACGAAAGATACCAAAACAACATAAAGCCACAGGTCAGGATCGAATCCTAGTAGAAGAACCACTACTGATCGTCGAAACATCACAAGCAAACAGCCACGATCTTCATCGGACTCCCGGGTGAAGAACTGAACCAGCTCCTGCATCAAACTCGGCCTAACCTGCAACTGGTGTGGTGAAGTAACTGTGAGCCACAGAGGACTCAGCAATCCTGTTCCCGGGTAACAAGACTATTTAAGCCTTGGGTGAGGACAAGGCTGAAGAAAGAACGAGAGGTGAAGGAACAACAAGAGTCTGCAGCAGCAACTAGCACTAACTTACGTAAAAGAGAGCGAGAAGAGAAGAGCATCGGTCGAAAGATGATCACGAAGTGATCCTAACTAAAGCCGGTCAAACATAACCCCACCGTGTTCAACTCCCGAATCCCTATTCGGAAATTGACAGTCACGGTACACACGCTGGTAGTGTATTGAAACATTGTGTCAAGTTATCTACAACCGGAATTAACAAGCTCCCATCTGCCACATAACCGCGGGCACAACTTTCGAAAGTTCAAACCCTGCAGGGGTGTTCCAACTTGGCCCATCACAAGCCCACGATCCGCGGACTCGCAACTCCATAGGTGGAAAGACCCGAGCATTCTCGGAATCCCGTGCTCAAGTTAAACCGAACTAAGGTAAGGCTAATCCAGCAAATCCTCCCGGCGTGTCGACACCCTGATAGTAGCCGCGCGTATCTAGGTCTCAGGACACGACCGGATGGGCGATTCTACAGGACCCAAACCTCGAGTTTCCCCGTGGTGGTTCCCGCAGACTCCCCGTTTGGGACCAACACCATCGGCACTGGCCCCCCCTGCTATGTAGAAAAGAATCTCCAAGGAGCGTCCCCCTTATGCAAATTAATTAATTAATTAAGTTGTTATTATGAGGCAAATAGTACCAAATGTTGGGACTTGCTGGAAAAGACTTAGCACTTAGCGGTTTATCAAGGGGGTCCCATACACCCCAACCGTGTTAGGAACGCATAATCAAGGAACATAACACCGGTTTATACGGTTCCTAACGGCATGAGTGGAACAAAACACCAAGCAAAAGGCTTAGCCTTCCACCCTGCCAGTATATAGATGACTTCATTTTTAAGCATTTATATAGTGTGATATAACCCAACCAAACTTCAACATGAAGCAAGCATCTTCGATCTTCACCTGCAACTAACAATGCTATAAGAGGGGCTGAGCGAAGCGTACTTAGCCAAGCAACGGTTTGCGTAGGTAGGATGGTTAAACAAGGCAATGGTTACAAGTAGGAGGCTGACAAGAAGACATGGGCATCGAGGCAACACTATAGATCGAGACTACTAGCAATAGGCAAAGATAGTAATGGTATCCGAGTTCGGTCATCTTGCCTGGGATTCCACAAGGGAGAAGAACGAATCCAAGAAGAAGACGGAGCAACAGTCGAGCGGATCCTCACAACTCCGGAACGAAACCGAAGCTAACAAGAGAAGCAACCGGAAAGAAACAAACAACACGGTAAACACACAATCATAAACATGGCATACGATGCACAAACAAGTATGATGCATGTCCTGTTTAAATATGCAAGGCATGGCAAAGTGCACAAACAAATACTACAAGTTAAGTGGAGATCAATATGCAACGAGTTGCATATTAACGAAACACCACATGAATTTATTTAGTTGACTCTTGTTTATTTACAAGACAAGATTAAATGTTTTTAGCATGGCAAGAGGTGAAGCATAAAGTAAACTACCTATTGAGACATTTTAAATGGGGCCGGAAAATAACAACAACAAGTCCGGAAAATCCCCATGAGCATGTTTAATAATTATAAAGCAACAACAATTAAACATTTTAGTGTTGTTAACATGATGCGGATGACATGATCAAGTTTTATGCAAGTTTATTAAAAGGTTGACAACAGAGAGATATGAAGCATTTGTCACCGTGGTGGAAGAAAGGGTGCCACGGCAACGATCCGAAAATGATGCAACGCAACATCTCGGTTCCGGCAACTCGTTGAGAGTTCGGTGCAAAACAAAAGGTGGAGTGAACGAGTCAAACGAGATGAAAGTGGGGCGATCCCGTTACCGGGTTCCCACGAGTCGGTGACGAGGCAACCGAGGAACATGACAAAAGAGGGCACAACGGACACGAAGCACACACGAGGAGCATTTCATACAACCACAACAAGCATCACACGGGTCACGACTCGGGGTTATACCTTCGAAGCGTGCGTTCTCGGAGCGGTTCGAGACGTAGAGGAAGGAGTCGTTCACGTTTCCGAAGAGGAAGAAGTCGTTCCGTAGAGGTACACGGGGCGACGGTAGTGGTACTCGCGGAGCTCGTTTCCCATAGATGTTCGGGTCGGTGTCGTCGTGTAGGCGTTCGTAGTGGTACTCGTCATCGTAGCCGTTCTCGCCCGTAGAGGTACTTGAGGGTCTCGGCGACGGTAGCCGTTCGGGTCGTCGTGGACGTAGTGGAACTTGGCCTCGGCGCATCGGAGGGGTACTTGTCGCATCGGCGTGTGTCGGCGTTCTCGTATCGTAGAGGTACACGCGGTCTTCGGCGACGGTAGATGTACTAGTCGTTTCGCTGTGTAGAGGTACTTATCGAAGAGGTACTTGGTCGGGTCGCCGTAAACTCGTTCGGGTCATCTGTCAAAATA